>JAHLJT010009436.1:196206539-196587398 GCA_031308135.1 Acheta domesticus | reverse complement strand
CGGGTGGGTGAGACGGCACGAATTGGGCGTGCTTGAGAGATGCCACTAAACAAAATTAATTAGACTTTTAAAAAACTTAAGATACTTTAACTTGAATATTACAATTAATTTTCAATATGCGTCACTTCTGAAGGAATGAATTTCAAAAATTAATATTCTTTCTGCCATTTCTCACTTGAAGTTATATATTTATGTTAGCCGCTTTACAGTCGTTAAAATTCACGTGAAAGTTATTGTTTTGGTTCCACAATATTCTTAAAGACTTTTTGACAGCAGTTGTGAGACAATTCCTTTCTTGAAAGTTCGTCTTTCAATACAATGACAAAGAAAGCACATTGCTTTCATTTCAAGCGAGTAGCTTCCACGGGCCTTGAAATACTGTAGAACGTATTTGAACTTCAATGAATCAGTTGGATAGTTCCTCACCAAAGCATAAAATTGAGACCTTCATTAGCACTAATTGTGTCCAGACTTTGGACAATGCATTTTATACAGCATGTGGCAAATGCCGACTAGTATGGTAGGTGCGTTATGAATGGCACCTAACGAGCTAGTTAAACACATTTGCCTCTACGTTAGGCGTGAACGCTGCTGCTTACAATTAACGCAGTGACGCAGTTATGCGCTTCATGTACGAGACGATGCACTAGGAGAAGAGTCACGTCATTCAGAATGATGACGTACTTCAATTCACAAATTCATTAAATGATTGGATAAAGACACGCTGAATGCTATGATGATATGAGTAGAATACGCTATTATGTGGTTAGTTAAAGTTATTAGGCTCTTTGTGACTATTAAATAATAGATAATTATTTGGAGTTAAACTCTTGGAAAGCAGTGTAGGATCATCGCAAAATGTTTGCTTTTTTAGCTTTCTTTGAAGCATTAAGACATTTTTGTAATATATAGTCCCATATTATCTTCTCTTTCACTGACTTCCAAAATTCATCTTCCAAAAGTCAAAGATAAACTTCCGAAAGTATATCTTCGAAGAATATGATTTCTTGAGAATTTAAAATAATTTCTGGGGAAGGTGAAAGCACTTACAAAATTTTAAAATATTAGTATGTTTCTTCCGTTAGAATCAGTGCAAATAATTTGAAGAACTTGATAACAGTTATCTGCTAAAGAATATGTACAAGCAAACAAAGAAATATTAACTGCAGAAGACAAAATATTGCGGTCATTATTTCTCCACTGCTTGGGAAGTATTAAGACTATCCAATGTCTTCACATCAATCTACGTTGTCAAACATGAAGAGCTAGAAAGATTCATTGTTAATTTTTTTTATTTACTTAACAGAACATAAGATCATAAGTAATGAAGTTTGAAAGTACGATGAAGTTAATCCAATAGCAGTGAAGATATCCCTAAGGAGCTTTGATCCAAACTTCTTGTATTCATACGCTCTCAGCCCTGGTAAACCCGTGTGGACTAACGCATCAGCTACATTCATAAATAATCTGGAAATAATACAAAATAGATTTCTCCGATTAGCAACTTAGGCGCAATGGTTTATATCCAACGAACAAATACTCAAATAACTGAATATAACATCCGTCACTAAACACAGAGCCCATATCTCCAATACCTTTTACTCAAGTATCAATTCTACATCACACGCCATTCACTACACCTCGCTTCAACAGACTACACTCCTGCACGAATAGAAAACCGATACCCTTTTAACGCCTTCCTAAAAATATTCTCGAACAACTGTTAACAGTAGGTGCAGATTGTACCTTCTTACCCCTTCCTCTACTTAGAGTTAGTTTTTAGAGTAGGAAATAAGAATAGTTCTAATACATATGAAAAAGTGAATGTAAACTGAACTATGTATTTCCTAATGAAAAAATAAAATGTACTAAAAAACTGTTAAACGAGAAGAGAAAAGAATACTTAAGTCTTACTGCCAATCGTATTAGTGACTCGTATACGCACGTATGTACGGCCTAGAGAGTGTATACGAAGTATACAGAAAGATATGTCCTTCTGCGGCAAAATCGGCGGATGTTTCGACAGAAAAACTCATATTTTGAGGCCTTGATACAGAGAAAGTAAATACTCGTACATATAGTTCCAACACGTAGCAAATTAATTGCTCTAACATTGTTGTGTAGTCAGAATCCGCGAGTTTTGGGTCCTGATACCGAATAATTGGTTTGTGGCCAAAATGTCCATCCGTCAGTCCGTTGGTCTGTGAACAATACTAGCGCCTACACTAGTCTTCGGAATTTTTCAAAACGAATATTCCCCTGTCAATCTGGTTCGACTCAACTCTCTTGGTTTTGAAAAGCAACCTTTAAATTGTGGGTGTACTTTACATTAGGCCCACCAGTCTTTAATATTGTTTTCAAAGAGTGTTGATTATGCATTAGTAGTGAGGCTTTCTTAAGAGCATGTGACTCTTAAGAAATTGCAGCTATAATGTGATATGTTTACTCTTTCATTTGAACATCTTAAATTTTTGGTCGCAAGTAATTTCAAACTAGCCTAGCGAATTCCTCCGCCAACTAAAAATACATTATGACATAAAAGTTCCAATTATAAACGAAGGACGTGCAGAATAGCTATTGGTAGCCCAAATATTAACATGCATCAGATCGCTCGCCGACTCAAGGTACTGCATAAAAATTCTCTCGTAACGGACGTAAATTGCCCACGAATGCTCCTATTGATGACCGACTCGAACCGGTTCATAAAGCTCCTCCTTCTTGGAAGGTCTCTTTTTTTTCTCGCTGGCGCCTAAGAGACTTCGCGGAGAGCGAAACGTCTTGTATGTTCTCATCTAGAAGGTTTGCTTAATCACATTCCAAGTAGTTGACATATGGATATATACGTTGATACTCAGAACTGATAATTGTTCTTCTCCAAGAGGAAACCTTTCCGTTTATTATAACTGTTTTAAAAGGTCGTCTTCTAATTGTTTCTTTGAAAGAGAAAGTTTAGTATTACAGATTCCACTTTTTTTTGTAGTTTTATATTATCTGAAATTTCCATATACTAGGAAACAAAACTGATTATGAAAATCATTCTAAACATTTCTCTTTATCCTTAGAAACTTTACATTAACGCTAGATAATTGCGCTATGTTTTGTAGCGGATGTATTGGACGGCATACTTAATATTAGGATTTCATTGGCAGTCATTTCAGAAGAGGTTAAAAATACTGCAAATTAAGATACTTTTATATATTTTTACCAAGATGAATAATATTAATAACACGTATATTTATTTATAGATACTTGAGTACCATTTTTGCGTTTATTTATATTATAAAGGTTTGCTTCTCGCACGTACCTTGCAAGAAATTACATAGTAGTAGTGCTTATCTATTCTTCCTTAAATGTGTCAGCGATTTGTTATATCACTTGAATACTGTTCTTCATTATTTCTTTCTGCATCTTCACTCCACAGATGATATTTTGTCGGTATTTGAAAATCCATTACCATACTGCATTTAATGCCATTTCGTAATCTTGTCTTTGAAATTGAAAACATCTTCCGAGTTACTCCTTTGAATACTCATTTGCTTTCTCGATCCAGTACTTGCGTTTTCATATTGTCTCCATTTCTTTTTGGAAGTCAATTAGAACACCGTACTACATACGGATTTTGTCTTCTAAAGATTCACCGTGCAATAGCCAGTTTACTTCCTATTCTGTTAAATTATTTATCTCTGTTGTTCCCAATATAAAACATGATAACTTATTTGAAAGTAGTATGTTAACTGCAAGATTCTGCAATCATCAAAATAAAGGGAAATAATACTAATACTGGGACGACGTAAAATATCGTCACAATCCCTTTCTCATCGAAAATAATAGTTAAATCATAGGTAAAAAACTTCCCGCAAATGAGTCTGAGAATACAGATAAATGGCTTCAATGAGGTTAGGTTTAATGTCACACCGCGAGCAGATTTAATCTAGCATGGTCATAAAAACAGGTTTGTGCAAAGTAGGTAACACGAGTAACTAAGGTTTAAAATATATATTTATCGGAAATACGTCAATTTTAATTATTTTAGTTTTCATTATAAAATCCTGAAAATATTTTTGTGTATTCAGTGCCATCGTTTTTTTATTGCGGGGCTGTGTAAAGCAAACGTTTAATTTTAAATGGCACTCTGGAGTATGTACCATTGAGGAAGACTTGATTCGGGTGTTGGAGGAGTCAATGTTCAACGTACAATTCAAAATAGTTCTTTGGGAATAAATTATAAGGAACTGTAGCAATAAATTATCTCAGAGAATGTTCAGATAATATAAATTCTTTAAATGCAAACACGTTTGGTTGAAGGGTCTCACGTGATTTAATTTGTCCATATTTCTTTACATTTTCAGTTTTCTTTGTTATTTAACCTTCTGCGCATTAATAATAGGCAAGACTTCATCTAATAACGCCAAACTGTTGGTTAAGAGATTTCAGTCTTGAACAGAACTATTTTTATACCTTATGGTTGTGTTGTTTGCATACGGCAAATAACAAAGCATTTATTCGGGATTTGTTGATAACATGGAAATCACGAAAATGATTTGAGGTTCTATTTGTCTTCGTTAATATTTAACTTCTTTGGAAGCGTTTTCAAATGTATTTTCCCGACTTCCTACAAAGAATATAATAATTAAATTACAAAGGAATGCTGGTAAGCTTCTTTACAGGTATTCAAATCCATGAAATCAGTTGCGTGACTTGCTAAATCCGATTACCATAAATATGACATCTAAAAATACCAAGAGTATGAAATCTGGATCTCTCTGTTGAATGACCCGTTGACCCCAAAGTCACGATCGTCATCTAATGCACATACACACACAATGAAGGTTTCGTTTCTTTGGTGCATCTGTATGCCGACACAGTTAAAAACAGGTTTTTCAAATCCCTCCAAATTTACACCCTCTTTCAAATGTTCACCCATGCACAGCCGTTTAATTCATTTTAGTTGTAACGAAACGGTTGAGTCGTAAAATTAGTAAGATTTTCTGCTTGATTGAATCGAAAAATCACCAAAACAGGTAACTGAAATGTTTGGTCTAATTCCATTTGACTTGCGGCCAACTGTACGCTCAATCCTATCCTGTCTTACAATGTATTTGCAGGTAGACGGCAATTAAAATGAACTCACTGCCACATTATAGTTTTTGCATCAAATGAATTATATACAAAGAATTTAATTCAAGCATTAAGAAGAGCAGGTGCGATTTTGTATGTTTTGTCATACCAAATTATAAATTACTTTTTTTCAATAATTGTTTAAAGGATTTGCTATTAGCATAATTTACATTTGTTGCCGATGATTTGTAACGAAGTTTTGTAACAAAGTTAGATGTAATCATTACATTAACAAATAATTTAAAAGTAAATTATGTATTTTCAATGATTTGAGCATCTTAAATCGTGTCGGTAATAATGAATCATTTTTACACGTAGCACGAGAAGATCAAAAGGAACAACATAGCGAGAAAAAGATAGCAAAAAAGAATACGGTGGTGAAGAAAAAATTCAAGGACAAGTAAGGAAGACGACAAAGGAAAGGAAGAAGACGAAGGAAAGGCAGAAGACAAAAGAAAGGAAGAAGACGAAGAAAGGAAACAAGACGAATGAAAGGAAACAAGACGAAGAAGGAAACAAGACGAAGAAAGGAAAGAAGACGAAGGAAAGAAACAAGACGAAGGAAAGAAACAAGACGAAGGAAAGAAACAAGGACGAAGGAAAGAAACAAGACGAAGGAAAGAAACAAGACGAAGGAAAGAAACAAGACGAAGGAAAGAAACAAGACGAAGGAAAGAAACAAGACGAAGGAAAGAAACAAGACGAAGGAAAGAAACAAGACGAAGGAAAGAAACAAGACGAAGGAAAGAAACAAGACGAAGGAAAGAAACAAGACGAAGGAAAGAACAAGGCAAAGGAGGGGGAAAAGACGAAGAATAGGAAGAAGGTGACGTAAATGAAGTCGTAGGGAAGGAAGGAAGCGAAGGTAAGGAAGCAGACGAAGTAAAGGAAAGGGCGAAGGCAACGAATATGCTGCAGATGAGAAGAAGGGAACCGAAAAAGAAGACCAAACCAAGGGACGCTAGAGCGAGAAGGGGCCAAGTGCGGGGGCGGGGGCTTTTCTCCGCGGCTGGCGAAACGACGGACGCGCGGGGGAGGCGGCCGTGAGCTGCAAGTGAAACGGGCGTCGATCCACGGCCTCCGGGGCCACTTGCTACATCCGTTTTTGCGCACGCCCGGCCCTCCCGTCCCCTCTCCCACGGCGGGAGAAACCGGAGAATTCCTCCGCCGCAGAGTAGAATTGCTCCGAACGGCCCTCTTTGCTGCGGAAAGTGCAATACTCGTAGAAAACTGGCTTTCTCCCGCACGGATGAAAAAAAACGTGTTCAGTAATTTGGGAGACAATATTTCAAGGTTGGCTTTCAAACTGAAGTTAGATGCAGATTTTGGCGAGAGTTACTATGACGATGCGTGTCCAAATCGTCGTTTTCCATCCTGAACCAACGGTGACAGTGGAATGGTTTCCATCGAAACCGCTAGAGAGCTCCTCGAGTCCAACGGCGCGCTGCATGGGAAAAAGTGGAACTACATGTGGAATCACAACTTGTAGATCGGATAGGAAGACAACTTTGGAAAGCTAATGCAATATCAGTTGCACTATCAGAAACTACGACCCAAAGATTTGTGCGAAGACGCAGCTAATATAATGCTTGAGGGATATTTTACACGGTCCGGATGACTTGTATTTGGATTTGAATAATACATATTGATTCGATTGCCCTGATCATTTCAAGGTTAATTTTTGTCATTCAAATTCATAATCTGTTTTGATAGTAGCATACCGACGTCATTCCGGTACCAGTATAACCCCGGACCCCAGAATAAATTGCGATTTAAGTAAGGACTTTCCTTGAAAGAATTAAAAGTGAGTACTTAAAAGAAGAAGTTAATACAGGTATTTAGCAAAATACTATAATCATTTTCTGCATTTTACAGTTTTTGAGGTAAAGCGAGGGCAAATATATTTTAAATATTGTCTGTACTTGTGGCCGCTTATCTAGGTATCCAGATGACGAGTCTTTTGTTAGGAAAATAATTGAGCATTCACAATCTTACTCCGATAGAAAAAAACTGTTCTTTAGATCGACAAATATTAATATGAGATTTTATTGCTCGACTCGAGGCGCTGCGATTTGAAAAACTTTCTTCAACATTTGGGGTTCTTTACATGAAGCCCCTCGGACGTTTTCAAACGTTTTTCAAACACGGCTCCAAATTTTTCTTTAAATTTCTTGTAAGAATGTGATTTTTGGCTGCCATGTCTGTGAGAATACACCGGATGTTTCATGGAGAAGATTTCAATTTTTAAAATTTGTAAATATCGCATGAGCATTGAAAGATGGAAGTGTCACTAATGGTTGAGAAAGGTTCTAAAAACTCCCTAGAAGATGAAACAGTAATTCCTTTCCGAAAGAGAGATATTCGAAAGGAGTCCACTGAGATCCATCGTTGATCCCTTTCATTGTTATGCTTAGGGAACAGAATTTAATGAAATGCCATTGTTTCTCTTTTCACTTTAGAACGATGCCGTTAAGTATAGAAATTCATTCTATGTTTTGACAACACGAAATTATCCTTTTTTTTCTCCACTTTTCGTCAATTTCGACTAGTAAGTCATTTTTTTCCTTTTCTGTCTTTTTAATGCATTTTTTGCTTATTTCAACGATTTTAATATAATTTTAATGGCACTTGCTTCAAATAATATTTACGAGATGCAACAAATTCCTGAGTGAAGGAATTGCGATGTCAGCCGTTGTATGTGACGCCTATCAGCGTCATTGTCGGTTCAGCCGATTGCGGCATCACTAATCCTAGTAAAGACCAGTCCAAACCGGACGTTTGAAAGCTGAGTTCGCTTGAGCAAATAGATAAAGCCTCGATTGCGTCAGTAACGTATCCAAAAGCTTGAGTTGTTCATCTGAACTATTTTTATCACATTATTACCTCATTTAACGGTGTATTGGAAAGAAGAATGCAGAGAGACGCGCTACGAAAAACGTACAGTATATCATACAAAGAATGGGCGGTATCCTTCGATTAACTGCAAAAGAAGTTTAAGGAGATACGATTTGGAAGACCCAAGATTTGAATACGCAAATGGAAGTCATGTACAATACTCTATACTCTTAGTGAACTTCGAAATACACAGAAATTGGTAAAGGAAAAAAAGGCTAAAAACTAACATATTTTTGATGAATATATTCGAAGATGGCCCGTCTCCAATCTTAGCGAACATGAGATGAGTTCACAATTTAATTAAGAATATGCTTTCATCTTTGTTACATAAGATAACGCCTATTATCGTCTATTTGTAAATAATAATTTATTTCAATTTACATTGATAAATTATTATTTCCCCAGAGTGGTGTACCGGGAGAGGTGGCTTTAAGAATCAACTGATGTAACTGCAGTACCTCTGACCGGGAGGTCCTAGATTGGAGATCCGTCAGTGACAGGATTTTCGACACTAGGTAGATAGCTAGGTCGAATTCAGTCGCTGTCTGGAGGAGAATTCTTGCAAACGGCTGCTCTGATCGTAGTTTTTCGTGGTTTCTCAAATCAACACCGGGAGCCTTGACAAACGGACCATGGACCGCGTGCGATCTGTCTTCCGCGCGACCTTTCTTGTCCTATCCTCACTCTTATATACACACATTTACACTAGCATGCACTACTCTACCACACATGCGGAAAGACCAGTAGATCGTGTTCCGGCTGGGGGGGTCCCCGCTGGTGGGAGACACCTGGTTTGGGCAACACCCCTAGCAAACGTGTAAGTCGGTGCCGGATCTCACCATCCAGCGTGAGATGATCACCGACGCATATAGAGTAATGCACTACACGTACAAGAATAAAGTGCGCCCGGAATCACTAATCAATCAGTCCAGAGTGGTGTCTTTTTCATTCAATATGGGCGTCCCTAACAGCTGATGGAGATGTGCATTTTTAAAAATAACCGATTCCATTTATACCGGATGCCTAGAATAAATCCGAATATAATCACTATGTCTTGTCTGTTTTTGAAAATGAAATGTTTCTTCAGGAAGCATTTAAAATGAGTATCGTATGCATGTTAGTATTGCCCGGGCTCTTAGTAAAGCCAAATGATGGCATATTTTCGTTATTAAAACAGGGTATTACTTGGGCATCATATATTTTTTAATACATGCTCTTTCTTTACCAACAGTTCTCTTATTATAAACAACGGAACATGTACTGGTTTAATGTAACGATTACGTGAGGCGCTTCCATTATACTACATGCACGACCGCATTTGCGATGCCAAAGTTGTTCTTATGAATAATATTTCAATTTTTATTGCACCCGCCTGGATGCTATTTTCCAGGATTAGCGATATGTATGATAATCCGAAGACCAATTGCAATACCATGAGGGAGACTGCATAATATCTTTGAAGTGTGTTTGGAGAAAACCTGTGAGATACATAAAAGAAACTATGCTTTTTGCAATCATATTTTTTATGTTTCTTTCAATTTCACGTAATAACTTAATATGAAATTCATAACGCATATTTTAACATAAGATGATTGCGGAAGAGAAGACGTATCACATTTTTCTTTCAGATAGGATGAATTAATATAATATATTCAGATACATTTGCTGATCCATATTTTTACTATAACTCACGTACTCGTAACCATTGATTGCGATTGAAATATTCATAGTTTAGAGATACAAAGATTGGAAATAACTTGTCATCTTTGCGTAGCTGCTCTCTACAACTATGTATAATATGTTTACCAAATACGTGAAAATAATTTATTAAGTTTACGCTGTTTATTAATTTCACAATTTGTTGATTTTCTGTCCCACCACAAATGTGTGCATTGAAGTGTTACAAGAAATTAGTTAAGGAAGAATGATTAGGTTCATATATATCAGTAACTTTATGCATTTCAAGCTAATTTAAAGTGACAATTGCAAAGATTGAATATTATAAATTGATTTCACACAATTTGAGAATTGGGAAATACACTTTATGAACATACGATTGAAGAATATTTCGTACAATTGCATCAGATATAGCAACTTGATTTTGGAACGTACGTTCAGGAAAAAAAATTCTCTTGATCTTCTTTATTCAAGTGCCTCACTAAATTACTTTCTTCAACAAAATTTCGACGGCTTTCTCTTCAACGTAATTTTGATTGCCCTGCCTCTTCAATTTCAAGAATATTGTTCAAATGATGTATTCTCGGTCACATTTAAATGATTTTGATGGGACTTATCCTGTCATATAGAAATAAAAGTCTTTACAAACTAGTTCTGTAAGGAAGATCAGTAGATTTACAATTTCACAGTATTATGGATGATTTTTCTTAAAAACAAATCCAATTTTTTTCTCCTACATTTTCTTATTACAATAGTTTTTGCAAGTGGCGGCTCGTGACATTTTTTCCTGGTGGGGCCAGATGTAAAAACACGAATATCATCTCAGAATCAATAGCATATTTAATTAAAGAATCGTCATTTAATCGATTGTTTAATTAATATTAATTATCAGTTAATTAAACCTTTAAATCTATAAGTTTGCCTCAAAAAACACGTAGGAAATTTTGTTAAGTCATTTAACAAAATATTGATATGTCAATGGAAACAAAATACTTTTACAGAAATTACGCTAATGCGATAGCTCATCTCTTGGAATGCTGAGATTTCGAAAGGGGAACGTATCGTAAAATTAAGACTTCGATTTGTTATGCAAGTTGTTTAATCGGCTTGCAGAGAAATAAAATCAACTACATCTACGTCTTTCTTCACTTCCTCCAAATTCACTTCATACATACAATCTAGTAGCTCGTTCTTTTGTCATGTTTTGAGATATATTTATAAATAGAAGAATTCTTTAAATGATCATCTAACACACTATCTAGATTGCCGAGTAACAATAAGTCTACAAAATTACCTTGGTCTTTTGAATCTTCAGATTCATCGTGCCCTTTAATTGTTAGTTCATGAATGATGAGTGCCTCATTATTTTACTAAACCCTCAATCATTCTACCTAAAATATGTCTATTTTTTGCGACTTGTTCATAATGTTTCTAAATTGAAATTTTGATCGCCGAATCAATCTGTACAACAATATTCATTGTTCCAAAAGTTTTAAATTTGCAAGCATTTTCTAAATGCAATGCACTTTCGTCGTGTTTCTTTATCCTTTCGCTCAAATGTTTCAGATCCTTACAGCCTACTGTCGGCCACAATCCCTCACTAAATAATAAACAATAAAAGCAAAATTAGCTTCACTCACAATCAACCATGATTTTTTTAAGATTCCTCGCATTAGAAAATGTTCGTTTCTTCTTTCCATCAACTTGTATAAATGATAAGTCGCTCGGTTGATGTGCTCCTAACCGTTTAATACCATTTTTTTCCTTCAAGTCCCAGAGAAGAAAACGAAAAGCAGTGTAATGAATCCACTGTGTTCAACTTACAGTGCGCAGAACTTCACGTTCACTTTGAAAAAGGCGCGCTCAGACTGCCTCTTTCTCTGCGAAGGGCTCGCTGATGCGGGCCCCTAGGACTGCTAAAATTAGCAAGCAGTGGTCGTGCCCAGTGCGAAAGGGTGCTGACCTTGTAAATGGAGAGGAGTTACCGCTTTGGGGCCCGTGCAGGCCGGGCCCCTTGAGCACTACTAACGCTATCTTTGAGTGCGGCAAGGAACTATGACAATCAATTCTTGGCTATTGCGAGTTGGCGTGAGTTCTGGGGACGAATTGTCGAGCTTCGCGAATAAAGAATTCCAATAAAGTACTGCAATTACCATAAAAAGATTACTGTAAAAATAAATAAACATTTTTGTGCTTTATTAAATATTGGTGGGGCCCGGCCCTTGTGACCCCTTAGGACGAGCCGCCCCTGGTTTTTGCTCTTCTATAATATTCCAAAAGCTTCATTTCCATGAAGCTATATTCTAAGACCAAACTATTAAGAAAACATGTAATGAGGGTTATTTATTCTCAGATTGAACATTTTTATATTCATATTACTGCCACTAAAAGTAATCCTAGCGTAAAATAAAGTGTTCTCTAAATTTTGCCTTCTACAACATTTTTTTATATTATTTGTGAACTTGAATTATACTTTTCATTTTAACATTCCTTAAAATGTTTAGTTAATACTGAATTTGAAATTTTGTATTTTGCAGCCGATTGTTTTAAGTGGTAATTTTAGATGATACGATTAGGCAATGATTGTTGCAAGAGAATACCGTATTGGAAAGGTATAAATTTTGTAGTGTTATTGAAATTATATTAAGGTAAGATATTGTAATAAGGTATTTTATTACAACGTATTAAATTTAACTAACTTTGATTTTTGTATAATTTAAAATGGATTTTCCACATATGTTTATAATTCGTGAACGTTACCGATTTTCATGAGCATTATTTGACTTGGTGGTAAAATATTTTCATTAAACGAGGAAGTAATTGCTGCTGCAATTGTGAATTTCGCTCAGTTTGTCCAAACCTATTTCTCCGATGGGATGAGAAAATTGGAATCAGTCTGGGACAAATGGATTGATATAGGAGACTATGATGAATAATAAAGTTATTTGTTCTATTATTACCTAACTTATCAAACAACCCTCCTACATTCTGACTAAAGGTAGGATATAAGCAATTGCATTTAAATCCAGTCTCTTGTGTTATAACCGAGAGAGATGGCTCAGGGCATGAAGTGATATCACTGCTGTCACTCTAATCGGGAGGTCCTAGGTTCGGGTCCCGACGGTGGCAAGATTTTCGACACTAGCGTGTCAGCTAGGTAGAACTACGTCACTATCTGGAGGGGATATCTAGCGGCTGGCTGCTCTGATCGGTAGTTTTCCGTGGTTTCTCCGATCAAGAGCAGGCAAATGCTGGGGCAGTTCCTTAACAAACGGGCACAGCCCGCGCGCTATTTCTCTTAACTCTTCCTTGTACTATCCTCTCCTCTTATACACACATGCACTAAAAAGTCTAGAGCTGGTCCCGGCTGGGGCGGTGTCCTGTTGCCGACGGTAGTCGGAAGCGGGGGAAGACCACCGCCACCTCCCGAGCAAAAAGATGCACTACATTTACGGGAATAATGACCCTAGCAGTTGACGCATCCCGAATCACTCAACCAATCTCTTGGGACATCAACGGTGAGCATGCTCATGCATAAGTGCGTGCGTCAGTGTGTGGCGCGTTCTTTCCATCCATAAGACTATTTTCTTGTTCTTTGCATTGTTTTTTACGGATTACAGTGATTAGGTTGAAAGCAATAATACTATAATTTATTAACTTTGCGTAAGTTTTTTATTTCTCATGTGGAGACTTCAAAACATATAGTAACCATTTGTGCTGAGTTTTAATGCTTACTGATTATATTTATCTTCGGAAATACATAACCTCTTTCGTAATGAATGGCAAATAAGAGGTACATTTTCCATAGGCATACATATGCGGTGAGATCGGCTACCTAGGTTGTATGACACCTAGGAGTTAAAAGTATTCTATAAAATATTTTAGGTTGTTTGTTTATATTTAAATACTTCTGTGAACGTAAAGTTTCATCGCAGGGTTTATAACAGACGCGTATTCAGCTGCTTAATGTTTAATTAGTCTTTGATCCTAGTTGTATTATTGGACAGTAAATCTCTTGCAAGTTTAAGTAAACCCTGTCAAACATATACTCGTGCCGTAATTTCCTATCCAGTAACATACATTTAGAGGCTTTGTATTAATGGTGACTTGTAAATGGAAAAAAATCCCATCTTTCCTTAACCTATTGTAGATAGAGTGTGTGCTCTAATCTAAATGCAGTACTTGGTAGTACATTACAGTAAATTACCCTACATTCTAGCATATTCTGTTTAGGCTCTACATATTTTTTTCGTGAAAGTGAAGAAATTCGAATAGTCACCTTTAGGGCAACTGGTGTTAACGCCAAAATCAACGTAACCACCTATCAAAAATATAAAACACTGATAACAAAGAATCCAAAATTTCTGATTCAACGTAAAGATGTCAAAAATTACCAGCTAAGCATTTCCAGATAACTTTACAATAGTTGAAAGCATTCTTAGAATTTTTCGATCTGCTGGAATTGGTTAAGGGGCAGCAGTGGCCGCGGAGTGAAAGAACTTCTCCTCCCGCCCCCGCCGCCCCCGCCTCCCGCTCCACCCGTCCGCTGATCCGCCCCGCCCGGCCCCACCCACGCCCCCGCTACCGCCCCTCACTACGACCCACAGAACCGTCACCGTTCTCGGCCCCGCCCCCACCAGCGCCTCCCATTCATTCTCCCGCCCCCCGCCCCGGGCCGCGGCCCACGGTATCGTCACCGCTTTCGGTCCCGCTCCCGCCTCCGCCCCCGCCTCCGCCACCCGCCCCCTGCCCCCCGCCACGACCCGCGGTACCGTCACCGCTCACGGCCCCGCCGCTGCGTCCGGGGCCAAGGCTTCTCTGGCGGCACGGCGCGGTGCCTCCTTGCGGCCCCAGGCGGCGCGACCCACGCCTCTCCGGCACGCGCCAGCGCCGCCGCAGCTCAGGCGGAGAGCACAGCGCAGCGCGCGCTTCGCACTGCCCTTCGCAACAGGGAAAACCGGCAAAGTGGCTCAGGGCATCAATTGAGGTCACTGCAGTGCCTCTAACTGGGAGGTTCTGGGTTCGAGTCCCGACGGTGGCAGGATTTTCCACACTAGATAGATAGGTCAAATTCAGATCCAGTCTGGACGCTATTAACAGCCGACTGATCTGATCAGTAGTTTTCCGTTGTTTCTGCGATCAACATCAGGCGAATGTAGGAGCAGTGCCGTAACAAACAGGTCACGGACCGAACGGCAGTTTTTCCTTGTTCTATCCTTACCTATTACTTACATGAACTTCATTACCACACACGTCGTAAGTTTAGAGCTTGTTCCGGCACAGGAATGCCACGCTGGGGGTAATACTTCTCCGATCAACACCAGATGGAATAACGGAGTAGTACCCGAACAAACGGGCCACGGACTGTACCTTTTTTCCTTTTCCACTACCTAGTATTGTCCTCCCGCCTTACACGCGCGCACTTTCACTTACATGCATCTCACTACCACACATGTCGGGAAACCAGTCGGGAGCTTAGAGCTGGTCTCGGCCGAGGCGGTGCCACTCTGGGGGAGATACTTAGGGGGGAAATTCCCCATATGTCGACGTTGAGGTTGGCGCCGGATCTCTTTATCCAGAGGGCAAGGAATCACTGTCACTCTCCGAGACAGAACATTCACTACCACAGCGGTTGAGGTGCTCGGAAACATCAATCAATAAAATAATTAGTCGAAGGGACGCCTTCCTTTGTCTTAGCGGAATTGGAAACATCAGTTGGGGACTCGCACTCACAAACGCTATCGCACCCTCTGATATTTCTCTTATAGTCTATTGAGGCAAAAGATTATTTGGACAGGTTATAAAATAATTGACTGCAATAAATATATCGTCGAAGTTTGACTTCTTCGTTCCCCGGAATGTATTCTTCCGGGCGTGTCAACTTCTAAGGTTATTAGTCCCGTATGTTTAGTGTACGATTTGTTGCGGCACGGTGCGGCGATCTTCCTCCACTGGATGGTGAGATCCGGCGCCGACCTACCGTCGGCTACCGAGGATTTCCCAACCAGGTATCTCCTATCTGCGGGGCACCGCCCCAGTCGCGACAAGCTCTAAGTTCCCGACCGGTCTCCCGGTAGTGTGGTAGTGTGTGTGTGTGTGTGTGTGTGTGTGTGTGTGTGTGTGTGTGTGTGTGTGTGTGTAAGGAGAAGGAAATATTGCGCGAGTTCCGTGACCCATTTGTTAGGGTACTGCTCCGGCATTCGCCTGATATTAATCGAAGAAATCACAGAAAATAATTGATCAGAGCGGCCGGCTCCTAAATTTTCCTCCAGCTAGTGACAGAACTCGACGTGGCAATCTATCCAGTGTCAAAATCTTGCCACAGTCGGGACTCGAATCTAGGACCTTCCGGTCAAAGGTAATGCCAGTAGTCTGAATGAACGGAGCACTGGCTCAGGTTTCGGAAGTATTAGTCCAGGAAATTTAGCTGGTTAGACATAATTTACACATTTGTTTTATTTTGTTTAAATATCGTCGTTACAATAATGTATGAATTGATGCAAATACTTTAGAAACGTATGGGGAAATACTAAAATGAATTCTGTAATATTACAGAATTCATTAATTAATTTTCCTATTTAGGAAAATTAAAAATGTGTTCCTGCTTATCAAAGGTTCACCATTCCCGACGTATCAAATTATCTGCACTGTTCACGTTCATCGCACAGTCTTCTAAACTCGCAGTAGAGCGTATGTAAAATAAATGAAAAATCCATGTAAACAATATTTCTTTATATGAGTATATAAGACTTGAATTTTTCGTAAATTCTGGAAACATAAATAAAGTGTTTTCATGCATACATTCGCCAGTTGACCGAATGACAAAAATTAATTGCGAATGTTATCCAGCGACCATAACTATTTAATGACATGAGTGTCAAAATTATGACACATACCAATAACACAATGCTGTATCTACAATAAAAAATTAGATTTGATTGTTTAAATTATTGAGTATTCACTGTCTCATGTCATACCGTCTATTTCTTAACTCCTACATTTTCTATCTTGGTGTTTTTTGTCAATTTCCCCTTCGCAGTACCCCTGAAGGAATTGACTTACTAACTAAAACTAACTTAATTGTAGCTTAATCTAATTTTACAGTTAACATGTAAGCGCTTTGGGACGTTGGCATGGCTAACTTGAATATTTTTTTTCTCGTGATACCAAGTAATATTTGTTTTTACCATATCCCTTTATGTAATAAAATGAGTGTCAAAATAATGACACATGTCAATAACACAACGCTGAACGAACCACAGAAAGGTCGATTGGATTGTTCATATTACTGACTTCACACCGTCTGTCGTCGTACCGTCATCGATGTCGGTTTTTCATCTCCGCCGTTGCGCCAGGCGGCCGGCGCGGCGGCCGCGCGCCGTTTCGGAAGCTCTCCCGGCATCCCGAGCGCGGGTTCTCGAAACCGCAGCGATTGCAGCCGCTCGGGGAAGGTCGCTCAGGCTGCTTCCTCGGAAAGCCCTCCCTCATACCTCAGCACACGCCGTCGTCGCGCAGAATTAATTGGACGCTGCTGGCGCCTTTGGCGAAAGGATCATTCGCGCGGAAAATATACAGGACGACACGGAAGCCGGGAGTAGTGGTCGTTGTATTACCACTTTCTTTCCTTTTTTGCGCGCTCCCTTGCGTATGTTCTTAGAAGATTGTGGTCTCATTTTCACTAATTTTCCTATGGGGATAACCACCAATGTACAGACTTGGGCAATCTTTGCACTGCGGAACTACTTCATCACGAGCGTTCGTTCGGAAGGAAGAACTTTCCCATTCGGGGAGTTTTGCGATCTGACACGTAGTCTCCAAGCTCTGTGACTGAATTGTTGTAAACAGGAAGTGGAATGAAGCGATTCATAAGCCGATAAATTGGTCGTTTGCATGCCTGGGTGGAGCCCGTCGAAGTGGGAGTGAATAAAATTCCACGCTTGACTGGATCAGATGATGCAGACCTGCTCGCGGGGTCACCACAATGACTGCTTAGATCTCGTGTTATTCTCCCGTGAATGTGATTTGTAACCGCAGTGTTTGAGTGGCCTTGGATATGTTCGGTATCATTACAACTTAATTTTCTAGAATGGTTTTATTTCGTTGTTTTTTTCCTATACAATTTTTGGAAAGGTTATCTGGTGAAAACGATTACTTACACTCTTCTCTGGCAAAACTATTTTGCATATTTAAAATGTTTTTTTTAAATCTGAATTTATTGGTTCTCGTAAGCTTAGTTCAAGAGAAATGCTATTTGTTAATCATTTAATCGGTTTGAGAAAAAAAGATTTGAAAAAAGTTTAAAGAACATGCGAAAATCATCCACATTATTGCAACGAGTCAACATGCCACGGACAATGTAGTATATTCAAAAGATGTTCTTGTGTGGGCACGTCCTTCTTGAGCTGATGTTATGTTGAACACCAAGACAACAGACGACATATTAAAAGAGTGAAAAATCAATAGTCAGACGAAAGTTGTACGTCTCGAAGTTCACGCCAGAGGTGGACGAATCGAAGTAAAGACGATAAGTAGATGTTATGTTGAAAAGAAATAGTTTTTAGTCTGGTAATGTGGATGGACGTACGGAATATAAAGTGGAGAACGTCTCTTTAAATATGAGAAGCTGAACTGTTGAAATTGGAAATACGGAGTAGACACATTAGAGAATTGGAATGTCCAGATTATGATTACAATTTACGAATGTAGACAGGGTGTTTGTGTAAGCGGAAGAATTAATGAACTGTGATAGAAAACCGTAATAAGTTTGGATTTTTTGTTTTATCTTCCAGCTATGAATTCTACGAAATTTTTTTTCTTTATTTTCACATTATTGTTTGGGTTATTGTAAATAAATATGTTTGTTCTATTCTGAAACTTGATATTGTTTTGTAAATATAATTGAACAGTAAGTTGCCACTATACAGATCAGCGGTGTATGACACTGAATCATCGGCCCTCATAAATAAAATGATATTTCTATTTTTTTAATATAATGAATTTTGACTGGCTAAAGGAAAAAATTAGAACCTTCACATTATTTCTGCTAGGTCTGTTGTATTTTACATACTTGACATTTCGTAGATACATTTTCCCTTTGACAAGTTTTATTTGTCATTATGTTTTCATACAACATGTACCAAAAATGGAAGGATAAATTGTAATGCATTTTTATCAAGAATAACGGCTATACCCGAAGTGCCATGTAGGTTTCAATTTCTACATCTACTAAAATCGGACACCAGAATCAACTCTCTGTATCGTACGTCCACGCCTACATCTCTTTTGTGCTGAAAATGTTCGTGATAAGAACTACCTCAGAGATACAGGAAATTAACGACCAAACTCCACATAGAACGCTGCTCTCGTTTATAGGTTAGTGAAACTTAGAAAGTAACGAGTGCAATTTCTCTAGGTCGTCAAAAATTATGAAATGGAATTGATGCATAAATAGCGACACGGCGCACGTGTGTGTATTTGTTTTTTGTGTATATGCATACATACGTATACGCATATGCCCTGTGAAAGTACAGACCCAGTTGAACGAATGAAATCCATTGAATTCGCCCTCTTTTATTATATTTTAAATAAATGCACGGTAAATGAAACTTAGTCAAGTTAATCATTCACCTAATGACGGGGCTATTAGAAATAAAGTAAACAGGTACGGTGGTAAGAGAAATCGACTTTTCAAAAACTTCAAATTACAGTATACTACGTATTTAAATAACGTGTGAACCGCTAGGATTTCGTCTACATTTCATCTCTTTGATAAGGAAACAAAGTCGTAAACATGAGCAATCTCTCCGGAACATCAACAACCTACTTATCACAAGTCCAGTGTGATTCAGAGCGTCCCGTAGTGTCACGTAACATCCTAAACGGTGATTGTCGGAGAGAGCTGAGGAAGTTCCCGGAGAGCAGGACGCTGCCGTCAGCGACCGTTAAAAGAGGTCCGTTGCCATTAGCGCGTGGAAATACCAGCAGCGTATCGCCGCAAGCGAACACCCGCCTCCCTCTTTCGTCAAGGTTTGCGGGCGACCGGATGTCACATACGACACAATGTGTAACTTTGAAAATGTGCGTAGTAAAAAATCTAACGGCTAGTTTTGAGTGTGTGATTGATCGCTTTGTATTTCTGGGTTTGTCAACGAAATTGGTCATTAATAGCGGGCGGATTTTGAGAAAATGTCATTTTCTTTCTTTTCACTTTAGAACAATGCCGATTAGTATAGAAATTCATTTTATGTATGATGAAACGAAATGATCCATTTTATATGTAATTTGTTTTGCATTTTTTTGTCGATTTCGACTAATAAGTCATTTTCTAAATCTTTTTTAAGTTATTTTTAATGCATATTTTCGCTGATTTGATCGATTTTAAGATCATTTTAATGGTCCTTACTTCAAATAACATTTACGAGATGCAACAAATGATCGTTCCAGAATTCCTCAGTAACCTGTTTGATTTCTTCGCTCATATATGTAATGTCAGCCGTTGTGAGTACTATGTAAATCTACGGTTCCTGTGACACCTATCGGCTCTCATTGTACAGATCATCCCTATTTCGCGATAAAGGCAGAGATTTTATTTTAAAGAGCAGTCCACACCAAAAGTTTGCAAGGTGAGTTCACTTGAAGAAAAAGGATGAAACTTCGATTACATCAGTAACATATCCGACAGCTTCAGTTGTTCATCTGAAGTTGTTATGATCACAATTTTACGTCATTTGTCTTTGTTTGTAGATCATTTTTTGAAACATTTTAAGGGCATTTTATTGATAATTTTTGGCGATGTTTTAGATCATCAAAATCCGTCCCCTAGTCATTAGTTACGTAAGTGCGGTGCATGTTATGTCTCAGAAGGTAGTGTGTTCTCCCCCGCAAGTATATAAGATACGGCGCCAACCTTATCGGGAGTTTCCCTCTCCAGGTATCTCCTCAGCTTGGACCCGCATCGGGTCAAGCTCTCGACATGTATGGTGATGTACTGCATGTAAGTGTATATGTTATGTGTGTATATATATGTGTGTGTGTGCGTGCGTGCGTCTGTGTGTGTGTGTGTGTTCGTAAGGAAAGAGGAAGAACAAGGATAAGGAAAAAATATCCGTGGCTCTTTGTTAAGAGACTGTCTCGGTATTTGCCTGGTATTGATTTGGCAAAACTATTAAAATGACCGATCAGAACAGCCAACTGCTAGAAAACTCCTCTAGACAACGGTTGAAATCGATGTAGCTATGACGCTAATGTTTAAAGTGTTTTAAAACTTATTTCATTTCTCTAATTACCGTTTAGATGGAAATACTTTTAAATATTATGATGAAAGAATAGAAACAAAAATAATCGTTTACAATATGGAAGTAATATAGTTACTATTTAAATTTTAACCACACATGTTTCAAGAACACACTTTTCTACATTCAGGGTTTTATAAAACTAGAAATAAAAGCCGAAGTTATTAAAATGTGATGCCATTTACAATACAAAGTATCTGAATTACGAATTACTGATGTACGAAATTTAGAGAGACATTTTATTGAAATTGAATTAACTACGAGTTTTAAAAACTGTAAACCTGAAACACATAATTAAATAGCCTATTTATTCATTTTTAGTACTTTATTTACATATTTTACTATAAAAATACTTAATACATTTTTAACACTACAGAATTTTTTTAGAACAAGTCCTTGGTTGTGAAAGATAGGCATTTATCCCATCCTGTAAATACTAGGGGAAACAATTTCTATTGTTCTCAAGAGTTCTGGACACTCAACAATCAAAATTATGAAAACAAACCATGATTTTTCCAACTTTAAATGTTGATTTTCTGAATCATGAAAGTGCCCACTATGGATCGCCGAAATATGGGACTGATGGACGCTTTCTCGCCTGGAGGTTCGGCGGAATTTCCTTCTTAAGATCTTAAATCATCGGCGCTTTCTTCGCGATTCTTCTTCAACGCCAACACCATGAGGCTTGGCTCTTTCTCTCTATTATCGTATGGAGTAATCAGAACGACCTGTATTCTTCTCACAAAAGCATAGGTCATTACAGATTTTATGCGAATCATTGATGAGAGGCATTTGTATTAATAATGCTGAATCTCCTGGTTGCCAGAAAAAGTACATTTTCATTACTTACTTGTATTATATATAAATCGATAAATACATAAAATTCTTTCTTCTCGAACATTGGATATTGCCGTTTGAAAACTTACAATGTAGCAATTTAACTGAATTTTCAAAAGAATTTGAAAGTTAGTTGTTTTCTTTTCACTTTTTTCGTAATTAGAAATTGGAAACATGGTAAGAAAAAAATGTTACTCAGTCCTAAAAAAGTAAAGAACATTTTTTGAAACTTTCAAACTGTTTCTCTTCTGACAATAAAAGTAATTTTGAATGGTGTGAAACAATGATTGATTGATGTTTCCGGCTACGTCAACTCCTTTGGCCATTAGTGTAGTGAATATTTTATCGCGAGAGGGATTTCTTTCCAGTTAGATGTTGAGATCCGGCGCCAACCTATACATCGACATGCGGGAGATTTCCCTCTCTCAGCAGAGCACCGCCCGAAACGAGACAAGCTCCATGTACCCAATTGTTCTCCCGACTTGTGCGGAAGTAAGCTTCCCTGGGAAGAATTCGCAGTAAGGAGCACCTCGTGCTAATAGTAACAATAAGTCACAACTGCGCATATTATACTCGTAGCAAAAACGCTTCCAGCTTACAATGTGGATATTAGTGTAGTTACGCATTATTTAGGAGTCTATTCTGAATGTGGCATCTCGATTTATTCCTTTACCGTTTTCTACGTTGTTTAATTTGCCTTTGGTTTTGCATTTTGGTCCATTTCCTCGTTAACTGTTCTCATCTCAGCATTTTCTCGTCTTCGCTCTTGTAGTTTTCTTGAGCCTTTTCTGCAGTCGGTAGTGATGCAGAGGCGACCTCGGGCGGAAGGGGCTTTCTCCACGCTGCCTTTCTTCTTGGATGCGGCCCAAGCACCCACCCACCATCACCCACCCACCGCTTCTCACCTCCCACCTCGCAGCCCCCCCTCGCTCCTCTACCTCCTTGCAACCCTCCCCTCCCCTCGCCCGCCCTGGACTTCCCTCGTCCCCACCGCCACGGCCTCATGCCTACTGCCCGCGGCGTCCTCCCGCGCCGTAGGCCCTCGCCGCCCTTCACTCACTCTCCCTCCCCCCTCCCTAGCACCCTGGTGTCGCGTCCTCCAGTGCGGCCTCGGGCGCTACAGTCCTCCCGGGAGATGCTCGCAGCAGGAATCCGGTGGCGGCGGCGGCGGCGAGGCGGGGGCGGGGCCGAGCCCGATTGCGGGAGGAGCGCTTTAACCGCGCGGGCGGCTTTTTCACGAGGCGGAGAGTATTCGGTCGCTGGCTCAGCTGGCGACGAATAAAGCTTTTAAAAAAATGTTCTTACTCTTTTCCACAAAATTATGTATTACAAGGATTTTAGGTTACATATATATGAATAGGATATTTGAACTTACATTTCGTCATATGAGTACAATGTTTGAAAAAACAGATGAAACTAACAAGTAAAGATACCCAGGAACAGTCCTTCAGAAAAATACAAAAAACATCTGAAGTACAAAATACATTTTAAATTAACGGATATAGGAACATGTTTTACAGAACATGTTCAACATGTGAATGTGTTTTCTTTAAGGAGAATCTAGTAGGCCTTTGAAATATCTTGATTTGATTCGTAGAAAAAGATAAGCTGATTTACCAAGAGTATACAGACAAGTGGCTGGGCAAGATGAAAGAGAAGAGTAGAAAAGGGAAGAAAGTTTAAGAATTCGAGGAAGCTTACGCGAATAATTGGGCAGCTCAGGAGAAATAGTGGTTATGGTCTTTCTCATTTCTGACTGCATCTCCGATTATGACATGATTATTATTTTGTTTACTAATTTCTATTATTACATAAAGACATTTATCGCACCCTAGATTTTATCTTTACTGTCATTTTTTTGGTAGGATTGTCCGCTCATAACTTCATTTACACAACGCTTTGCAGTAAATTCCCGATTTCTCCTCCCAGTAAATGTTCATTACAACTTCTTTCTCAGAAGATTACCTCATTCTTGCAACAATCTGTTGCATTTCACCTCCATTTCACATCTACTGTGAAAGTGACTCTATTCAATCTCAACGAAGGAAATTGATAATTAATGAATTTAGGTATTTTGCTCTGAACAATCATGTCGACATGGGTTAATTGTAAACCATAGGCCCCATATCTTCGTGGAACCCAAACCCAAAAATACACAACTGATGACATATAGAAAGCACTCGTAAAATTTCTCACAGAAAATTAGTCCCAGAGGTTTCTGAAACTTTTGAACAGCGGGTAAAACAAATTCAAATGTGGTATAATGATTAAGATAATTATAATAGGTGAATACCGATTACCATGCTCAAAACTCAAAACCATGCTTGAAACTCAATTTTAACTTTCTCGCCTTACGGATTCTTTGTAAGAAAAGAAAGTTATGTTATTGTGCGCCGAAAAACACATTTTCGCCAGAAAAATTCTTGTTGCCAAGCTGTGGTAACAAAAAAGGGGATACATCCTGTTGCTAAATTTAGAAAAAAAATTCTAAAACGTGATATAGCTAGAATCCATGTTTTGTTAGTTCTTGATACATAAAATCGATTGACGGCCAAACGTCCGTCGTCCGTCTGTGGTCAACGCTAGCTCCTAAACCGTTCAGCCGATTTCCACCAAAATTGATATTCCTCAATCGTTCTGGTTGGTGTTGCGGCTTCCTGGAATTTGAAACCGATATTTTAATTTCGCGGGCTACTTTACATGAAAGCACTCGCGCATTTTCGAAATTTTCAAAAAAATGGCTCCAAATTTTTATTTAAGTTGGTTGTTGAATTGTTCGAAGGACGTTGCAGGTATCATTTTTGATGAAATCCCCGATTTTTCAAAAATTGCAAAAACAATTTCAAAACTACAAAATTGAAGATAGAGATTTTTACCTCAGACAAAATCTGTTGTATAAGATTAGCTCTTTAAAAAAGTTTCTGTACATTTTTTGTCAAAGTTAGTAGTTTCCGCGTAATTTCTATTTGAAATTAATGAAACGTTTATGGGCATCCCCGTCGTACATAACGATAACATTGTAATATTAGGAGAAAGTGTGTTCTCTTTAGCACCACTTTGAACGCGAACCGTTGGGCGTAGGACGTATGGTATGTGTGGCGTTGTGGAATGATGACTGCACATTCAACCGTATATGGGAGATTTCCCTAAACTTAACTCAACAAAAATAGCGCAGTTTGTCAATGGTACTGGAATCTATACATCTGTCTATTCACTAGAACAGACTAAAATTCAACTTCAATTATATCTTAACTTTCTAGACAACTGAGCATCTAAAATAAAAGTCAAATAAACCCAAACATAACTGCTGTGAAAATATTCACCCGGAGGCCATTTAACCCTCCCATTCCACTTACATTAAATCAGGAAGTAATTAACAAACACTCTTAAAGCAAACCTATCAAATACCTAGGATTGTTAATGGATACTACTAATCTGGAAACAGTATAACAATAATAAAATAATACAGACTAAGGCAAAACTCCATCAACTAAGCCCAGTAATAAACAGGTCATCCAAATGTCCATATAACACAGTTTTAATTATGTTTAAAACCATAATACTATCCTCATGTCCAGTTTGGATAAATGCCATAAAATCGAATACAAAAAATTTACCTATCGTTCAAAACTAGTTTCACCGTGCAATTACAAATGCATTATGCTTTATTTTGAAACAAAAAGTTACCATGAATTTCGTGTCTAGACGAAGGAAAACAACAATTATCACTCCACACTGTTTTACCAGTTTACCTCAAATCACCAGAATACTGCTCTTTTCGATTTTCAGAAACCCTACTCACTAGACCCATTTTAAAAATAAATTTCTCTTCTATACCTTCCTTACCAAATTTTCTAAAATTCCTCTGACCTCTCCCATAAAGTACGTCTACAAAAGAATTAATTTTTAGAATTAAGGAATTGAAATTCACTTTTATTTAAGTCAACAATACAACTGTTGAGAGTGAACTGAACTGTAATGTCTGAAAATATTTATAAAAATAAAATGGTGACCCTGTAACTGCAAGTACATTCATCAGTGTCAGGCGAACGATACAAAATTTTCCTTCGAAAGAGGAAATGTTGTGTGGCAATCTCGTCTCTTTTAATAATTTTCCTTTGAAGAATGTGTCACACCATCACATTCCTCCAGGAATTCAGATTCGGTATAAACCTTCAAGAAAGTGCGCACATACGTTCTATGAATAATAATCTTGGTAGTGTAATATGATTTCCTGGAGATATCAAAATAATTTGTTTCATTGTTTCGGAGAAAACACCTGATCACACTTCTTTGCAGAAATTCGGCAAGCAAAACGTCGCAAGAAGTGGTTGCAGCGAGTTCCAGGCGCCGCCCTTGCACTTTTAAGAAGTTTGACGGTTGCGACAGATCACGCAGAGACACGAGAGCTAATTGAGCTGTGCGGTTGCTGGCTTTGCTGAAGGTCGACGGCTGCGACTGCAGCCATCAGAAAAATACCCGCCCGACGGCTTTTGCAGTGGCCGGTGAGTGGGAGGAGCCATTTCATATTTATGTGCAGTGCGACCTGGCATTCCGATGTACAGAAACGGAATATGCAAGTTCAAGCTTCATTGAACATCATAGAGTTCCCAACGAAACTCAGTTATTAAATAACTATTCACTTTTTATTAATCCCCTAAATAATGACTGGGCATTTATAATTTAATATGCTAATTAATTTAATATAGTTTTTATATACTTCAGTAATTTGGGGTTTTTATCAAGTGTTCAATGAAAGTAAAAACGATTCAAAATATTTCATCTTTGATATTAACTTAATAAATATTGGGAAGGAAATTTTACATTGATGGCGGTTTATCTCGGTTTCATTATTAAACAGACAATTCAGTATTATTGTAGATTATTGGGAATCAGTAATTGCCAATTACCATCGAAAACGTCCGTTGTTCTTGATAATTAAATTGGTTGAATTACGCTGTAAAATCATTAAACTCGTTAACAAAATAATAAAAAGATAGTAAAATTGCAAGTAATCTAAAACTCCTTTCGCATTCTTGATCCCAATCTAATTAAAAATGGATAGCAGTGAAAGTATTTATAAGAGAATTATTCGTAATGGGAGACCCATGTTCTCCCTGGTATACAGGTTAATTAGGTACACTTTAATGAAGATTAGGGTTGTACTTTGCAAAGAGGTAATTTCGAAGTTATCGAACTCTTAAAAGGTTATTTTCCTGAAACAGATTTTATTTGTGAATAGATGGAAAATCCCAGTTGTATCGCTTGAGTAAGCTGATTATTTTACATGTATGCATGCACAAAAGTATCAAAAGATTCCCTTGAATAATTATTTTAAAAAACCAAGAATAAACAATTTATGTGCTGTGTGAATATTATTTCTAGGAAATAAATAAATAATGGCTCTTTGCAAATAAATTTTCCTTCTTTCTACAAATCAACTGCATCTTATTTGAATAAACTAATATTCAAGGTATTCTTTATTCAAGGTATTATTCAAGGAAAATATTCAGGATATGCTTTTATTCATTATTACGTGGAAAGTACGGAAACTCTCTTGTTTAATAAGACTATGAAATACTAAACACTTGTACTAAAAGCTGTTTCGAAGACGTGCTTTCAAACCTAATGTAATAATTTTAGTTCCGAAAAACTTTATTCTACAGTTCGTGTTTCAACGAAAGAAATCAATAATTTGTTTTAAACAAAAATGCAATTATTAACATAATTGTAGCAACTTTTTTTCGATACAATGCCAATTTTATAAGAAATATTTATAAAAAAATACGGTGTAACTAAGTTAAATTAACTATTGTAACTAAGCTCGATTTGTGCCAATGATGGCGAGTTCAATCAAAAAACAAAATACTTCTCAGTTTCATTCGGAGTGGAAACCCGATTACTTCTTTGCCCATGTAAAGGACAAGTGTGTGTGTTCACTCTGCAATTCAAGTGTGGGAAAAAAGAGAATTACTTATTACATTTCAATTGTTTTTGTAATGTGCAATTCCATTTCAATCTTTCATATTTAATAGAAATGCATGTTTATAGATATAGCTAGATCAACAAAAGTTAAGATTTGAAAAACTTTTTTTTGTGTGTCTTAGTTTCTTGGTAACTTACAGTAGGATTGAAAATGGAATGGTTGCTCACAAGCTTCACATGTTTGGCGACCACTGATCTAGACATTGAAGAGCACACAAAAAGACATTCTAGAAAGTGCAATTTATGTTTTGCTAATTTTCGTGGTTTATTCGCCAGGTTTGCTGGGTATGGTCCCAAAGTGCTGTGCTTCCAACAGTACCAATGATTTTTCATAGAGCCAGTACGTCAGTATCAAAACAAAATTCGACGACCAATTTTGAATTATCCATCAATTTCTGAGATTGCCCAGAGTGCAATTATGTCAAGTAAATTAGATAATGTAGTAAAAATAAAAAATAAATATGTTTAATGATGAAAACTTCCCACTCTACGTTTTATATGCCGGGAACGTTACCGGGCACACGGACACGGATTTCCCATTTGTAAGCATCATAGGAAGATTGTGTGTGGATATGTACAGTGGGAGGTATGGTATGCCAATGGTCGGAGCGAATTTTCGATTCTCTCCAAGAAGCTGGGTCGGGCGATATCACTGGATAAGAATACTTGCGGCCGGCTCCTCCCAACGTCGTTTCCGCGTTATTTTTCGGCCAGTCCCAAGTGCAGACACGGGTGCAGAATCTGAAACGCGCCACGAACTGGGTGCTAGCGTTCCTTTCTCCCTCGCATTCTTAGGGTTACGATGAGAAAATGGAATGTTGTATAGTATGTTATAGGCAAAATAATGAATCCAGCAATTTTAATTACTATCTACCGAATTTGCTCAAAGGAATTAATGAAGGTGGATAAACTGTATTTAGTCATTATTCATCACCAAAGTTCACCTTACCAATCTTCAAATGATCACCATATATCACCTCACCAAAGTTCAAATGGATCTGAGAGGCGGTAGATGCGACGCTGGCACCGGCAGAACTGACTTAGAGCATCTACTAATGTCACTACAGTGCTTCTGATTCGGAAGTACTAGGGTTCGAGTTCCGATGGTGGCAGAGTTTTTCGATAGGAGCTACATAGCTAGGTCAAATTCAGCCGTTCGCTGGAAAAGAATTCCAACGTCCGGCTGCAGTGATGGGTAGTTTTCCGTGGTTTATCCGATCACCAGCAAGTGAATCCCAGAGCAGTATCCTACAAACGGGGCACCGACCGAACGCAATCTTTTCTTTCTCTTCGTTGCCCTATCCTCATTCTTACTTGATCTTACACACTTACTCACGCACACACTTCCATTATCTACACTACCACACAATGCCGGGAGCTAGTGTCGACACACGGTTGGGGAAAAGTCGACGCCAGTCGACGTGTAGATCAGTGCCAATTGTCGCCATTAAGCGGAGATAGATCACTGATAAAACATGTACTGCACTTACGGGACTTACACCCTTTGCAGTTGATGCGCCCACAATCACCAATCAATCAATCAATCAAAAGCCACGGTGGCAAACTAGACGTGAACCGGAGCTATCGAGTGATGGGAGCACTAACGGCTATCCGATAAACTACCCGGAAGCGGACGTCCAACATACGCGCAATTTCCAATGCAATTTATGCCACAATACCTTTTTGCCGAATTAATGTAAAGAAAAAGGAAAAGGTTTGGCAAAAAGGTATTAAAAATGTTGGAAATTATGTGTTGGACAGACTCAATGA
Organism: Acheta domesticus; assembly: GCA_031308135.1. Classification (NCBI taxonomy): domain Eukaryota; kingdom Metazoa; phylum Arthropoda; class Insecta; order Orthoptera; family Gryllidae; genus Acheta; species Acheta domesticus. Next base: position 196,557,825 of record JAHLJT010009436.1, on the reverse strand, counting down.
AGTTTCATGCTAATGTCAAGGGCCGAAGGCTAGAACTTCACCACTAAGTTGAACACATGTAGCTAAGCGTCAACTGCAACTTCGTTTTACGTTACATAGGATGAGTCAATTCATGTGAAAAACACATCACCACCTTCTCCCCAATTATATGAACAAATTATTTTTAGTTGAGTCATTTTTAAGTCATTTTTACCAAGCAACGCTTCAAGACGATTTTCCTTCCTCTGTCACGTCGGTGGAGTTGCGTTTGAAGTATGTTACAGCGCTGACGCAATTTCCATGTACCGCCGAAGAATAAATTAGATTTAATTTTATACGCGGAAACGTATTTTTGTTATTTAAGGTCGCATTAACTTCTATGTCATTAGCGACCATTATTGGATTTTAAGGTTATGGTATCTTTGAGGATGATATGGCGATGATAGGGAGTGAAAGGCCGAACACACAGAACCATGCCCGAGGCGGGACTCGAATCCGCGATCCTTCTGTCCGAGATCGCTACAGCACTGCTGACGTAGCGATCTCGGCCACTGGGACGGCAAATGCATATTTGTGAGTTGACAGAACTAGGGATCATATAAACGACAGAACAATATCACGCGTGGCGTCACCTTCGTGGCCAATTTCTACTGTCGCCTGTCAGAAAGACAATGTTCTCGCTGCATACAAATGAGGCAAATGACATCTGGCTTATAGGCACAAATGAGACAAGTTCATCTCGCTTGTAGGTTGCGATGAAATTGGAAAATTACAACAACAAAAGTTGTAGGACAAGGGTGCTTCGCTTCTGAGGTCAAAAGTGATTTTTTATTATTAGCATAATGAGGATCATCCTCATATGATTTTTTTTCAGTAAATATATATCACAATATTAATCGCTTTCTCGAGATGAGATGGTAATCTATAGAAATAAAATTGGGGGGTCTGTCTCTGACTTTAAAATAATTTACTTTTTTAATCTCACAAATGATTATTTATTCGTACATGATATAAAAGTCCATTTTTATGTTTTTACAATTTTGCCTATCTATTTACCTGGGAAAATCTCTGGAACGACAAAAAACCGATTTCGATGCCGATTTCAGTGAAAGAGTGTTTTGTCGGGGATAACATAGGCCGCTTTTCCCTTTTATTATTTTCTCTATTGCAAACAAAAATATTTGTTTATTCAAACAAATCTATGTTATTCCGATCCTTGACCGTTTCTGTATAGTCCGGTCTTTTCTTTAAAGTATAACAAAGATAATGAAGGTTTCATGAAATTTTGTATATGTGACCTTCGCACAAGAGAAAAGTTACTGTCTGCAAGAAATTTCGTAAAAATGATCCCTCTTCCTCTTTCTTACCCCTTACAGCAAAATTTAATGGTGCACGCTCTTTCAAATAGTTACGATTATTTTGTATGAACGTATCTTAAACGTCAAAAAATGTAGTACTAAATGCTTTTTAAAATTTATTCCAATAGCACGATTACGGTTTGAGTATTTGCTGGTCAAGATTATTACTGGAAGTTTGTCGAAAGTATGACTCAATTCATCTGTTTACGAATGGAAGTGGAAATGATGGTGATAGCAATGATGGGGATATTAGCAACCATGTTAGAGTATGGTGATCAGGCACGGGGCCAGGACAAAATTAGAAGGCCAGGAAGGAGCAGGATGGGATTGGGTAGTGTGGGGCGAGCAGGCCAGATCAGAGTGTAGAATTCATTCCTTGCCCTAATAAGTGGTTGTGATAAATAAATACCCGTGCAACACAGGGTAATTCAGCTACTTATACATAATGACTAGTGATGAAACACATAATCGCTGATTAATTACCACAATGTAACACACATTTCAAAGTATTTGAAATATAAAACCTCTGGTATACAAGAATTGTTTTTTGAAAGTTTGGAAGCGCCTAATAGAGATTCTACGTAAATGCAAATAATTCTATGACATTTTGTTCACAGAGATTATCTACAGCTCAGATTTGACAACTGTTTTAACATGATGTAAGTCGAAAGAGAGAGAAAGAGTTCAATATCATACATTGAACATATTTTCTAAAAATTAAGATATTTCTCTTATTGTTATTTTTAACTTCTTTCTGTCTTATTTTACAATGTCTCTATCTTTCCCTTTCATACCGTTAAATGAAATAATTCTAAAATTTTGTAAAGTTTTTGACAAGGTGTGTTCCGTCGACTTGTGTACATTAATTTTTTGTAATACTTCTGTTTGTATCTAGTCATTCTTTATAATATTATATTTATTTGTTTTGTCACCTGATGATGGAAATACGTAATTTACGAAACGTTGTCAATACTATGTATATCATTTAATATTGTATAAAACAGTTATTTCAAGAATTTTTCTGTCGTAAATGATTGACCAACGTAACTGATATGAGAGAGTTCACGTACGCCAAAACATCATTTCCATAAAAAAATATCAGAAAGAACCTTGTCATGCACAGGCCCCGATATGCACGCGCAAGGAAATGGATATGCATCGCGCTATGCCCCCGCGTTGAGTAGGCGCGAAGGAGGAAATGCGACTTCCTGCCCCTCTCTGCCCCCAACCGGTCCGAAATCTGAATCCGCGTCAAGGGGCGACTCTGCTCCTCGAGCCTTATTTGTCCGAGAGCAGACGTCGCACCGGATGAGATAGCTGCAAATGGAGGCCACGATAGGTTCGTAAAAGACTCACTTAATGCTTCGAGTTTCCACTTGCGAATTACGTGGAAATGTGTTGAGATTATTTCATTCGACGTGTTGGGAGGGGACCTTGACCGTTTCAGTATAGTCCGGTTCTTACTTTAAAGCATAACAAAGAGAATGAAGGTTTTTTGAAAATCTACAATGAATTTACTCATAAACAAATCACACGAATCACATAAACAAATCACATACATATTATCTCAAGCTCGGATATTATGAATACTTAATTAGGTTGATTTTGAAGACGATTAGTGTGGTTCCTGCAGCATTCATTGTGTCCCCAAAGACTAATGATGCATTATTCGCCTTTGATATTCGTTCAAAGATGATTTGGCGGTAATCGCTATTGAAAGAGTTGATTTGAAGATCGTAATCCAATGTGCATTTTATTTTGTATTGAACTACTTTCACGTACGGCTGACCATTTGGTCATTGGTTCTAGAGGTCATTATATCATGAGGGAAATATCTGTTAATTTTTGTTTTGACCAAAAGGCTTTTCATTCCAAGTAGGTCAAGCATCGTCGCCTTCACGAGTACAATACTAGGAGCAAAGAAATTAAAAAATGGAGGTATTAAAGCAAAGGATTAAAAATATTCAAAATGTTTAACACGTAAAATACTAAACGTATTAAACGATATAATATTGAGATCTATTAATAAAAAATCTACCTTCTGTATTGAACGTGTAGGTAGAAAATAACTTTTTGAAATTTCACAGGTTTGAACGAAAATAGAGTATGAGTATATTTTTAAAATATAGTACGAGTATATTTATACGAGTCGGTATTTTCCTTATTAAGTAAACTTTACTCTATTTGAGCAAGAACTGTAAAAAAATTGGAAACGTTTCTTGAGAAACTATTAACTTCTTAAAATTTAGATGTTTACTAAAAATCAAATGTATATAGCACAACTACTACGTGGTAAATTTAGTCGAATTGGTCGGCATTTTTTTTGAAAAGAATTAGGTATTTTTATTTCAATTCAACTACTTCTATTCTCCGGAATGCTCATAAATTACATCTTATCTGTACTAAAAACGCGTGAAATGCACATAGAATGAGTTGTATATTGAATTATTTTGCATTAAAATTTATTTCGAAACATTTGATAGCCTTACTGAAAAAGAAAAATTAATGTGAATAACATATTGATAAGCGTTAAAAAGGTTACATGTTAACTACTATATATATTGTAAAATGTGTTACAATCGTTTGGGTTCGGTGACAGCTACAAATTGTGTTGGCTCTCCCTATGACCAAATGCCTCCCACCGGTGCCAACATTCCGGCCATCATCTGAAGGCTTTCTCCAAGGCTAATCAATACACGATGATGACCGAAATGTTGGCAGAAGATTCTAGGACACGATGTCATGTAATCGCTAAACTATTCAGGACCCGCCCGCGTAGTACAGTGATTTTTTTTTCAAAGAGGGATTTATCGGATTTCGTTTCCCACACTCAGTGTTTAAATTAAAACATGTTTGGTGTAAATAGTTTTGAAGCATAAAAAGCTTTTAATTAAATAACAAATACAAAATAGCTTTTTAACAGAAAATGTGTTTAAAGTTAGCTGCTACATATTCCATTTGCAAATTTGTATTTTGTTAACTCATATAATTTGTAGGGATACACAAAAATGTTATATTTGCTGTTTTGTTATATAAAAATGTTGTATGATTAAAAATTGAGCTATTTTGTATACGGTCAATTGTTGTGGTATTGTGTGTGGTCCTTCATTGCTTTTATCGTTCAATTTACATTTCTTCCTATGATATTTTACATTCATTCTGGAAACAAGTCCAGTAGTTTTCTCCATCTCTTGACAATTTAGACATCATTCCTCATCTTTCGTTCATTGACCGCTCTTTTCATTGTGTTTCTACACTGTAATTCCATCTAGGAATCGTTTATCCTCTTTTTTACTCTTCCTGGATTTCATGGGTCTGTGCTTTCCCTTCGTCTTGGGAAATATCTACTGCCGTCCAATTCTGAAAGTGACCACGCATTCTTTCAACTGTACAAATATTCTTTCCTCCACTGTGTCAAAAATTTAACTACTTTTTCAATGAATACCACAGCAAGAAATATACTGCGATCTAGAAAAAATTCTACGCATTGCTTTTGATGTTTCTAATGCGGCATGCGGTTCTTCAAAGCTTTTTATACACAGCCAAATCAGGCCATCTATTTTCTCTACGATCTTTAAACATTTCTCACACCAGGGTCACTATTTCACCAGCTCCAAATTAATCGTAAATTATTTCAACGTCTATTGCTGCTTATCTGTCTCCCTAAAATATCACTCCTGATCTTCTGATTGCAGCTTGCGATTCTGCAATATTTTTCAACTTCATTATTGAATATAAGCCTCATAATTTTCTCCCATTCCTTATTGAAATGTTCGCATTCCAGGACATATTTCTTCTTGTCAGTAAATTTATTTTAAATTGTTTTCCAAAGTATAATTTTGCCTGTGACCTTGAACAGAGATCAGTGAACATCTCTCTAGACCTTCCGACTGATACGTGCCTATCTCCAGTCCTTGTTCTATTCCATAATTAGGTGCTATATGTTTTGCACATTACTTCCATTTTTTCTTGAAAAGTTCCAGATTAATTCTGTTTTGTCTTCTTTGGTGAAAATAATTCAACAGCTTTCTTCTTACTACTTACCTTGTTGAATATGCTCTGAGTTTGCTTCTACCTGTCGCACTTGACCTTCGGAACACAGCTCGCATTTGTCGTAGTATTTTTAAATTTAGTTATCTAAAATGAGATTAGACGTTATCTCCCATTGTTTCTTGAAACATTCGCATTTCGGGACCACTTTCTAACTGTCGGAAAATTTCGTGTTATTTCAATGACCTACTGCGTATATGCTCTCGGGCAAAGGGCAGCAGGTATCACTCTGATTTTCGGCCGCACGTACCAATTTCTCCAATTCCTCCTCAAGAATATTTCAACTCGACATTCTTCTGGGAAACTGGGACATTCTTCTTACTCTCCCATTCTTTTTTTAATCATTCCCATTCTAATGCCGCTTTCCCTGTACTTCCGTAAGCTCTATACCCTCTGGCATAGGTAGTACGCATCGCTCTTGACCTTCCGACCGCTGTTTGCAGTTCTCCACTCTTCGTCGCCTTTAGCGATGGCGGAAAATTTCGTGTATTTCAAAGAACTACTGCGTACATGACCTCTGGCAAAGAGGAGTACACGTCACTCTCGAATTTGCGACCGCAGCTACCAATTTTCTCCAATTCCTGCTCACGAATCTTTTAACTCCATCGTTAAACGTGGACATTCTTCTTTCGCTCCCATTCTTTTTTAATAATTCCCATACCAATATCACTTCCTCTATATTCCCACATGCACTGTACCCTGTGGCTAGGGTAGTACGCATCGCTCTTGACCTTCCGACCGCTGTTCGCGGTTCTCCACTCTTCGTCGTCTTCGGCGGCGGCGGCGGCGACGGCGGGCGCCACTGACGTAACGCGGTGCTCTGCTATGCTCTCTCCGGGGCCCGGCCGTCGGTGGCGGCGGCGTCGGCGGCGTCGGCGTCGGCGGCGCCGCGGCGCGCGCGGCTGCCCGGGGCCCAGTCTCCCCGTAGCAGGCGAGCGGACGAGCGCTCCGCCCAGGCAACCAGCAGCGCCGTGCTGCGCGTGCGTGCGTGCGCCGGTGAGCATGCGGCGGTGGTGAGCAGCAGCAGCTGGACCCGCCCCCCTTCGCAAGCATCTCGCACCGCGCCGCGCGCTTCTTCTCCGGCCCCGCCCCCGCACCATGAGGCCGCGCTGCCCTCGGCCGCCCTCGCTGCTCGTGCTGGTGAGTGCGCGCCACGCCCCCCCCCCGCCGCCCCCCGCGCAGGGGTGGCGCTGGGGGAGCGCGCCGGCTTCAACGACTGCGCATAGTGTCTTAGTGCATTGATTTTCTTCTGATTTTTTTTGTTTTTTTCTTTTTGTTTTTTTTTTATTTGGAAAATATTTTAAATAGTTGGGATAGTACCACCCTTACGGGGGTGACTCAACGGGAGCGGGAAGTCTTCAACGACTGCGAATAGTGCTTTGAGTTGCCTTGATTTCCTTCTGTTTTTTTTAAATTTTTTAAAATATTTTAAATGGTTTAGATAGTACTACCCTCACGGGGGTGGCTCAAGGGGAGCGGGAAGTCTTCAACGACTGCGTGTAGTGTCTTGAGTGGCCTGGATTTCCTTCTGTTGTTTTTGTTATTCTGTTGTTTTTACCTATGTTTTTATTGTTTTAAATATCTTAAATTATTTTATTAATATTGTACCCCCACAACGGGGGTGCTGAAGACAGGATGTCTTAAACAACTGCGTGTTGTCGTCAGTGGACTTGATTCCTACTGTCGTTTTTATGTTCTGTTTTTTATTGTTGCAAATATTTTAAATGTTGTGCTTAGTACCACCCCACACGACAGGGGTGGCTCAAGGGAAGGGGGCTGTCTTGATCGATTTCTCGTTATCTTGAGTGATTTTAGTTTCCCATTGTTGTTTTTCTGTTGTTTTTTTCATTTTTGTATAGATTTTAAATGTTATGGTTAGTACCAAGCCTCGGTGACAGGGGTGCTAAAGGCGGGGTGTAGTGAGGAACAGCGCGTTGTGGAGCACGTTGTCTTCAGTGATCGTGATATTCGTGCTATTGATTTTTTTATTGTTGTAATTTTTTTAATTGTTACATTGATAACCCACCCACGCGACCGCGAGATGGCTGAGAGGGGACTTAAAATTCCGTGCGTTGTAGGGTGTGTTGAGATTTTATTGTTGTAATTTCCTTCTGTAGATTTTGTTCGAAGTATTTTGAAATGTTTGGCGAGTGCCATGCCCCCGCACTCCGAGGGATTTGGATTGTGTTTCGAGGTGGTTGTTAAGGTTGTGTTCTTTATTGACGATAAGGTCTGAGGAAATACGTGCCATCCTATTTACCAGGCCAGGCATACTAGTCTAGTGTGTACATTATATGTATGCCACGCTCCGGTCGTTTCCGTGTCTTTCACGATTCTCTTGTGTGATGATTTTTGAAAGAATTTGTATTATTTGATGTGTTATGTCTTTAGTAATCGTGATTTAATTACGTTTTATACTTTTCATTTTTTGTGAAATTTTAAGATCATAGATTCTGGCTGGACACGAGTTTTATAGCGCATTTCATCCTGGGTAATCGTGATTTCTTTTTCCTTGTATGTTTTATATTTGTTGCGCTAATTTCAATGTGTGATTGACTAACAATGTATGTGATGACCCTTTTTATTCTATTTTTGCATTTTTGTTTCGGTATGATTATTTTATTTAGAAATTACATTAACTATTGAATTTCATATTACATTAACTATTGAAATGATTACAGTATGTAATGTCTTCATCTGGTCAATATACAGTTAGCGACTGCGAAATCAATGGTAAACCGAGGCACCTTCACGAATATTCTTTATACACACACAAACACTAATATGCATGCTAATTTATGCGCTATATATTAATGAAAAGCATATGCTAATTTAGGAATTCAAAACTTTTCAAACATTTAGTGGCTAGTACCCGCATTCCCTAGTTACTAATTTTCCCCTCTTTTTCGTTTGTGTGTGATACTAGTAGTTTATTCGATAAATGGTAAATCATATCACACGTGGTCAGCAACAAAGCTAATGTGTTTTGTGATTAGAATAATAAGTCATTTTTGACAAAATTCGTCATTGAAATTCAAGACTCGCAGAAGTGTCAATTTCTTCCCTCTCGAAATACATTTGATCTTCATAAATTCCCATTACGTGAGAATTACCTTTTCTTCTCTCTTATCAAATACATCTATAACGAAGGGAGTGATAGTAGAAAGTCATGAAAATTTATTTGCATTAAGTACTTTGTGTTAGAACAACGTTCTGCACTTTTTGATATATGTATACATTCTTCAGGACATTTTCCGTTAGTTTATCACAAAAATCTGTTAAACGTATATATTAACATTCATCTAGTGTGAAAGATTCGTTTAACTTACTTATTTTACTTCAAATTTAAAATAAAATAACAGAGTTGAAAATTATTTAGCTATTGCTCCCAAATTTATTCATTTGTACACGCATCTAGTTGACGATCGGAAATCTGACAATGGTCCATTTTCTGTTTCGTAATGTTGTACCTCTGTGTGATTGTAGAGCTATTCAGGCAGTCAATGACAGTTAACCATGTTATTAGAGGGAGCGAGCACCTCCTTTAACGTCTTTTAAGCCCCGCTTCCCATTGGGAACTTCCCCCGTTGGGACAGCCTTCTAATCTGCGTGTGTAATTAGGGTGATCGTGTTTCGCTTGACTCATCCACTCTGTCGCCCAGGGGCAGCCCTCCCACCGACCGGCTCTTCGCGAGCGCTTTGTAGACGAGGAAGGAGCTATTGGCTTGCATGAAGGCGGAACAGTTCGGACAGAGCATGCAGTGAACGGGTATAAGCTAACACTCAAATTAAGGAAACTGCAGCGGATCGTAGGGTTTGCGAGGGAATAATAAAATGCTTTAATGTAGGTATAAAATTACAAGTTTTTAACTTTGACATACACATAATTATTTATAATTTGCATAAATCACAAAATTGTGAACTACATAGAGAATATTTCATCAAGTAGTAGACGCAACCAATCATAAAAATGTCACATTGCCGACAAATGCTCAAGGGATTTAATTACACCGTCTTTTGAAGTCCCTAAAATTGACAGTGCTTTTTTAATATGAAGAATGTGTTTATAATTTACTAAATCTAGTCGCAGATGTTACCATTGATAACTGAATTTAATGTTGGATTATTTTACTTACATTGTCTTGCTTCTTGCTTTAAATGTAGAAGGCATTGTTGGAGCACGTATGTCTGTCTCACGGGTGTTACCTTGTTGGTCATTATTATACCGCGCTGATGGCCGTCGTGCACGCTCTCAGGAAACGAATTCCCGTCAAAAGCAATGGAGCCAAGCACGCCACTTCCTTGCGGGGTGGTGTTCCTGCCTGCACCAGCGTTGAAGTCACCAGTAATCTCACACTTGTGGTGCAATCAGATTGCCTCTTTGTATTTGCTCATTTACGAGCAAATTTCAAAAGTAAATAATTGTTTGGACTTAGCGTTCCTATTTTTTTCACTTCATGGTTAGACTTTACCTTTTCGAGTTACATAGGAAGTTGCTCATATTTTTTTATAAATCTTCTTATCTCTCTATCCTTTTCAAGACTGATACTTCAGTATCATCTTTAGTTATCTGTATTCTGTTATTCCGTTGATTTCATCCTTCCATTTTATCCTATCCTCATTATTTTTCATCAGTATTGTAAATATTTAATTCTGCTCATATATCTTCGCTTCTTATCTCGATAACAATTACAGTAGGTCTCAGAAATTTCATTTTAACCTTTATTGTCTTGTGTTATTATGGAAAATAAGACGGGACCACAATTTTGGTAATAATTGCAATTGTTAGTTTGTTTGTACATCGTTGTCGTGCCTTTTGAATTATGGGTTTTCAAAATGAATAAATGTATTTGAAGTCAAAACTCTAAGACATAAGAATTTTTAAAGTGAATTTTATTGGTTAGCAGGGTAATACATAATTAAAAAGAAAAATAATTTTATTGTAAGCTGTTTGCAGACTATTTTCAAAACATCAGTTTTATAACATTTTTGTGTCTGTTTTCAACGCTCTCGAAAAAATTTATGAATGATTTTTAGAGTGCTGAGGAATGCAGAGGTATTAGCTCAAGGTCTATATAAAATTCGAAAGAGAAAATAAATCATAAAAGTTTTTGTGTGGTAAAGACAGAGGAAACAAAATCAGTCGACGTAGAGACTCTATTGAGTACATTAGGACAGAATCTTTTGTTTCGATCTATGACCACAAAACTGACGCTTGCGATGTGCTTTCGGGTTTTCCTTCTTACGTGACGCACCAACCAAGTGAATCACGAAATTGCCCATGATATTGGAACTCTTAGAGATCTGACTTTTGATTTTTTGAAAAACTGTTTCTTCGCCTCCACACTTGGAAGGAATGAACAGTTATTTTATACATAGGTGATATTAATTTATTTAGAATCATTTCTCATTGATATTGCCTTCAAATGGTTTTTCATGTTTTTTTTGTTTTAGAAGAATTATTTCTCTTTTTTCAGTCTCTTGAATTTATGTTAAGATAGCTACTCGCTCGCAACATTGTTGAATAACCAGACAAAAGTAAAGCCGCGTGTCCGAATGCATAATGTCAGTGTCAGCTAATGTAAACGGGACCTGGGCCAGGATGTAGTATATTCTAGCCCCATTAGCAGAAGACAGTTGTGAAGTCACACTCGACCGTGTTGTGTGGGGTCTTCCTAATCCAGGGTCTGAAGAAGCGGTCCTCGGTTCCTGACCTCTCGAACGTGGGCCGTGTTAGTGACCTTTAAACGTGTGCTGGAAAAACTGCCCAGTCCAGTCTCGTGGATCTTCATGAGGTCGAAAGTGAGAGCCTTAACTCGTCTGGCACATGGTGCGTCCCGTTGGTCGGGCGTCTCCGGAATCTGCTGCCTTCGCGATAAAGGCCTCATCGCTGACACACCCTCCCCCGAATAAGCAGAAGAGCGATTTTCGATTCGAAGTCTCATCAAGACATGCAAACAGGAAGAACGTAAAGAGGTAGGAAGCAATGAGATGACTCCCAGGAAAAATTGCACCCAGCGTAAGAAAGACACCGTGAAGAGGCCGGTTTGAATTTGAATTTTAAATTACTAGATGACACTCGTAGGTGATTTGAAGTTGTATCTTGCGTTGTCCTGTTTCATGAGGGAGATCAACCCACACCGTAGCTGAACGAACTCCCATAAAAATTCCGGTACCATCTCAAGACATTCTTAAGTGACCCTTTTACTTTCGAAGGTCTGAAATATATGGCTCCAGTTGGTTGACATTTATGGGAGCGATGACCTCTCTCGGAGTCATGTTGGATGCTGGAGAGCTCACACGATGGTTTGATTTTATGGATACCACTTCATTTCATTCCAAACTGGGAGAGGAAAGACGTGAGGACAATATGGATAACGAGATTTTGTGATGTAACAAGACCCTTCTCCTTTTCGGATCCTCTTCGTTGTCGTCGATAGTGAGCTCAACTGGTCAACGAAAACCGGATCAAGAAGAGTGTGTGGGATTGTTGCCGAACTGGTAATCATCCGCCAACTTCTTTGTGACTTTGAACTTTCGTAGCATTCTGCCGGATCTCAGGGTGTATTGAACTCAATTTACTGTATTTTTACGTTAATATACACCTTTTTCTTAGATTGTGAGGCAAAACAATTTATACGATAGCATAATAATTCAGTAATTCAATCTGAGTTATATATTAATTATAATTAGTCTCCATTATAGAACATAGAATGTGTTTATTGTGCCGACATTTCTATTCCATATAATCATTCCATGTTATCTAAATAATCTGTGTCTAAATGCAAGTAAAATATTTGCTAAATTTTTAACTAGAAAAAGAGAATTATTTGTAAGTATGATTAACATGACACTATTGTTCAGTGAATCGTGTTTCATTGTCTAACAGATATTTTCGTTTCGTTTCCTAGAATTGTTTTTCTAATCACTGACTTTAAATTGGGCTTATTATTGAAGAATTATTTTCAGTAGGGAAGTAAAAAGGAGGTCTGCAACTACAATTGGAGTTACTATCCGCAGTTTGGCCAAATGGCAGGATACTCGGAAAACAATTAAAATTATATTGATTTCATTGAAAAATGCATTTACATAAAAATAACTTTATTCTATCATAAATAACTTTATACGAAAAAATGATATATAAATTGTGGTTCTACTTAACAACGAGAACACGAGAATTTAACCAACAAATCATGAAACGGAAAAAGTATTGAAATTATGAAAAGAGTAAAATGTTTCAAAACATATGTTGAAACAAAAATGTTACATTTATTTTAAACATCTTTTGAAGTGTATGTTAATGGAAACTTATGTCATTTCAATATTATTATTGTAAACAAGTATTACTTAGGTTTTTATATCTTCTTCATACATATTTCTCCATCGCCGGTTTTAATAACTTGATAGAACAGAACTTCGTCCCCAACCTGGCCCTTTTTGTCATTAGTTCACGGCGAGCATTTCTTATGTGCCATCAAGTGAAGGCGTAAGATGCTCGCGGTTCTCCTCTCAGACATCACAACGGCAGAACGACTGAAAAATCGAACTACGGCTTCACCCGCTTCTCTTGAGCATTCTTCTTCCTTTCGCCATTTGCAAAGAGCACAAAAAGGTGTGCGTACCCGGGAGGAAAGCGATATGCGACCGGATCTTTGCTAGAAAATTTGTTTGATATAATGTTTCACATTAAATCAAACAAATTCAGATAAGTAAATAACAATTTACTCCCACATAGAATTCATTTGTAAGGAGATAATTAAATAAAATAATAATCATAACATTTAAAATAGTATTAATAATAATTAACAGGACGGTGAGAACCTTCCAGATTTTGTAAATCAGTAATTTCGGAGTGAAAATAACTTCACATCTTATCCTAACTTCAAACGGAAAGGTTTTATTTTGTTCATTACGTGACGTACATCTGGCATTGTCCGTGTACACATATTCTGTAATTGCTAAACTTTGCGATTAAATTTCACTGAAAAATAAAATAGTCATTTTATTTATATCATGGAATATTACAATATTTCTATCTCTATTTCTTCAAATTATTTTCACGTAGATATTTATTTACTGCTCGTAAACATGCAGGAGAGTATCGGTAAGTATGCAGGAGAGTAAAAGCTACATCTCCAAAGTTGTAATAGAGTATTCAAAAGGGCTCACGGTTCAGTAAATTAATCCTTGGACTCCACCCATCTTCCACATACCCCAAACATTTTCCTCGAAATTTTCTTAAGATCCTTTAGGGTCACAAAAGTTCGTTTAAAGTCCCTAAGACATACCGTTTTCGAGTCACACAGAATGATAATGTGTGTTGCGGGACTCATATTCGCCTGATTTCTGAAAGCTACCATAATCAGCTATCCCTTTGAAGGAGAATCGTGGAATAATTCACTATCCAGCCGTAACACTTACGGGGTTTTGTATGTGAAGTTTTATACCTTTTCAAAAACAGTCATATTTCCTCAGTGTATTGTATAGAAACACGGTAGAGAGAGCGCTTACTGTGTTTTGTATCTATGTTTTTTGTACCTTTTCAAAATCAGTAATTTTTCCTTATAATATTGTTTATAAAGAGGGAGGAGGAGGAGGAGGATAGTAAACCAGAGTTGTGATGGGACGGCGTTGGCTGCAGCCGGCTCCTACGCATTCTTCTTCTTCTTCTTCCTTGCGCCGCTCGCAAAGAGAGCACAAAAAGGCCGCGTGCGGCTGTGGGAGCGGGCGGGGCGGCACCGACGACGACGAAGACGACGACGACGATGACGACGACGTGGACTGGGCGGGGGCCGGTTCTCGCGTCCAGCTGAGCGGTAGCTGCCGGCCGACGCCGTGCCGGGGCAAGGCCGCCGCTCGACGGTGTTGGCTTCGAGCCCGGACTGGCCTGCTCCCCGTTACCTCCTCAGACACAGCGGTTCGCGGGGGCGGCTGCCAGCGAGAAGAGGAAGCTATGAATCGTCTCGAATGAGCGGGGCTGGTCTTTTGCTGAGAGGGTTTTCTGTTTTGACAATTATGATTGAAGAGGGGTTTGCGGAAATGGATGGGAAATAAAATAGATGGTAGAAGTGAAAGCAGTTTGTTTTAGTCGATATAAAATGGTCTATAGATCAATGGTTTCTTTTCTAAAAGAAGACTAAAAAATGTGATGTTATTCTTACTATTTGTTCCACTTTATGTGTATTGTAATATTATAGTTTGCGTAAATAGTGTAAATCCTCACATCTGTGAAGAAAATTGTATGCAATTCTTAAAATAATTGTTAAAATTTGCGATTTTGGAACAGTACGTTATGGAGATGAAGGAATGTTCATATTCCTGTGCGTTCCCGATACTAATATGCTGCCTTTTCTTCAGTAACTTTGGAAAGTCGGATTATTTTTGGTTTTCATTGACAAATAATTGAAACATAATGCAAAAATAAAAAATAAATGAAGTGAAATGACATATTTACAACATCGCTCCCCACTTAGCGACATTCTTTTCAAGCTTAAACAAGATAATCAGCGTTATTCGATCAGATCCTGTGAGATAAAGCAAAAATTAATTGTTTCTAGTAAGTTAATGCCCAATTTCTAATATAGTAAATTCCATTAACAATAAAAAATGTGCTTCTTCATTAAAGGGAATTTGCCCAAAATTTACCGTGAAAATAGCACAGAATATCACAGAACAATTCTCTGCACAAAATACTTATCATAATGCAACACGGGACATATATATGAAATAAATTAAAATAAAAAATCTCCATTGCTACTTCTCTTCGTGTCGAACTGACTTGCGTGGTTTGGAAACATCAATATTGCTACCGCCATGAATCTCGTGATAAAAGTAATTTGGGGCCAGTAACGGGTATATTTCTCAAAAGCATTCGTGCGAGTTTAGTAATAAGCTTCTTTTACCCATAATTAGGCTTACGCGGTAGGCTAGCGAGTGGTTAGCTTTCGTCTTCATTCTGGCTCTCATAACATTTGCGTGTCGCACTTGCGACCTCTATTTTTACCTTATTGTTGCGCATCATATCTTAAAATATCCATCTTTGGCCAAAGAACTTCACAGGTACCTCTAAGCCGATCTTACTTTCTCCGTTTAACATGTTTCCTATTTAACCAGTTTCACGATTATTTTTTAGTAATACTAAGTTGAGAAAAAGGAAAATATAGCATAAACGTTCATCTAAGAATTACTGAACATTTGTGTTCTTTATGGTGCGATATTACTCTGCAGAAGGTTTCTATTAGTGAAAACCTACTTTCTGAGTGTGTTCACTAACCATAGAACAAGATACAGTTTGGATTCAAATATTCCAAAGATTACACTTCAGCTAATGAGTTAATGTATTCTTCGTTCAATGTTTGTCATATTTGAGTCGAAGTTACTTCATGATAGTTTCTCATTGATATAATATTATATGATTCGAAATAAAATAATTAAAGAAAAGAATAATTAAAGAAATTAATTAACTTAAAGATATCGAAACTTCCGACACTTAAATACAAATTTTCTTAACTCAACTTATGATATTAATGTTAGACAAATATTAATATATCAACTTTGATATACCTCAATTTTTAATGTCTAAAATAACAAGTCATTAATTTAAAGCTCACATACAGATTCTTTAATTAGAAGGCTACTGTACTCTCTTTTGTTTCATGTGTAAGCCCACCCTCATGCAGCCAATTGATCATTACATACCCGGAGGGATATTTAGGAGTCTAGTAATAATCACGGTCGTTTGTAGTGGATGACGCCACCCTTTTGATAATTGCGTTTGGTTTTTGTTTCCGCTCACATACTGCTCTTTAATCACGCTTGATTTTTTTCTCTTATCTATCAGTACGTGGTTGTTTCTGTAATTTCCTTTGATTCTCCATGAACAAAACGAACAATTACCTCTCAACTTTGAGCAGACGTGTAATTTTCTGTTCACCATTGCCTTCTGGTACATCTCTTCCGAGAAAACTTAATTTAAGACATATGTCCGGTATGGTTCACGATTATTCGCAGCATAGCTACGTGATGTGTACGTATCTGATACTACGTCGTAACTTTCATAACTAATATTCAGGTATGTCAGGCGTAACAAATTCGACAGGACGACGATAAATTACAAAAAGTTGCGCAATATTTCGGAAGCTTTTGTCGGCAAAACTTAAAGTATAATGAAAAATGTGCGGCTGTAGATAATGAGTCATAGCAAGTGATGCAATATGCAAGCTTGGTGACCTTTAGAATTGTGACTGAACATGATCGACCACAACTGATACAAGGATTGCCCACTTAAAAAAAATGTCTCATCAAAATTTGCCAGAGAACTTAGTCTTTACTTTTCGTTGTTGTTATGAATGTGGAGGAAAATTATTTTACAAGTATTCTTCTGAAATTTCTTCAATAAATTTTCCTGATTATTTTTTTAATAACTAACCATCTCGTCAGTAACAACGTCAACCTAAAAACGTACGGTGTCCCTGGAATTTTATAAACAAATTGACCATGACGAATTGATAAACACACCATGAGTGCAAAGCGGACAAACACGTATTATGTTGTTTTGATGTGGTAGATACTCCTCATTATTTTGATGTGGTAGATACTCCTCCAGATTAAGCCTTATTAAGATCCTCTTTAGTGCCTGCAAACTCGAGCAGAAAAGTGTCGCTTCTATTTATTCTTTTAAGAGTAATATGGCAACGAAAGTCACCCCACATCCCTATGTGTTAGAAAAAACGGAAGATTTTTTGAAACGTATGTGCTAAAAGCAAAAATAAATAACAGTGCGAAAGTAAGCACTGAAATAAAAACTGTTACTACATTTTTTCTCTAAATTCCTCTAAAATAATTTGTTACTTTTCTATAGAGTACTTTTTTGAGAAACAGTACCTTTCTAATATAATAGCGATTATGAAAAATATTAGTATTCATAGCCCGTTATTGCTTCTTTGGGAAGCGTTCACATAGTGTACCATACGAGTGGAGTCAGTCAAACATCTCACGGACGCCTGTTGCTGCTCCACCCCCGTAGAGGCATTCTGATTAATTGGCGAATTGCCACTTCGCCTTCTCTCAGCTCTTTATTTGGCTTCACTGAGCAACGCAATCAATAGACCTCGTTGAATTCGATCATAAATAAATCCTAACTACCTTTCCTGGTCGCGTCTTAAAGTATCCGCTGTAAAAGTGTAAGAGCACCAACTACAGTGAAGTATTGCAATGAATAGGGCCTATGGAACTGGGGAAAGTGTAATTGAGACTGCGAAGTATATTATTTCATTTGTCAGTCGTATATTTGAAGTTGTGTATCAGTATTGTGAAATCATATTTTTCTTCAATAAATGAAGCAATTACAAACTCAATGCCAGTAGGATTATTCTTAGAAATAAAAACTCTTCTAATAATGAAATAGAACAGTTTTGTGAAATTCACTGACATGCTTATTCCTCTTAATTAATAGTTTTTAGCGAAATTAATATTTTTTAAGTCACTGAAACGTTTTTTTTTCAGTTTCTAATTCGTTCAATAGAGTCTTTTATACCGAGATGACAGTATTATCTGGCGACAAATCATCAAAAAGTTTTACCTTTGCCATCAATGTTGAGTCGGGTTATATTTTTATGGAAATATATTTAATCTATTTAAGAGTACTACTCATTGTATGATTCAAAGAAAGTATACTTAAAGATTTTCAAAGTAATTTCCGAACTTTCATTAGGATTCAACTCTCCAACTTGTATTAACCGTGTTCAGTTTGCACCTTTACTGCCTCTGGCAACTCTCACCACCTTCTCTCGCTAGGGTCACGAAAATTTCTTGCTCTTCCCTGACCGGATCAGTCCCACCGGTCTTCAAATGGTTCACTGCGCGCCTCAGGGGGCGTCCGAATTTTTGAGGTAAAAGGCGGAGTAAATTTCGCCGGAGACGTGTTCGATTTAGTTAGACCTGTAAGCAGGATTACGACCTCAATGTCCTCCATCGGTACTAAGTAAAACATATTTGGTTTTGGTCTAATTACTTGTGATGGGTTCTCCATGAATTACTAATTATTTTTTGTGATCTTTTGTATTTGACGTGAATTTCGTAGTTACGTTCAGACATAAAATGGCTTCTTCCCACTGTTTCACAAATCTAACATATTAAATATGCCATATTATATCTTATAATAGTACTAATAGACCACTTACCAACTAACAAAACTTTGGACACTTTTTGTAACCTGGAACTAGCAATCTGCTTGAATAATAACATTAATTACAATTATTTCTTTTTTGAAATAAAATTGCATTATTTACTATATAACGTATAAATGAAATTCTTTAGTACATGGTGCAGAAACGTAATATATATGTTTGTGTAGAACCAGGTTTCATACCATCTATTTTAACGAGAGTTTTTATTTCAGTGAAAGAATTATACACTCGCCAAAATAATAAGTGTCAAATATTCTCAGTTGTATATTAAATTGTATTCAAAGGAAACAAACAAGCTAACTTTAAGAAAACATTGACAGAATAATGAAGAATGGCATAGCGTCAGAATAATGAGATTTTTAACAGAGGAAATGTAGACTTAATATTTGTTGAACGTAATGTATAAAGTTTATTGGAGATCATGAAGATTATTGGTCAAGAAGTTTATTGGAGATTATAGTGGTTATTGGATTATGAAGATAGGGATAAGTGTAAAAATAAAATTAAAATTATGTAAAGTATTAGAATTTTTGCCCTGGCGGTTTGGCTCTTTGGTCAGCGTGTTCTCTTACCAAGACGCGACCCCGGGTGCGATTCCCAGACGGGACAGATAATAGTGCGAATTTTCCTTGCAAAGTCCCAGTACATGTTGCTGTGTGACGATAAGAAAATTCACTTCTCGGGTTGAGAAGGCCAGAATACGGCATGGGCATGTTTTCGTGCTAACCACATGTACCCTTTTAACCCATGGCCGCAAGGCCATGGCTCATACACGGGCCGACCCGCCAATTATAAACAAACAAATTAGAATTTTTGAGTAACAGAAAGTTGTCATTTTAACAATGTAAAACTGTGAATTAAATAAATATTGGAGATAATTACAACAAATCATTAAATAAAGCAATAGTTTCAGACTCATTTGTTTCACATCATCAAGCATATTGGCTTAAAAGATTTGGGAGGTCAACCTTCGCCTAGATCGTGTTGGAATTCGCGTGAACCTGACACATTTAATCTTTTCCAGATGTTAAAATACCTATTTTTTTACATTTTTTACTTATATTCAGCATCTTTTGAATAATTTGTGATTCCTACCATACAAATCTTTTAAAGAATAATGCCTGATGATGGGAACAAAATGAACTTCCCGAAATGTTGTTTTACTCTGACTTATTGCAATGTTCTCCAGTAGATTTTGTCTATTTTGTCAACAAATATTAACGATGGTTTTTATATTAATGAAATATAAAAATCCTAAATCCGTCCTAAATTATAAAGACCAGATATTCTCAAACGTAAAATGCTTTCTTAGTTATTGTGTGTTGCTCGGCCAATTGTGATTATCGAATAGTCCTCAGAGTTTAGATTTATCTTGCTGTAGTTAGTTATGTTGTGTTAATTATCTGGGTGTTTAATGAGTCAGTTATTCTTTAGCTTGTGTGATGGTACAAGATGGAGAAGAATGTTAGTCAGTTTTGTTGTTGTTAATTTTCCATTTATAACTATTAGTTTCAATCAACTCTTCCTGAAGGTGTGTCATATTGACACGGTATATCGGTATAATTATTGAGATCCCGTGGTCATCCATACTCCAACTTGAATTTTGGACTGCAGATTTAGAAAGCATAGCTCTCACATTTATATCCCTTTCATTGCCTGAATACTTCGCTTTGAAAAACTCGACTCTACAACGGTGTCTGTTTTGACCAGCAACGCTTTGACCAAAATATCCACAAACCGCACTCTTGCATTATTTCCATGCCTCTCGCCTGCGGTTGCGAGACCGCTGCTCCGGGCTCGTGGCAGGCGGCGTGCAGGCGAGCGAACCGCAGTGGCACCTCCAGCCCTGACCGGTCTCACAGGCTACTGGCTGCTCGCGGCGACGGTGATGTGGGAGGTGGTTGAGGTGGCGGTGGCGGTGACTGTGGTGGCGGTGGCGACGGTGGCGACGGCTGTGGTGGTGTTGGTGGTGAGGGTGGCGGCGGTGGCGACGGTGACGACGGATGTGGTGGTGTTGGTGATGAGGGTGGCGGTGGCGGCGGTGGCGGCGGTGGCGGCGGTGGCGGCGGTGGCGGCGGTGGCGGCGGTGGTGGCGGTGGCGGCGGCGGTGGCGGCGGCGCGGGTGGCGCGGGCGGCGCGGGCGGCGCGGGCGTTCGCAGCGGAGCCCGTATGAAAGTTGCTCCAATTACACGTTGCAAAAGCCGCCGCCTGAATGTCAACTATTGTCGGTGCGCCTGCGCGTTGGGCCCTTGGGGGTGTGCGAGCAGGGGAGCCCCGACAGTATTGACACCCCTAGCGAGAATTGGATCTGTTTACCGAATGTAAGGAAGATGACATGTTTGATTTGATGCTAGAGTGAATAAATGGTGACCACGGTGATTTAAATAGCGCAACTGAAAAACGAATATAGTCAGAACTTGAATCTCATTATAAAGATAGGAAATGATAAAAAAGTAAATAATATTCAAGATCGTGATATCAAGGAGTTTTGAATGATGGATAAATTAGTTTATGGTTAATTAGTGGATGAATAGTTGGATAAATTACCACAACTTGAATTATTTAAACGATGCCAACACTACCTGAACAGCAGATCAATATTAAACAGTGTGGCAAAGAAATTCATCAAACCGTGCAAACCGCGGGAGCCGCTTATAAACGAAGAGAGGAAATTTGGTTATATAAATTCAAAGGGTTTAGAGAAAGGTTATATTCGTCAAAACAAACTTATTGTTTAACTTAAAAAAATTGCAACGCTATAAGTGAGAACGTAATGAAGATATCTTTACGATAAATAAATGCGAAATAATATATTAATGATTTATCTTAAGGCGATCGTTTTGAATTATTTTAAACTTTAATAAATATTTGATAAGGTAGAAAAGAATATTATTTGATGGACATTTAGTAATCGTTCGTAAGTTTTACTGAGTAGATTAATTAGAAGTATAAACTAAACTTCTAATTGATCTACTCAGTTATTGAAAATGTAGATTTTTCAAGTTTTAAGCATGAAAGAAAATATAGAAGTTCTTTTTTGCTCACAGTCACATATTCTACTTTTACTAAATTCTGTAGCTTGCAACTAAGGAACTGGAAATTCGAAACGTAACCAAGATATCTTTCACAATATATGTTATCTTTATTTTGTAATACATTATTTTGTAATACATCTTTTACTCTACCTATTTACTTCATTTATCAAGAAAGAAAAAATCATTCTATACACAGCATAAATAACTCTATTCAGAAGTCAAATTATATTTCCCTTATCATGTGCAACACCTCACAGAGGAAATCTTATCCCTCAGTTGGTCATTTCGCCACATGTCCTTTTGCCGAATGGTACTTTCACATGTCCTCGCCAGGTCTGTGGCGCACATACTCGCCTCCGTGTGGTTGAACACCTTGTCCCATTACCCCAGCGTTTCTGATACGGTTCCCGACCCAAACGGCGTTTTAACCCGTTTAATTTACTAGTTTCTGACCCTGCGTATGCTTTTGTGTAGCGTAGGTGGATACTCAACGCTACATTCGACGTCTGATATGTAAATGTTACGTAAACTTCGTGTTACGTCTCCCTTCGCATTCGCGGCGAGCTAGGTCAATACCATTGTTCCCGGAGGTGCAGGTGATCAACAAGTGAGGGGTCAATCGCGGATCGCGAGTCGGTTGATCTTTGCTGCGGTAATTCCATCTCGATTCGCGGCGGGCGGAATGGGCGAGTAATAGACCTCAATAGGAACACAATTGCTCGTTTCGACGAAGAATGGCCCACCTGAAAAGCACGCGTATGTAAGCGCGAACAATATCGCATCGGTAGTGGGCGTTTAGCGTAATGTGCGATATTCATGGAGGGAGATGGTGTTTCGAGTTTGTAATACACTTGCGGTGCCTGATCGAGGATATGATAGATTCCGAATCGGCAAAATATTCAAATTTGCTTGCGTAATCGTTATTTTTGAAGGCAAAGGTTTTTGGAAAGCCTAAGAGAAGAAATCAACTCATTGCGTCCTTGCTGAATATGGAGGAACTGAGACGCTGTGAAACTTCCTCTCAATATTCCCATCATCCTCTATTGCGTTTTACAGATCTCCTGCGTAACTGGCAGTCGGAAGTATTGAAACATCCACCACATTCCCCTGATAAAAATGTGTGTTATTGCGAACTCTGCCAAAAAGAAGCGAGAACCAGAACCACGGTGGACGTCATCACCCATGCAATAGCGCACTCACAGTAAATATCGACAGAAATGTGCCAATCCCGTCAGACGAAGCATTCCAGAAATGTAGCTGATGATGATTTGAAACGGTGTAATGACATTTTACTAGTTTTGCAGTCTTATAATCAATTAATTACTTTATTTTGCATTGTTTTACAGTGTTATTTCACGAACAGAAAAATTAGAAACGCGAATTTTACTTAGGAAGTAATTACACAATAATATAGAGTGAATATGATGTTATAAAAAGATCATATACTTATCTTTTATATTGATGTGTTGATCTCCCGTCGATATTAGTTCTTCATCATAAAATAATTAATCTTTATTCACATTAAAAGACCATATTTATTCGTAATCCATTGGAATACATTTCTGTCATCGCATTCTCTTTGTCTCCATACATCAACAACACTATGGTTACCCATTTTACACGATACTATGCCTACTTGGTACAACAGAATATTTATACTAATAAAAACTTTGGCCCATATTCGAAAACATATTTCCTTACACTCATGCAAAATCTCACAATATCGTTACACTTAATAATTTTTCTATTTTTTGATAATATTTGCTTTTAATACAAATACTTTTAATATTGAAAATTTATAATTTTGAAAAATAATTTAATTAAAATATAATTAATAATTCGGGTTTGATGAACATTTAGAATTACAATAAATCGATGTAAATGATGTCACTTTCATTTTTATAATTTAATTGTCTTGACCTTCTTAGTTATTTGGTCGCCAATTGCAAAAGGAGCCATTTTGTTGTGGGTCAACGTAAGGTGCAGTAGAGCCTGCGGGCCCCTCCCACTCCGTGGCTTGCGCTTTGGGCTCGACCTTCGGCCGACCCTGAGGGAGGCGTTTCAACGGCTTGCGGAACCGCGGCGAATTCCTGAGAACAAGTCTCCATCACTCAGAAGCCCTCTATATGCTTCAGTCAGAAATTCGAGTACTTTCGAGGACCTTGGCGGAAAATGTTAGGAAACAGATGCAAACTTCCCTTCTTGATAATCAGAACATATTTTCATTCCGTCAAGAAAAACATTCCTTTCATTAATTTTAGGTTTTCAATGTTTTAATCTCTTGTCGGAGCAGAGCAACAGCTTTGTTTTCCCCCTCTGGTGTCAATCGGTTTCCTTTATCATCTCCTTTGCTTTCCGAGACTCATAGTTTGATCTCTTGAATTCCAAAATGAGGCATAGTTTTTTTCTTTTTTTACATGAAACGACTTTATAGTTTATTTTCGAGTGTTTTTTTCACGAGGTACAAAAACAAATCCGAAAGTGTATTAAGTCTTTCACTTTCATTAAATAAATAAATGTTTTGTGTATAAATATTGTATTGATTGACGTGAAAAATATGAAAGTATCTGTTCAATAAGGAACACATCTCGCAGATTTGAAAACCAATGTAAATTAATTTCTGTGGAAGCTAAAACAGCAATTTTAGACTTTCAATAGAATATTTTTTTAAATAATAAACAAAAGTTCAAAAACAATCAAAAATATTGTTGTAATTTTTATGAGCGTAACTCCGGTGAAAAGATCTGTTAACTTCACGTTCCTAAAAAATACATTAGGCACAAAAATACATACTTTGGCATTTTTGAAGTACTGAAGTTCTTCAAATAAGTCCACGAAACTCACCGCAACGATGCGCATAGCGAGTCCACACGAGATAATAACCTTCTTTTCCCAGCCTCTGACTCAGGAATGAAATAAGATAGGTTTACCCAATGGGCGGCGGCTTTGTCGGAGTCTTACTACGAGCACACAAGACGTACTCCAGTGAGTAAGCTCGGTGCGCGGAGAGCCTTACAGGGCAGGGGCTGGCGGTTAACAAGGAAGCCCGCGACGCGGGGACTGCATCAGCGCGCAAGCATTTCTTAATTGAGCGGGGCGAGTGCGTGTCGCTGGCGCGCTGCCTGCCCCCCCTGCTCCCCTGCCTACTGCTCCCTGCCCCCCTGCCCCCTGCCCACCAGTTCCCTGCCCCCAACCCCCTGCCCCCAACCCCCTGCCCACCAGTTCCCTGCCCCCTGCCCCCCAGACCCCTGCTCCCTGCTCCCCAGCCCCCTGCCCCCTGCTCCCTGCTCCCCAGCCCCCTGCTCCCCAGCCCCCTGCCCCCTCCCCCAACCCCCTGCCCCCTGCTCCCAGACTCCTGCTCCCTGCTCCCCAGCCCCCTGCCCCATGCCCCCCAGCCCCCTGCTCCTTGCTCCACAGCCCCCTGCCCCCCTTCCCCCTGCCCATCTGCCCCCTGCCCCTCCCTACCCACAGATGCTGTGTGCGTCTCGCTGTCTGAGGCGCTGCGCCCGTGGCCTCGAGGATGCGGTTGCGTCGCGCCACGCGCGTAATTCACGGCTCACTCACGGAGAACGCGAGCACTGTGATCTGTGCTCGACGCTATCTTGATGCAGGGCGTCATCGCCGCGTGCCTTTTGTCTTTGTACGCGCGCAAGCTTGTGCTTGGGTGTATGTGCTCATGAGTGCGCGTATGTACAAGAAAGCATGTGCCAGTGTGTATGTTTATGTGAGATTAAAAAATGAGTATGTGTATGTGCAAGAGAGCATGTGGTAGAACCTGTAAGTGCACGTGTGCAGGCATGGTTTGAGAGAGACTGCGGGCGGGTTTGCAAGTGTACGTGCGCGTTCGTGCGTGCCACTGCGTGTGTCAGATTGTCTATGCATGCGCATGTTGTGTTTATGTGCATGCGCATATGCATACATCTCGCTGCCACATGCAAGATGAAAATAAGTTGGTTTTTTTTTGAACTTGTCTAGACTTGATTGGACTTCCAAAACAATTCTTTATTGGAGAGTTAATGACATTTAATTTTTATGCTATATCGCAAAATGTTATTGTTTCCCCTTTCTAAATATAAGACATGCACACTATTAGCGAAATAGTCTTAGGAAAAGGCCGAACCTTAGCTATAATCATGTTAGAACTACGGTGATCTAGAAAGAGTATTTGAACGTTCCGTTAAGGCGACCAGTGTATACATTAAAATTTGTAAATGAGCATTCTGAAGTAAATAGAATTCGAAATAATATTCTACACATGTTTCATATTGGACAACTCGTTCCATTGAGATTTGTAAAATTAACGCATTTTCCCATTCAATTCATTGGTGACAGAAGGAATCTGACGCTGCAAGTGTTGCGCACGTGCCTTTCCTTGCAAATACGGGTTCAATGTAGGCCAGCAAGCTGATGTGTATTTTTCATTCTTGTAAATTTTCTTGTCATTTACGAGAATTGTTTCGAGATAAAAATGAATAATTTTTTCATTTGTATTTCAGGGTTTATAAATCAACAGAGATCAGAGTTCACTTCGAAAATATTTATTCCAGCGTACAAGTTTGAGATGAACAAAATGTTTTTCACCACCTGGTAATTAGTCTCACCGCGAATCAAAAATACAAAATTGTCATTCAAATAACTCAAATTGTTCAAGAACAGAATTTTTGTTGTTCAATTTGTTTATAACTCCATGTTCACAAAGTCACAAGTTCAAATTAGTAAATAACATTTCTTTGAATTCTTAGATCATCTGAAGTGACGTATTTTCATTTTCCTTTCCTAATACGTGACGTTCCCTGAACACGATCATTTAAAATGGAAGATCAACAGCGAAATGGACGCTAAATTTATTTTTTTGCTTCAGATTATCACATCGATAAATTAACTCTAAAAGAACAGCTCTCAGTCAGAGCTGTTCTAAATTAAGAATTGCGACAGACCGCCCATGCCGACCCCTTACATCGGACCACCTTCCACTCGCCTTTCCTCTATTCTAGAGCCGATCGCGCCAAAACGCCTTTCCTCCGCCTTCCGACGGCCTGAAGCTCGGGGCCACAGCGGTGGCCCACAGACAAACGATGGGTCAGGGTACGCCAAGATAAAACGCCACTTGCGCGTCCCTGGCGTAGATAAAACCCGCAGACGCCTGAATTTCACAGAACTGCAGTAATTCGGAATCAGATCGTAAGAGATTCTCAAACAAGTGTGAATCGGGAAGTTAAATTCCTTTTGCTTTCAAATCCGCTCCTTCCATGCGCGCCGACGGCCTCGGTTCCTCCTCTACCGCGCATTGACGTCTCCGCGCTGATGTGAGTCAGCGCAACGCCCCCGAAGCACCGCGTTGTAAGGGTGCAATCATGGGTGTGGGACCCGGGCGCCTGGGTGACAAAGCGGTGCCGCCCACCGCCATTTCGCTGAGGCACCGTCACCCCGCGACCGCGGTACATTCGCCGCTATCGGGGAGTTCGCGATATCGCGGACGCTATGCTGAGGACTGACTCCTGATGAGTTCCCATTTAATTATTTTTAAACTTAACTCCCTTCGTGTTAATAATATTTACAAGTGAAACGTTTTAAATACATTAAATAGTTTATTATTAACTGTTAATATTTTAATACATATAATAAAATTGAAACATCTTTCTCTGATTTGAAATAACATTTTTACAGTCTCGTATTATTTACTTGATATGAAAGCCATTCTATAAAATTATCAAATTCTCTTTATGTTCCATATGTCTGTTCGTCTGTTCACACGGTCTATTAAGTTTTGCCTTCGTTCTTTCATAATTCTTTAATATTTTCATCAGGATTCTTTAGAAATAATATCAACAAAAATACTTTTATCTTTCAAAGCATTACTTTCCTGCTTAGTATGACAAATGAAAAATGCTAAAACAATATTTTTCTAAATTTTTAACAACTCTATTTAAAACAGCTTCATTATATCAAGAAAGACGTGGCTCAATCGGGTGTGAACCTGCTAACAAGATAACGTCTACTTTTAGAATGAATTGCATCTTACATCGGTTGCGTGCAGGAGCGAAGTTCAAGTAAGAATAAGAATCTCGGCGCCTGACTTAACGGCGTCAGCTGGAGTGGTGATTAGTGACTGACTGCTACACACGTTACAGCACATGCGGGCCTGTTCCTAGAGAATGCAATTCCTTAGGTAACGTGCCAATATCAGTGTGCGTGCGGAAGCGTAAACGGTGCACCGACAATATTCTCAAGGAATTCTGTGAACACCGAAATTAAGAGTAGTGATACGACTAACGAACGGCTGGGAAAAATCTTCTGGGAGAACGTTGTGGTATGTTCTGGGAGAACGTTGTTATTTTTATGGTGGTGAACATTTCAAATCTATCAATTTTCTATATTCACAGCTGGAGACTTCAAAAAAATTAATAGAAGTCAAACACTACATTAACACTAGCAACTCATTGAAAGTAAAATTGGACGAACGAACTCAAGAGAAACACCGAAAAGCGAACTTTCAACACAGTGCGATGCTTGAGGCAGAGCACATGGTGACATGACTCTAGATGTTCTAGTGGTCGATCCTCTCCCTTCCAACCAAATATAGTAAATTTTCCAGATATACATAACACATGTTGTCAATATATAATGTATCTTACATAATAGAATAAATATAATTGTTGTCAAGAAATATTGTGTTAAAGATTATTGAAAACTGTTTGGAAACTTAAAATGCTGGAAACTTGAAATCGTAACGGAAGTACCTAAAGGTCGTCTACTCGCTCACTACGTCGAGACGGCCTAAGCATCAGTCGTTGCCATTAGGGTCATCTTCCTAGTTCTCGCACGGCACTGCTCTTCGCATCGCTGGCGAGAGTTAGCGTGTGGCGGCCAGGGGAAGGGAATCCGCGCGTCCTTGCACCGCGTCACGCGGGCGGCCTGAGCGCCTGTGCACGTCCGCGCCGGGTCCTCTCCCCCCTCGAACCACACTACCACGCCAACGCGAGAACCACACCAACCCGTCACCACGGCCGCCACCGTCACCCCACCACCACCACAACCTTCGCCGCCACCGCCAACCGCCGCCACCGCTGCCACCGTCGTCATTGTCGTCACCGTCGCCACCGCCACTACCGCCACCAGCACCAGCAACCAGCAACACCACCAGCAGCAACACCACCACAGCAACACCACCACCAGCAACACCACCACCAGCAACACCACCACCAGCAACACACTACCAGCAACACACCACACCAGCAACACCACCACCAGCAACGCCGCCGCCGCCACTAGTCCCACTACCGCCCGCCACCTGTACCAACATCACCACCGCCACCACCGCCAGTAGTCGCCGCCGCCGAGTTGCACCGCGCCGCGCGCTCGCTGGCGGATGTGTGCCGGCAATGACCTTTCGGCGCAGCGTCGTCGGCAGCTGCACGGTGAACGGGCCCACAGCGCGAGCAGCATCTTTCTAAGCGAGGATTCAGCTCAAGCAGCGATCGTATTTAGACACTCTTGATCATCCGTTCGACTAATGCACTTCGAAAAACGTGCCATGTGAACGTATTGTTGACGAGAATATCATAAAATCTCTGCTCAAGGATTTAATGTGGTATGGGAGAGTGTATATAATATTTTAAAAAATTACTACATGTAATAGACTAACATTTTGTTATGATGCACAACAGCCATTAATTAAAACATAACTGTCTGTATAACGTTTTTAAGATTGCTGTAGGTGGTTTTATTTAGTATTGGATGATTTCATACCTCCATTTAGACAACACTTCTGGTCATCACATATAGTTGTCTCCGAAAAAGTCATCTCTTTCCGAGAGGTTTATTTAAACTAAAAGCAAAAAGTAGTTTAAAAACTATACACCCTATATGACAAGTTTTAGTAAACGTCATTTATTCATTATTCTTCGGATATATATCTCTCAAAGGAAATGTGAAAATCGAGTTGTGAAATATTTAGAATTAAACTTACTAGTTTTCAAGATCTTTATTTTAAGTACACAAGTAACGTCAATGGATACAAATAAAATCGAGTTATCTTGTCATGGATATATCAAAATTTGCTTTGTGTAGTATATTTGATAAATCAATATTATCAATAATTATTCTCGAAAAAATCAAAATTCAATATCTAGTACACTTAATAAATGAAGATTAGAGACATTTTAGGAATGTGATAACACGAAAT
Organism: Acheta domesticus; assembly: GCA_031308135.1. Lineage (NCBI taxonomy): Eukaryota > Metazoa > Arthropoda > Insecta > Orthoptera > Gryllidae > Acheta > Acheta domesticus. Next base: position 196,528,031 of record JAHLJT010009436.1, on the reverse strand, counting down.
TCGAATGACCGAGGTTCTAACATGTTTTTATAACCTCCAAATTATCCAGGATCTTAAAAACAATTGCAAAGCTACGAAGCACACGCGCACACGTGGTGCCGCTGGGAGTTGCGCAACTAGGAGATCCCGCGAAACAACGCCCTCCTCGGGAGGAGCCCACTACGCGTACAGTTACATGTTATTATGTGGGTGGCGCAATCCCTGCGAGATGTCATCCGAAAGGCCTTCCAACCGAGGGAAGCAGCGTTCGTCGAACCCCGATCGTGGTAGACAAAGCCCCTTACGTCAGAAGAGCATGTTTGTTTCTAAACTAAAAATTCTGTGAATCAATAAAGCAGCTACATGGAAAGTTCACTATCGTATAAGCCGTGTTTGTATGGATCTACAATATTTTGATACAACTGTTTAATTCGATTCTTCAAAAATCTCTAAAAAAATAAATGAACAAAACATCAGAAGTCTCCGGCTATAACGTCTGTGCAGTAAAGTTTGAAGTTCAAATCTCCAGACTCAAAACTCTAATTGGACGTGGCTCAAGACGCTATGCAGCAAAGATAATGTTACGATATTTAATTATTTTGTTTTTCTCTGAGTTTGTAATTCATTTTAGAAAATACTTCGGTGTTCAGAACACTTAACTACATATGTACGTAAAACTGAATTAAAACTTTCGTTATTTGTATCCATATTAGAATAATCACATAAATATTTCAATTTGAACTTCATTTCGTATTTGATGAATCTAAACTTTTGTGACATTATATGTACAGTAAGACACGTAAGCCTAGTTTATTATCTGCTTAGTGTGCTTCCAACACCTATGATTCATATAGGAAGGGAAGGGAGATCCGGCTATTTGTTAGATGTTTTTCGAGGTCTTTCCTCAGAAGTGACAATGATGTCATTTGATGCATATGTCCACGACTGCCAGATGTCTCAGTAAAATGCCAGGGGATAGACCCTGGATAATAGGAAGCTCGTAACTGTTTGTCTTGTAGCCATTTCGCATGTACTTCGTGATCTTTAAATGACTAATATTGAAGATGTTAAACATGACGGTTTCCCGATGGCTGTTATTGAATGTTATCATATGACAAGAAGGGATTCTCTGTTAGCGGAACAAGAAATAACATTTTCGGTAATGATTATACTTTCCTGCCATTCATGACAAACTGTTTTCCAATTTGCAATATACAGTTTCCAAAATCGACTCCAGTAATGAGCCCTTATAATTGAATATTTTTAAGAAAATTCTTTGATTTATTACAAAAAAATATCTAAAACAAATACTACACTAAAAATGACACCGTAATGTAGATACAATTTTGACATTTTTGTGCTTCTTAGACAAAAAATGTTTTTACTATGTTGATGATACTAGGCTAACTTATCAAATTATAGTGCAATAGATACAACATTTAATGCCAGTATGAAATAACCAGCTTTGAATGTAAAATACTGAATTTACCATGAATGTTTTCCTAAATCATTTACAGTTTGGAATGTGTGCGTTCTAAAACTATAACACGGAAGTGAAAACGCTTCATAAAATTAGAAATGTTTTCATTTTGCGTATGGCAACGCAAAAATTAAAGCTTGTTTAGAATTTAACTTCTTAGAAGTGTACGTATGAAGGGTGTAAGTCAATACAATGACATAAGACATAGTATGTATATAGGAAATTAACAGTATTAGTGCTCAACAAAATACTAAGGAATAAAATGTGTCTAAGAAACTGAATTATGGATACATATGAACCTGTTGTATAAAGTATTGTTTAAATGGATATGTTGTGTAATGGAAGAAAAAATCAAAATTATTTAATGTAGAGTTTTGGAAACAGGAAACTGTTTTGGACGAGTGTAAATAAATAAATATATTTTCATTAAAATCTACTACTTACATTCTTGGTATTCTAAATCAGATTTGTGATGCTGAAAGATACGGACACGGCACAAAACGAGGGGAGTAGCTAAGGAACTAAAACCCTCCTAAGATAACTACGGTAAATATTGTCTCATAACGATTGTCTTAAATATTTTGATTATGTCCAATTGTTATGTCTCAAATATGTTAATGACCTTATTGTTATGTCTTAAATGTCTTAAGATACAATCTCTTGACCGGTGTCCTTCAAAAGAAGATTCAGGACCACATCAGTGGACTCTAATAGCGAGCGATAATGCTACATCACAGTCCCCACATTGAAAGAGCACATCGCTCTTTCGTGCGCCCCCGCTGGGCCTCTAACTGTACCTCCCGCCGCCCGCGCTCAGCGCACCCAGGCGACGAGGTGTGACGAAAGCGCTCATTTGTTCGCCGCAACGGGATCCCCCGCCCTCACCGCCCCCAACGCCGAACAACGTCCGCGTGTCCGTTCGCCCCACGTGATGAGCACGTGGAATTAATTCTTTGACCCCCAGTGAATAAGCTGATAAGTCGGAAATGTCGACTTTCGCTGGCCGGAGTCGATAGATAATTGTCCTCCCGAGAGACAACGTCCGAGGCACAGTTACCATTGTTCGTTCTGAGACATTTTGCCCTGAGAATGGTCTTGGTGTGGTACGTAGTATGGTCCAGGCCGAAACGTTGGACACTGCAAATTCTTTACGAGAGCAATGTTGTGTTGACACATACTATAATAATATTGTTTTGTATCATATGTAGACCCGCTTAGGTGGCTCAGGGCATCCACTTGATGTCACAGCAGTGCCTCTGGCCGGGAGGTCCTAGGGTTCGAGCCTCATCGGTGGCAGGATTTTCGACACTAGCTTGATAACTAGGCCAAATTCAGCTGCTGTCTGGAGAAGAATTCTAGCGGTTTGCTGCTCTGATCGATAGTTTTCCGTGGTTTCTCCTTTCAGTACCAGGCGAATACCGGAACAGTACCTAACAACCGGGTTCACGAACCGCGCGCGATCTTTCTCCTTCCTTGTCCTATCCTTATCCCTAACTTACATACATGCACTACACTAACACATACGCCTGGAGACCGATCAGCGAGCTTTGAGTTTGTCGCGTCAAGGGCAGTACCTCGCTTGTGGGAGATACCTAGTTAGGAAATAACCCCGCTAGCCGACAGGTGGGTCGGGCCGGATCTCACTATCCATGGGGCGAAGACCACCGCCACTTCCCGAGGACAAAACACGCACTGCACTTACGGGACTAATGTCCTTAGCAACGCCATGATCTTGGACGCGAAGACGCGGTGTTCAAGGTACAGTAGCAAACATTTCCCTGAGACATTTTGCCCAAAGGGAGGCCTTAGTATGAGGGTCGAAATGTTGGAAACTTCACCTAATTTACTCGAACAACATTGAGTGTTTACCCATATTTACATTCTACTAGAAGAATATTGGTTTTGTACCAAATGTAGTTTCCTGTACCTCGTTAAGAGAATAAATGCTTTGGAAGTTTTCTCCTGTTAAGCCTTTTGATCCTTTCCTGGATATTATTTGCTTTCTAATTTTCGCTATGACAAAATAGACTCGTCAAGTCCTCCCGATTTTTTATTATTTACAAGATATCGTAATTTTTAAGCATGATCTTGAATGTTAAAGGTGAATATTCTTTTTCCCTAAACTCTGTTACAAGACGGCTGCTGCATCCAGGCACCACCGGCATTGTTCTTCCCAAATAAGAAAATGAACTTGCCTATTTGGGAACGTACTTAAAGATCGAATCACCAGATTACCGGAAAGAATGTCTCTTTAGAAGTAGAACATCATTTTACTTCACGATAGCGGATATTGCAACAGAAGATTTTCTAGCAAACAGGCTTTGGTCGAGGAAGTAGATGAAAGGCAGTCTTGAGTTCAAGCAATTGCCGGATAGCGTGATAAATTGGCCGAGTGAGAAGACAAACGTTGGTTTTCCTCTTTTTAGTGAGTCACAAACCATTTCCAAGATTACGGAAGAAATAGATTGAAACAATACTCTGGAAGTAAAAACGGCTCGTTGATTTCCGTAGACAAAGGAGACTGCATTGGGTCAATCGTGATTGCCAGGATTCTGTAAAACTGTTCAGAGGAGCTTTCCGTTAAGTAACGAATGCAGCAAGGATACTTGTACACAATGAAGGTAAATCTTTATATTTAAAAAATCATTGGGAATCATAATGAATTAGAAACACGGACGTGGAAAAATTGCCTTAAACTCAAATTCTCTCTACTAACTGCACTATAAAGGAGACACGGTAGGATATTGTCACTTTATTTTATATAAAGCTGTTGTACTGCGAGGCGGTCATCCCCAAGACTGATTTACGGTCTATTGGAAACGGGAGCAAAATTCTGCTCTCACTCCCAAGTACTTTACCGTGTAGTAGGTTCGAAAAGTCATCCCCTGTAATCTGCTTACGAAATATTGAATGACTATTAGAGTCATGCTTCTTTTATTATTACCCACTTATTCTTATCACGAAATAAATCATATAATGTATATAAATCAATTTGAATTTGCCTGGCTTAATATGATGAGTACGTTTATTCTTTCATCAGATGCAAACTAGCAACCATTGAACCGCTGCATTGTTATCTCCTCACGGATCGACGACGATGTATAGAATATGACAATCTAACATTGCATCCACTTGAGGCAATCCGGCTCGTTTCCTGCCAATACGGCTTACGTGATTACATAGTAGCCGGCACATGGTTTTCAGACGATTGCCAGTGGCGGCGAATCCAAATATTATTGAGGATGTTGGTCCACCGAGGAGCGCCGTCCGTTTGCCCCAGTGAGGCGGTTGCTCGCCGCGGCCGCGCGGGCAATTAGCGGCGCCCGCCCGGGCGATTGCGCGTGCGCAGCGGAGCGGAGGCGGAGGCGGAGGCGGCTGCCCCGGAGATGCGCGTCCGCTCCGCTCCGCGCCGGCCGGGAGGGCCCCGGAGGGAGAGCGCGGGCGCACAAAGGCAGACATGTGGCGGGTCGGGGATGCCGAAACTCGCTACTCGAGTGAGGAGTGGAAGGAGAGGGAGAAAGTGGAATGTAGGAGGCGCGTGTGTGAGAGAGAGAGGGGAAGGAAATAGAGAGAAGACTGAGAGAGAGGAGGGAGATAGAGAGCAGAGTGAGAAAGAGAGAGAGGAGGGGAGATAGGGAGAGGGAGAGAGAGAGGAGGGGAGATAGGGAGAGAGGAGAGGAGGGGAGAGAGGGAGAGAGAGGAGAGGAGGGGAGAGAGGGAGAGAGAGGAGAGGAGGGGAGAGAGGGAGAAAGAGAGACTGTGTCAGACCATGAATGAAGGTGGTGCAAGGTGTGTGAATAGAACGAGTGAGCGAGTGAGTGAGAGAGAGAGAGAGAAAGAGAGAATGACAGAGTGAAGGCGTAAGAAAGCTACGAGTAAAAAGTACGAGGCGGGAATTCAGGGTGTAGACTGGCGGATGAGGGATGAATCTTTGGTGAGGGGGTAGTGTACCTGTGGGCAAATAACTGGTGAGTGGGTGGATAGCCCGATGGGAATTGAAATAGTGCAAGATCCAGAGAGAGCTCGAGAGCGGGCGAACGAGTTGGAGAGCGAGCGGGCTAGAAATGGGGTGAGCGAGCTAGAGAGTGTACAAGGGAGCAGTAGGGAATGGTTGAGCCTGCAGGAGAGATGTTGGGAGTAAGTGTGACAAGGGGGGATAAATCGACGGGAAATGTGTGACGGACAGGAGGGAAAAACAATCGCTAAGTGCAATGCTAGCCTGCCTCGAAGCGAACGGCTTGGAGAGACGGTGGTGGACGAAAAGGCGAGCAAGCGGGCGGCGGGCGGCGGGCGGGGGCGGCGGGCGGCGGGCGGCGGGCGGCGGGCGGCGGGCGGCGGGCGGCGGGCGGCGGGCGGCGGGCGGCGGGCGGCGGGCGGCGGGCGGCGGGCGGCGGGCGGCGGGCGGCGGGCGGCGGGCGGCGGGCGGCGGGCGGCGGGCGGCGGGCGGCGGGCGGCGGGCGGCGGGCGGCGGGCGGCGGGCGGCGGGCGGCGGGCGGCGGGCGGCGGGCGGCGGGCGGCGGGCGGCGGGCGGCGGGCGGCGGGCGGCGGGCGGCGGGCGGCGGGCGGCGGGCGGCGGGCGGCGGGCGGCGGGCGGCGGGCGGCGGGCGGCGGGCGGCGGGCGGCGGGCGGCGGGCGGCGGGCGGCGGGCGGGTTGACTGGTTGACGGGCGGGCGGCTGCGTAGAAAGCAGCGGAAGCGTTTTGTGCGGGCGCTTCGCCTTCGCCTGTGCAACTGGGAGCGCGCTTCCGCCCAGCAATCCACGGCGCCAGCGCCCGTTGCCCAAGCAGGGCGGAAGAAAAACAGCCAATCACCCTTCTGAGGAACTAAACCTTAATTTACAAAAGTGTGCTCAGTCCGGGCTTAGCTTATGCCGGCTGGGGTTGGTGGGAGACACATGTTTGGGAAAACATCGTTAGCCGACGTTAGTTAGTTAATGTCTTATTTTACGTGGTGAGATTCGGGCCATCAGGCCCCCTCTTCCATTTGATCAAGCGCATTGCTCTTTTCACTATCTATCGGAGAAAGGAGGATTCATCTTGGGCGACGAAACAGGTTATTTGAATTTAGCTCAGAGGCTTTTTTTAGGCTTCAGGATTTTTTACATGCAGTAAATATACTACATGGGACAGCCAGATTTATTTTCTCTCCGAAGGAATGCAATGGAATGGTACGAAGGAATGCGTACAGAGTTATTAGTCCTTAAAAATTCACGGCTTTAATCGAGATTGAACCCGCAAACTTGGGTTGAATAGCCCGAGACGCTAACAGTTATACCACCGAGCTCGCAACTACACCAGTAAGTCGGTTTTGGATCTCACCACCCATGGGGGAAGATCACCGCCACCTCCTGTGGAAAAAACATGCACCTCTCTTACGGAACTAATAATCTTAGCAGTTGACTCTCCCAAATCAATTGACTCTCCCAATCTTAGCAGTTGACACTAAATATTCAATCAATCGGAAAAGTCTCTTACAGCATTGTGATCAACAGGTATTATCAGTTTCAATGTCCAAACTATGTTTTTGTAAGTAAGTTACTACATTAATGCCTTTGAAACTAACACTGCTCTTTGATACTGAATTAGTTTTAAGAACTGCATGTCTACGCTTTTGAGTGCTGCATTCTAAAGGCTTCGATTGTTTGCTTTGAATGATTAAAATGTAATGAATATTACCAACATACATGTGCAGTGATGGAATGAAAAGGCGAAAGAGACACCATTTGCTTCATAGTAAATCACTCGTGGAAATGTCCAAATTAGAATTTCTGAACTTTGAAACTGTGCCATCAGTAAAGTTCCATTTTTATCCAAATTATCTGCAAGAAAGTTACTTCTAACACATTTTTATGACACAGTTATTGAATTATTATGTTAAAAAATTAATTATGAATTTCCCAACCCCTAATATTTTTATACAATTTCTCGGTTGTAGTTAGTCTCCTTCACTCAATTTTATTGCAACTTTCCTGCATTAAAGTGCTGAATGTGCGAGAAAAAGTAATTACGATTTACTATTTATATTACATTGCAATGCATGACACAAAGGTAATACAACATTCCACTAATTAAATGCACAATATCAACAGCACAATTCACAGCAGTCCGTAATTTAAAATGCCTTGATCTTCTTGTGTCATTCAATGATGCTCCGGTTACAAAGCCCAGCCTCTGGCCTCACCTTGCCTGTCGAGATCGGAATGCACCCGTCTGCCGTCAGTGGTTTCCTCCGTTGCCAAGCGCGGCGTCGCTGCCGCTGGCGCCTCCGCACGTGAGGAATTTCCTGCCTCGCGCGTTTTTCTCCCCTCCGCCCCTCCTCCCGCCCTTTCCCCCCTCCCTGCCAAGCGTCGAAGCGAGAATGCACGTCCGCACTTACACTTCCTCCTCCGCTGCCTGGCATTAGCACTACTGCCTCAATAACGAGGCTGCAAAACGACCTTCTAGAAGCTGCAAACAGTAATCTGATTTAGGCCCCGCTTCTTGTGCTTCTTCTCTCTTTTGTTTGCTACTTTATTCTCTCATAATTCTTAGATATAATCCGTCTCTGGAACATCTTTAGCATGCATCTCTCAAGCGTATCTAGTGCGCATCTAGCACACATATATTTGAATGTGCATCTAGCACAATCTAACACAAGTACCGCACAATAATTACTGTACCTCAGAGTCAGATTCAAGGGAGGTGAAATGGCTGCGTTTTTTTTCCCTATCTTGACCATATCTCGACACAAAATTCAACTGTACAAATTGTGTTGTTCGTTTCCCAGACGGACATGTCTTCTAACAATAACTCAATTTTTATTTTTGATGTAAAAACCTAGATATTTCTGAATATGTCAATCTTACAATAGTTTATAACTGATATTTTATAAACATCAACGTTACAAAAATAATGAAAAGTGCGTAGTTCATTATGTATATTCGATACAATTAAAGAAAGAAAAAAATTAACATTATTTTTCAATCTCATCTGTTCTCTTTACGTAAATGTGTTAATAAACTAAAGTAAAACAACACAAATAAACCAATTAAAACAAAACATAAAAATTCTTTCTCTTCCTTTTTTAGTGATCCGGGTTTATTACAATAATTTCTTCTTCTTACAACCTCTGCGCTTTTTGTTTTGGGCATGTTGAAGGTTTAATATTTTCCGTTTGTTTATTTCTACATAAAGGCAGGGTCTCCCATTACCACGCCCCTTCCGCCGTCACCGTCGCCTGCACCACCACTGCTACGATCACCAGAACAACTACCACTACCACCACCACTACCCCTACTACTACCACCACTACCACTACCACTATTACTACCACCACTACCACTACTACCACCATCACCATCATTACCACCATCACCACCACCACCATCGCCACCTCCACTACCTCCACCACCTCCACTACCACCACCACTACCACTACTACCATCACCACCACCACTACTACCACCACCACTACTACCACCACCACTACTACCACCACCACAACCACCACCACAACCACCACTACTACCACCACTACTACCATCACCACCACCACCACCACCAACACACCACCACTACTACCACCACCACCACCACCACCACTACTACCACCACCACCACCACCACTACTACTACCACCACTACCACCACCACTACTACTACCACCACCACTACTACTACCACCACCACCACCACCACCACCACCACCACCACCGACGCATTCTCCCGAGCGGCAGTTTTCCTGAGCGTTTCCCGGGGCGCGCGCCGCTGCGCAACCGCCGCGCCGAGGAATTCCAGGGCACTTGTTCTGCCGACGCGGCCGCCGGATGCGGCTTCAGCCTGCGGCTTCAACGCTAGGCGGAGCGCGCGAGCCAGCGCTCTCCGGTTTCTGGGAACTTGCTTCGCGGCGCCCTCCCCCCCTCCCCGCCCTTGTGCCTATCCGATGCCTTGATTTACGTAGCGTTTGTTCCGTTCGAGCGTCCAGAAATAGCCTTTGAATTCACTTGCAAGGAGGTGAATGAGAAAATAAGAAGAGAAATGAATCGTTCCTTTGATAACCAATGGACATTGAGTAAAATTTCTCTTTCATGGAAAATCTTTTAAAGCGATGCAAAAAAATAGTGAAGTAGAAAGTGCACAAAAAGACCAAATTGTAGTGGAATACTAGAGTTTCGATAAAAATACACAATTGAAACGTATATTTTAACCCATTCATCAGTCAGTGGTGTTTTTGATAGAAGAGGACCAATTGGCACCTCTAAGCATTGTTTCTGAAAAACCTTGCATTATGAATGATATATTATCAGTTGTCTCCCAGTTGAACATTATTGCGTAGTTTATGACCTTTGAAATAATGCTTGTAGCATTTGACAGATTTCCACGGTTTTAAGTGCTTTTGCTTGTCTTAAAGGTTCTTGTCTCCTCCCCACCTCCACCTGAAGTCAAAATTTGGTTCATCTACGTCAGAGTTAATTCAGTTAAGTCACAACATATGATGGATTTTTTTCTTTTGCTGTAGATGACCAAAATATCTTGGAATATGTTCGTTATTTTACATAATTAAATTCGATCTTATTTTTATCAACAAAAACTGATTGATAAGGTTCTTGTCTGCTCTAACTTTTACCAACAGATCTGAATTCGTGTAGTCGAAAGTAGAGTAAAGATTGTTGAGATATTCTGTTTCTTGTCTTCCAGACGGTACTCTGATAATGATGTATGTAAACTGTAATCATTTAAATGCAAACGTTTCAAAAGGCAGCAACTTGAAATATTTATGAAACACTATTAATATTTCACTAGTTTTGTAACGTAAGAGACCACATCCGCGCTGGAAAAAGCTGGCGAATAAAAACCTAATTCTCAGATACGAAAACTGCAGACAGACTGCAAGGGATACGGATAGAAACGTCGGTCGTGTCTGACCTCCTTTCTCATATTTCTCTCGTTGCATGCTGTGGGAACTGCTCGGCGCTGCAAAAATAAATCATCGCCTCCTAGCAATAGAGGTAGACGACCCAGACAACGCTGCTGATTCGTTCTGTCAGTAGACGCTTTACGAGTCCCGGGCCATGCATAAACTGTGGGAGATGGCTGCATGAAAGTGTTGGCGGAGAAGAAGGAAGTTCCCGATAACATCTACCTTCGCCGGATGGAGAATTCCTCTTGGGCGTCCTGCAGGGAATCTTCCGGACCATATTCTGGGGGTTTCGCGGCACATGCAGTTGATGGGAACCTCGTTCCCATCGCTGTGGTTCTCAAAGGTCATGGTGAAGGTCAGTGCCCCCAACTAGTATAATGGGACTTTGGAGTTGGGTAGCGTTACATATTTTCATGTTTGCAGTACATCATGATTTAACTAACAATATGTGCCATTTTGCATGATTGTATTGACATGAAAAAATGACTGTTTGGACATGAAAATAGTTTCTTCTCTTTCCAATGATATTAGCAACATATTTATTATATCGAATAATTTCATACATTTTTTTAGGAAAAATTACAAAATAATATTTTACTTTAATGAAAATTGTTGGAAAAAATTTTGATAAAGGGAATATCCTGTGATTTTTTGTTGATTTCTTGTGATTTTTCTTTAAATAGACCATCCATTTTTCATCAAAGCAATGTGCCAGAGAAGGATCCATAAATTTTATGACTTCCTTTCACATATTAAATCTTAGTTTATCTTATGGATTTACGAAATACTTTCAATTGTTTGTGAATAACATCAAGTCTCGCAACTCTCTTGAAATTATTCTGATAATTTCATCAATTTTTAGAAATGCACAATATATCCCGCAACGTGTATTCTAGATTAAGTATATTTTTTTATATGCCCTCAATAAACTGGTTCAGTAAAAGCTCATCTGAAGCGAATCCTGCTTTTTTTACTCTTAGCGATAGGTAGGGTGAATTAAACACACGTTGTATGTTGTTAGTGTGAAAGCTACAGTGAACTCGGAAAACATTCTCTGGAAGTAAGACTATATTTTGATGAAAACCAAGAGTACTATCTCATTTACTTACAAAATTGTCCCACGAAATCATTTGAAGGAGGGTAAAATTGACAGAAAAATATCAGCTGACATGTAAACAATATATTCGTTTTTCAATGTAGCTAGGCGTTTTATATTTTTCTGTGAACATTCCCATCTACGTAATTCAACCACCCCGTGTTCTACACTAAAGTATGTTACCAGATATTCTACGTACATCGATGATATATCAAGCTTCCTGGACGATTTTTTTTCATGAATTGAAAAGAACATCCTTTACCGCTTATTGAAGTTAGGCTTTCGTCATCGTCAATCACATAACCTCACATTCCTGACATCCCATCTCCCAGCTGTGTTTCTCAAAGCGGCCGCTAGAATCGCGCGTTATGCGTGACTCGTACACGTGTGGCGGTGGTCCATAACGCAGCGTGAAGTGATAACTCACCTTCAGCCTAACCTTCTGCTTGGGGTCGGATGGATCTCCCAACAAGATTTAATCGAATAATTGACCGACAAGTCCGACACTTCAATCCTTCATTTTTCTTTGGGGGACCGAATCACCGTTGCTAATTGTGCGTTCTCAGGGAGTGATATATGGGGGCGTTAAATCCTTAATGGTATCAATTCTTCTCGCCGCCGTGTGAATAGAAAACCAGGAGCAACGCTTATTATATCAGTCAGCCTCAGTGTGTGTTTCGTTATTTCCCTCCTGCGCTCGTCGTTCCACACCTGGAGGATAAAAGTGACCCTGATGTTTATACGACGTATTAAAATATTAGGCTTGGGGCCATGTCGTATATCTCTGGAGAAAGATTGTTGTGTATGCAAGTTGGGCGTCGTTTCGTGAAAAATACCACCCATGCAAATCAAACACGGGTATGTACTCGCGAAACGATATAATTTGAATGCAACTAGGTGCAAATTTTCATTCATAAATCGTTGTGTGATGTCCCGCATGTTGGTGGTGCGCCGGCAGAAGAGTTACATAGGGAAGAGAAAGGTATGGAATAGATTTAATATGCAAAATTAAAAGTTCGCGGTTCTGAGACGTGTTTTGGTTAACGGATTTCAGTTTCTCTTGTGATTCATGAAGCTCTGCGATTATCTGATGGAAATGACAAATTTGTATTGCGTATTTGTGTTATAATTTTCTTTTTTTATTTGCTCGTTACACAAAAATAAAAGCAAAACATTTATTTGCTCGTTTCTCAGTTACCAGAGCTATGTTTCTTCTTGGTTTCTAATCAAAAATATTATGAATCAAAGTAAATATGCAAGTCGCTATGATTAACTTGTAGCCCTTTTTTGCGAATATTAATCGACAAAAAATTGTTTTGAACGTAAGATTATTAACAATATTGTTTTGAACGTTAGAATTATTTATAAATATTTTTGTGACGAATATATAAGAAAAATGTTACAACAAAAAGATGAAATCTTTTTAAAAAATAGTAAAAAGCAACATATTTCTTTACTTCAATTGAAGTCTTAATTTGTAGTACTTATTGGTTAAATACCTGATTAATTTGTAAATAATATATACAAATTTGGTATTTTATATAGTGAAGCTTGTTTGGTATTTATAATATTCAATATGCTCGATAAAGGAAAACGCAAGTGTGGCTAATGTTTCATACTTTATCGCATTTATTATTTCATGAATTAGCTACTCGTATATTAGTCTTCATTATCTCTTCGTCAGACCCCTTCTGATCTATGTATTGTATCGACAGACGGGGAGAAACTGCATAGTACACTACCTATAAGGAGCGCGCTGCGATTAGAGTAGTCGGCGCACGATTTAAATATATCACAAACCTCACGACAAAAGAGCACAAGGTTGCCGGCCGTAAATAAGAGGAGAAAGAGTGCGACGCGATCCCGTGGGAGGCGCTGGTCCACGGACCACTCGGGCGGGAACGGCAAAGGGGCAGGTGGCGGGGATAGAAATGAAGGCGGAGGCAGTGATAGAAGAGACTGCGAAGTTGAGGAGAGATCCGAACGGAGATGGGAACAGAGACAATTGAGGAAGGAAAGGTTGAGAAAAAAGACAAGAGAGGGGTGGTCAGTTGAGTTTTGGGTTGTTGGAGGAGCTGGATGAAAAAGGGGAAAATGCGGTGGACAGTAATGCGGGCTGGAGGCGCGGTGTCGTAAAATCGTGGTGAAATCTGACAGACATGGCGAGGGTGGGAGGCGGAAATAGTTGACGGGGGTGGAGTTGGATCCAGGTTTCTATTGCGATGTTCATGAGGAGGAGTTCGTTAGTTTCTCTTAATTGACGAAAAGCCATGGAATTGGCAAATGCTAGTGTCCTCGCTTCCCAGGTTGGACTTCGCCAGGTTATAGAAGATTTTCTATCCCTTGGGAAAAAGTATTATATAGTTATATATGACGTAAATTAAGGGGGAGACAAATCACAATGACCCTATTTTGTAGGCAACCGGATACATTAATAATGTGATATATCAATATTGTAATAAATTACTACGATATAATCTCATACTGACCTGACATCATTTATAGGCAAGATGTATCTTATATGATATAATCAATCAATATAATCAAGATATATAATATAAAATTTGTACCTCAACATCTTGCAGTCTTAGAAAATTTCATTCAAAAGTTTCATTTTAAAAGTTGTCGTTAAAGAAACTCAATATAGCTCGATTCTCATAACAAAACTCTGCGAATGGGGTCTAGGAGATATAACATGATGAATTGGAATAGCCTTCTTAATGGCTATCGCCGTAGTATTGTGACGAGAGGGAGAGGAAGCATGCGGAACTTCTTACGCCTCACGTCACCATACTAAAACTTTACCTCAGTACTCGCACTCATGAATATTATCGCAGCTTATAAAAATAACTTCCTTCTTTGGAAGGATATTTTGAAAATATTGTGAGTGCATGTATTCACGGTTATCCTCTAAATAGCCACATCGAAATTATTCTGAGAAATGAGAGGATAGATATTTCAGTCCGTTGCGACTTCCTTACCACTGAGTGAACTCTGTTTCTTAGTACAGATATTTCTTATACTAACATCACAATACTTACACTGTTGGTTTGTTAGTAGGTTTATCTCACCCCATTACATGCCGTTGTCCCGAAAATAGGAAACTCCACCGTTAAGCTGAATATGGGACGTAATATAAAAATAGAATATTTGTGTAAATATTCAAAATTATTATTTATAAATGCTTTGTGTGATATCACAAGACTTTAAAAATAATTCTTTGTTTTGTATTTTTCACTTCTACTTATTGACAATGCGGTAATTTTTAAAATTTGATTCTTCTGTTGGAGAAAGTCAGTCTTTCTAAACTGAAAGTCTGAATGTGGTTTTGAGAGAAATGTTCTGTGTATTGAGCTCGGTTTCATGGGTGTTGTAGTATTATAGCTTTCAGGAAGGGTCTATATTATATATGAATTTATTTCAAGGATAATATTGATAAAAAATAGTTGCGTCTATTTTATAGAACAATGACGAAATAAGTAGACGAATTTTCTAATGTGAGGTTAGGTCTTTTGTGACAGGTTTTCTAATTCTTCAACTCTCCCCGTTTCTCCTCCCTCTTTTCTCCTGTTAGTTCTTTTGACAGTTTTTAATAAGAATAAATATTCCATTTCATGTCCTTATCCTAAACTGGAACACTCTATTTTCTCTTTGTAGAAAGTAGTTTTTGGAGTATTTGCCTCATAAACTCACTGGGTGCATACATTGAACTAAAACACCAAAAATTACACGAATATCACATTCATTTTAGAAAGTGTGAAATATGTTAATTGTCACGAAAATATATCATAGATCTATCTTGAACAGAAACCTTCGTATTTATTTGCAGGGGCGCTGAGATAAAACTAGGGACCTAAGACCAAGGGGATCTCAGACCGTAGATCCATGGGGATACTGTTATTTTAAACATTATTCTCCCTCTGCAATACATTAACAGAAATCGCCTCTGGCATACAACATAAATAATTTATTGCAGGTCATTTAATTTATTTTTTTTAAATTTCTGAATGAAAACCAATTTTCGAGGCGCCGATGAAGTCGGGGTCCGGGAGAAGTTGCCCAGCTGCACCCTCCACTTCCGGACTCCCCTGTCTATTCGTACGTGGATCGCACCACCATCGTGACGTGAGCTGGATTGGGCGCAGGCCGGCCGCGGCCAGAGGCTGGCGCAGTCGGCGGGCGTGGGAGCTGCGCGCGCGGCCTTCGCACGGCGCCCCGGGCGGCGGCGGGGACGGTGACCCGGACGGTGACGGTGACGGGGTGATACCGCTGATCACGGCCGGTGGCGGCGCTGGCGGTGCCGGCGTTTGCCGCGGTGGCGCTGGTGGAGGCGATTGCACTGTGAACGGCGGGGGTTATAGAGGGACACACCGGAAAGAGTCAGTAATCTGATTGACAAAATGTACCATGGAATACTAAAAAATGCTTAAATACTTGAAAACTAAAGCTCTTATTAAGAAGGCAAATTGTTTATTATGCATTTCGCACGCCACAAATACTTGGAAACTAAAGAACATATTAATGATAATAAATTGATTTTGTACTACACATTTGACCTAACAACACTATTTCTTTTCACTTACTCAATTCCAACCCAGAGCATTTCACTTTAGTATACTACATTAGCCAAACGTATCTACGTTTACAGTTATTCACATTTATTACTCGTTAATAGTAATTTGTGGAGAAAAATATCATTACAGAATCTATGTCTTATTAGATCATAAACACATTAAGTCTAACTTATTTCTAAACATTCGTACGTTGCAATCGGTGATTAGCCGTCCCAGTCTTTTAGAGTTTGAATACAGGAAATAATATTTTTGTAATATTCGTCCTCTAAGTAGAGATGAAGGCTGCGGGGCGATGAAACATCTCATTAGCGATTTCGGTGATGACTGCGATCACTATTTTACCAAAGATTGATGGGTGGGAGTTAGCTTAAGCTTTGGTGTTGGTGCGCCCTTGTATGATGAACATGTTTTGCAGATTTGATTTGTTACGTATTTTGCAAGTTGTCATTGTAATCATGGTTTACTAAAGTCAAGTCATCTTTTTAAATTCATGACAAAATTCGTACAATGACAAAATATGATGAAGATAATCATTCCAAAATAGTTTTTGGTATTAAAATTAAAGAAAAAGAACAGAAATATGTGCCTATTCGTTAAGTATGTTTGAATATTACTTTTTATTGTGCCTACCTTATTCAATCAATTTAAGAATTTGTTCATTCCATAATTGAATTGTCAGAATTTTAATGAAATGGTGAAGATATTTCAATTTCTATGTCAATGACTATACTTTGAATGAAAGTGTGGCTGACGGTTTCACGAACGGAACCGATGCGATGAGACAAGGCGAGGCAGTTGTCAGCGAAGATACGGATCACTCATGACTATATAATGAGAAAGCGGATTGACAGCTACGAAGACGTCAACACTTGTAGCAATGGCAACAGTAAAGCTGGTTTATACATCCCAACAATGAGTGGAACGAAAACAATGACTAGTACTTATTGCAATATTGATTCAAAATATATTTTAACGTAAATAAATATAAATTTATTGTAAAAAATGTAATATGTGATTGGAAGTTCGAAAGATGTCAGAGAAGGTACGATAATTATTTTAATGGTGATATTATACTTCTTTCATGCTATTTTTATTAAGAAAGTGACACTCCGCGTGACGATTCATTCCTTATGGAGGGCAAATGTGATCCCACATCTGAAGGTGAAAATCACGATACCAGTAATAGTATTATTTGTGAGTACTTTTAAGGAGAAAGCAACAGTTGAATTGCAGATTTCATATGCGAAGTCTCCAAAATGGAGAAAATTTTAATAATGATTCCTTTGAAACAAGTGTCGCCGCTGTAGAGGTTGCGACAGACCCGAATGTCACCACTGTTAAGTGACAGCTTTGGTTAAATATTACTGAAAGGTGAGATAGAATGGTATAAATATTAACATTTAATTCAAACTTTGAGAAGATAAAAGCGTTTTAAAAAATACAAATGTTCTTCATCGAGATTAAAAATTAAAAATTTACTTGTAAAATTATGCATGAATATATTTCTCTAACAATCTTATTTGCAGGCCAAGACATTCAAGAGAATAAGAAGAACAGCCTTCTTTTGGAGGATTAATAAACGTTGGTTATCCCAACCTCTACGACAGCGCTACCGCTTGCGAATATTGTCCGACGTCCGTGATGGGGATGTGTGTGACAGCAAGACTTAACGCTCGATCAGTAGCAGCAAGGTTGCCGGCGGCGGCGGTGGCACAGGCCGAGGCGCCGCGGGCGGGGGGAGGGTGGCGGGGGCGTTAGGGCGTGGCCCCGAGCCGCGCGGCGCGCCTTGGCGGCTTGCGCTGACCAGCGTCCAGCCAACGGCTCTCCGCCCCCTCCCCCCCCCCCCGCCAAGCAGTGACTCCGACCCGGAGGAAAAAGCGGCCACATTTGCTGTTGGGGATGTATGGGTGGCGATCGCGCTGAAGAAACGCATTTAGAATTCTGGAACAGGAAATATTTATAAAGGCAACAATTTAGGCTATTGTAAACTATCCAATAATTTTATTGTTCTTTGCACCCGCACACAACTAATGCATTTTATAGTTAACATCGCTAATTCATTCTTTTCAATTTTATTTCACATTCACTCAAGTTTTAGTACACAGAAATGTGAATGTCATAGTATCTGCGTAACAAGCGTTTTACTATGTTTAAGGATGTATGCAATAATGTCCGTGTTTAAGGGTATATGCATTTAATTAGACCGGGTAATACTATTATGTTGATGTCTTCACGAATCACGCAATAAAATGTCCCTGAATAAATCGAAATTATGTAAAGGGGATTACACTCACATGCACTTCACTACCGTACTTGTCAGGAGTCTAGAGCAGGGGTGTCCAAGGTCTTCTATTGGTGGCTGTTGCACGCGTCGTGGCACCGTAGCATGAAACGAGCTTCTCTGCGCAACTAACATCGGAAAAGGGGAACTATCAGGAATCCCGCCGATTTTACAATAGGGATGACGTTATCTCTGGTGGCGACGTGATGAACTGCGTGGAGGAGCGATTTCGTCCTGGTAGTCGCGTCACGGACTCCCGCTCGTGGTATCGACCTTGACAACACTGCCCTAAAGCTTCTCCTGCTGGGGCGGCACCGCGCTGGAGATACCTGCTTTAGAGAAAAATCCTCGCGAGCCGACGTAAGTCAGGGGCGGATACAGTGAGGGAATATCAACTGCATCTCCCGTAATAAAACATACACTACACTTACGGAAGAAATTACCTTAGCAGTTGACGCCCGCGGAATCACTAATCGATCAATCAAATCAGTTGTGGAGAGGGAGCTCTCTGAATCTGAATCAGTGAAATTCTCACTGATTCAATCAGTGAGAGCCGAAGTCACTGATATCTTCACTCGAAATGGGTAGTTTCGCTGAATTAGCGAACTGATGGTTTCGCTGAATTAGCGAATACGCGAACCTCTTCGTAATGACCGCCAGCATTTCACTAGCAGTGATAAAAGTGCTGAACCACCATCGCTCACTGATCGTTCAGTCGTCTTCACTGATTCAAACAGTGAAGTTTCACTGATTCAAAAAGCGAAGTTTCACTGATTGAAAAAGTGGACCCAATTTTCACTGATTTGTTCAGTTCAATTCACATGATTGTCAGTGGCAGGGTTATAACTGACACCATCAGTGAATAGTCACTTGTCAATCATGTAGTTATTTACTGATTCAGACGGAGAGAGAGGGCATCTCGTTTACGCCTTAGTTTTTGCGAGCTTCCGCCCCTCTGTGTGACGGCGGCGTCGCTGTACGCGGCGATCGGCGCCTGTTTCTAGACCGGTGGCCTGCACCGGTGCCCGCGTTGACGGTTCAGTTAATGAGTGTGGGAGGTGGGGAGTGTGGTGACGTAAGAAGACTGCGAAGGCTGCTGTGGAGGAGGCAGGTTATGGAAATGATTACGATTAACTTTCACATATTCCAGTGCAAGGAGGATTGGAGATGAAGCTGTCCGTAACGTATGTCTGCGAAACGGTGATTGATACAAATGGAAATGGAAATCGCTCTTTCCGTCTCTTTGGATTTATGGCCAGGATGTGGGGATGCGTTACAGGTTTTATACACCAAAATATTATAACTACTAAACATGGATATTTTAATTTTTTCGCGACTTTCTTATGAATCTTTTTTAGTACTTCTGTAAAAGTAACCAATAGTAGAGTTTCAAGATCAGAGTTCTTTGTATTTTAATTCTTTAAATTGGCACTCTAATCCTAAGTTGTTTCTTCGTGATTGCGAAACTGATGGTTTGCGTAATTACGTACGCTCTTGTGTACTACGCCGGCGCAGAGTCAAGATCAGAATTGTCTGTGAAGCTCATTCCCGTTCCCCTTGACCAATGCCTTCGCGAGATGCGCGATGTTGAAGGCCAGGGTTCAATTCCTTCCTTTCTCCAAACGTTTTTACGACAACGTTAGTTTTATTTTAACTGGAGAACACGAAACCGTCTAACTTTATGGGGTCTTTTAAGCGCCGATGTGTCTAAGGAAATGTTATTTTGTTTGGTATACGAGTATCGAGGTACTCGACTACCACCGATATGCATGCACCTGATCGCATGCATGCTTTCTACATACGTACACCGCCCTCACATCCTGTAGAACTAGTGGTAGCGCTTTTGAAGGTCTCTGCTCCAGTAGCTAGTTGACACTGACCTGTCTCTCCAAGCTGAGCAAACTCTTTGGAATTAAGCCAATGTTAACCGCAACTCTGCAGAATTTTGGCAAACTCTAACACAAGTCTCGCAAGAGTTTGGGAGTCAAACTCAATATTTTAGTAAACATAAATCTCTGAGTTATATTCAACGTTTCTTGAGGTTATTTGAAGTTCACGTCATTCATATTTTTAGTTAACAGGAAAATGCTTGATTATCATAAGATTAAGAATGTTATTTGGTCAGCCCCCACGAATCCTATATTCCTTTCTCCTCATCAATGACACTGCATTTTGAAGATGATGCATGACAAAGGATATTTGTTATCTAATTTAGTATCTGAAGGAATGGAGTAATGTTTGTATCGCGTATTTTTGTTTTATGATATCTTTAGTTCATTAAACAAGCCAGGACTTGTAATCAATCAGAAACTCGTGTTGTCTCATCTTAGTTACTGTAAATCCATGCTTCCAAGTCCCTTCACCATTTTCCTAAAGACCAGTAATTTAACAGTTTAACCTTGCTCATAACCTTAACCCTCTTGATCCAATGAATTACAAAGCAAGTTAAAATGAGGTAGACTAAAACTCGGCAACGTAATCGCGTACTGAGATCACTCTTAAGAAAGTATAATAACCTAATTTTTGTGGCCACGTCTATTACAATTCTAAATATAAATTATGATTATAAACGGTTAATGCAATTTGTTGAAAACAATGAGTGATACAGGTTACTTCACTATAAAGGAATATGAACTTTCTCCGATTGATGAAACCATCTTATTTTATTTAGTTTCTATATATTCTCTAGAGTTATGAGTAATTCAATGTTATTGTGAGCATATATTCACCGCAGAGATATCTAATTCCAATATATGATTTTTATTAAAATTAATTGAATTAAATTTATTTATATTTGGGTAACTCATAATATGCTTACGCTTTTGTCTATTTAAAACTCCCATATCCAAGAATATAACAACAATAAAAGATACGCTGCACAAACAAGCTTGAAGTATCCAGTGTTTCGGCTATTATTCGGTACATTCGATTATTATTCTAAAAATATTCTTCTTTATATTGTTTCCTGCTTATCTTGAAAAATTTCTGAGAAACAAAAAAACTATGTCAACTAAGAGAATCGCAAGCGGTCGTACATCGAATGTCAAAACCTCTCAGATTTATAGAATTCCCTGCTCTCTCTCTGTTTAATGTGCAAGCGCGTGAAGTTTTACTGGAGTTCACGCAACGATTATAACTGTTTTCCTCCATGAAACAGTTGCCTACATCTTTTAACTAAGGGTGGATCATGATCATAATATGATTCAGTGTAATAATGAATCGTGTCTTGGAAGAGGGTCTGAGCACTATTGCTCGCATCAAGTTTATGAAACAGTAAAACTTGCTAAATAAACTACATCGATGTTTTTGTCGTAGAAATATTGATAGAAACCTTATTATTTAGAAGAAATACATCACGCATCTTTTCAGATGAAATACACCATGGTCAATATTAAAAACGATAATGTTCATCTTCATCTAGTGAAATAATGAGTTCACGGGAAATGTTTCGCTTTCTAACGAATTCCTCTAGATGCATTCACATATTTCTTAAGAGAATATTTTATTTTTCTTCCAAAATAATTTCTTTGACATTGGTGGTCTTACGTGAACTTCGTGAAACGTTCTCTGCATCCACCTCTATAAACACGTGGGAATCCATCGAGGCCTGCTACACGACGGACCTACCTCTGGTGGTCTACGGCGCGTCGTCATGGCCATTACGCAAGGAGCCGATGAACCGACAAGGCGTCGAGCGCAAGGTCGTGGGACAGCTCCGAAAGCAAAAAGCGGGGGTGGGTGGGGGGAGGCGGTGGCAGTCGCTGGACAGTTGTGGAGCCTTTCACAGCTGTTTCGGTGCTCCGTGCTCTCAGCCCGCGTCTAATGTGTTCACGCTGCCATTATCTTTACCTAAAAGCGTAAAATCAATGAATTTTCTGCTTATGCCTTGAAAATGCTGGAGGAAAAATAGTGATGTCCTTGTGTCCGAAATAAAAAGTGAATTGTTGTTAAGCTCTTTGTTCATTTTTCATGTTTCTCAAAAATAAATGGTTAAAAAAAGAGAAGAATTGAAAGTAATACGTTATAGATTGTAAATTTTAATGCAGTAATATTGAAACAATGAAAATATAACTAGAAATGTTTCAAGTACGAGTAAGTTGAAGTCGTTTGTCTCAAAATTAATCAGAAAGAAGGGGAATTTAACATTTACGTAATTGTAATGTTCCTCACGACGAAAGGTCAATGTCAAGCTAATTTCGTGTAAATGACAAATTTGAACGTTTTCATTTATGTTCTGTAGAACTAAGTTCAATACCATGGAAATACTTCATTCTCTTACAAGACTTGTTCATTTAGGCTAAAGTTTGTTTGTATTTCAGTGCAAATTATAGTTGGTCCCATATCCCGTAGATGTTTTAAAACAATGTTGCCATTGCAGTAAAATATACACTTCTGTAATTACGCCATCCTTAACCATTAGAAGAATATCGAGTTTGTACGATTTGTAGAGCGCCATCGACACTGTCTCGTAAGCATAAAACTTTCGAGTAGGAAATTAGGAAATTACCATAACGGGTGCATCAAACAGATTTAACACGAAAATGCATAATTTTGTAGTATTTGATAGAAAGATTCAGCAGCTTTATTTGAAACCATTGCAACCCAATTAAAGAGCTAATTTTGAAAGTGACATACCTACATGAATCACAATTTTTCAGAATAAAAAAATATTCACATAGAGCCTAATTAGTGAAGAAATGATTCCACAGTTTGCGGATACTAATTAAAACAGAAGAAACGCAATTTTTGAACACACTATATGGCAGAACGTTGAAGATTGGCCCTAAGAGTACATTAATACGTAAAACCAAAAACAAACGGAAATGGAGCTACATCGCTTTGGAATGAAGCTCTTCAATTCCCATCGCGCATAACTTGAAATCAGTGCGTTTGGACCGCTGGCTCCGTCGTCGCCCGCTGCGGCCCCGCCCGACCTCGCGGCTCCGCCCGCGCCTGCCGCCGGACTCGCCCGCCCACCGCCCAGCGGGCGCACCTCGCCGCGCCCCGCCCCGCCCCGCCCCGCCCCGCCCCGCCCCGCCCCGCCCCGCCCCGCCCCGCCCCGCCCCGCCCCGCGAAGGCTACTTCCGTCACACGCGGCCGCGCGCTCGTGCGGAACACTCGCGAGGAAAAGCGCCGGGGGCGGCGGCGCTTCCGGAAACAGCCGCGCGAGCGCGCGCCGCCGCCGCCGCGGAGGTCGGCCCACCGCTGAGTTAATTGCTGCAACACACTCGGTCGTTGTTTTTGTTTTTTTTTTTGCTGGACCGTATTTGTTTTAGGAGTTGGGAATTAGAGTTGGCCATTTGGATGTCTAAAATAGACGTTTAATTGCAAAATAATGTTCATTTTCTTGTCAATGGTTAGGGAAAATTATTATTATTAATGATATTGAAATTGTTGTAGGTTTTTCCTGTTGATCCTCGTATGTGAATTAAATACGTATTGGCCGTAAAGGATCAAAGATGATTTCAGGAATTAAAACTTTTTTTATATACATTTATTGATAGCTCAACGTTTCGCACATTCAGTATGTGTCTATACCATTGTCAACCGTTGCCATACTTCCATTGCTCTTGACAAGACACATGCTGAATGTGCAAAACGTTGAGCTATCAATAAATGTATATATAAAAACGTTTTAATTCCTGGAATCATCTTTAATTGATTCTTTACGGTCAATACGTATTTAATCGTACCATCTATGTAACTATTATTAATGATATTATTATTATTATTATTATTACTATTATTATTACTAATATTATTATTACTATTATAATTAATGATATTGTATTTTTTTGAATGCAGTCTCAGAAAGATATGACGTTTTTTTACCTTTCATCGAGGGACGAAAGTTCTGGAGGCTGATTCCATGTCCCAAATTCTTTTTTGGTTAGGATGGAAGATCGATCGCAGTTACGATCTCACTCCCAGAACAGTAAACCTCTGATGTGGTGGCTTATCATGCCGCCATTAATTTTGCCTAGATTATCAGATTGGTACTTGAATTCCTTTACTTAGCGCGATCGGGTGGGCAGGATGTTTACGTCTGAAAATTCCTCCTATCAGTTTTAAATTCGCGACATTGGAGCTCTGGACACCCTGTTATCCATTGATATATAGTAGATGTCTAATGTATGTTTGGCGAATGGATGTAAATGATGTGGATGGTGATTGGGAAAACTGAAACTAAATGTCTGCAAATACATAACAATGGCTGCAAATACATAGGAATGGCTGCAAATACATAATGAGTAAAAGCTGAACGGCTAGTAATTAATAAAATATTTTATGAGGAATTCATTTATTAAATATTTTTGTGAAAATACCGCGAGAACATTGTTCTCTTATAGCAACTATTTTCAAGATATAGTTGTAAAACAAATAAGCATGTCTATTATGTCGACGTCATGTTGGCTAATGCATTCATTGCCCTTTGTACATTGTAAAGAAAAAGAAGTAACGCCTTCAGTTAGTAACAACATCTAAAAGATATATCGCCGCATTGCATATTGAAGAGAATAATACTTCCACATTTCATCCAAACCAGACTTGAAGCAACGGTCGGTCTGATGTGTGTGCATTGTAACCAGCATACACAATCCTTTCATAGTGATTTAATTCATGAATGCCTCATGCTAATTCGCTGAACCGTTGTGTTTCGCCAAGAGATTTTCTTGGAGGAGATTTTGGGCGGCGCTGGCGCCGGTCTTTCCATTTGACATCGGTCCCTGCCACGTCCCCCGAGACCCCGTCCCCCGTCCCCCGTCACCCCGTCCCCCGTCACCCCCGTCGCCCGCCACCCCGTCGCCCGCCACCCCGTCGCCCGCCACCCCGTCCCCCGCCACCCCGTCGCCCGCCACCCGTCCCTCGCCACCCCACCCACCGCCACCCCACCCACCGCCACCCCCACCCACCGCCACCCCACCCACCGCCACCCCGCCCTCCCCGCCCCGCCCCGCCCCATCCTGCCCCGCCTCTCTCTCCACCCCACACTACCCCATCCCCGCCGTACCCTACGTAACCCCATCCCACCCACCCCACCCCACCCTACACCACCCCATCCCGCCCCACCCCACCCTACGCCACCCCATCCCACCCCACCCCGCCCCACCCCACCCTACGCCACCCCATCCCGCCCCGCCCCGCCCCATCCCACCCCACCCTACGCCACCCCATCTCGCCCCGCCCTACCTTACGTCACCCCATCCCGCCCCGTCCCACCCTACGCCACACCATCCCATCCCGCCCCACGCCACCCCATCCCATCCCGTCCCGCCCCACGCCACCCCATCCCATTCTGCCCCGTCCTCGCCCCTCCCCGTCCCGCCCCCCCCATTTACATAAATCACGCTCTCCATCTCAAAGACGCACGCACTCACCATCGTTTCTCATGGATGTGCCTCTACGGGATACATCAGAATTCAACTGCAAAAGTTCAGAGATGTTCTCATAGTGGGAGGATGAAAAAAGAGACTATTATGCTGTAATTACTATTTTTCTTCTTTCTAAACGAGCAACCCTTTCCCTAACATTTAATGCTGTGCCGTTCGCACAGCCAACTCGGCTTTTACCATCTCATTTGCATCATCAAAATAATAATCTGCGAAAATCGTTGTGATTCATTAGCGTGTATTCGAGAAGAATATGAGTTTCTTGTTGGCGTCAGCGTACGGTATCTCAACTTTTGGCTCCCAGGAATACATCAACCATATTGTTCTGTTTACTTCTTTTCCTTGACTGAATACGGAAGTTTGTTGACGACAGCTAATTATCGTTTTAGGTAGGTCTGATTGCATAACATAATATTCACATTTTCATTGTATTCAGCTTTTGTAATAACTAAAACTATTACCTTTCACCCAAAAGTATTATTATATCATAGTTTTTCAGATACAGCAACGCAGAGGGAATTAAGACAGCGACTATAAATTTAAATAAGTCTAAAATAGTTTTATCAAACTTCTCAACATTCAGTCTTTGAGAGTACAGTGAGAATGTACAGTGACTAAGAAACAATGAAGAACCACACGGTAAATCAATAGTTTCCAAGAAATACAAACAGCAGTCAACTGTTTCCACTCGAAACCCACGCCCGAGGCAAGAAGACAACTGGGAGGAGGCCGCAAACACGGCTGAGTAACGACCCCATCGGAAACCAATGCTACGATCGCCCATAGCAAACACTCGAACGTACTCGAGAGCTACGAAAGCCAACAAAGCCTGCAATAAGCGCTCTTTATGGCGCAGTGGGCGAATTGTGGTTTATGTTCAAGTGAAAGCACACATACACTGCGTGCACACACACGTACTCGCGTGCACACATACGTACAAGCAATCACACACACACACGGCACACACACACACGCACACACATACGCACGCGCGCAGTACTCTCACACATGCGCATACTTGTTCATACTCACTCACACACATACCAAGATTATGACCGTCTCTTTGAAGAATTAAACGGTAATTATAATGCTGTGGAAGCTGAAGTGTCGAGCGACCTAGGCAGGTACTTTCACGTGACCGTGCGGTCTAGAGACAATGTTAAAATGTCGGACCTCTCTTGCATAACACATTCTCTCCCCCTCCCACTCTTCCCTCTCGCGGTCCGTTACATTAGTATAAAGTGTTACAAATCATTCTTAGCTGTTGCATTCAAGCACGAGTGAACACAGCTTAAATAAATTCTTTTCGCGGGCTGCCGTAATCGGAGGACTAGCAAACGGCCTGCTTCCTCTCTGACATGTGAACAGGAAGCCATATGAGATGCAGATCCGACTTTCCCCACTGGTATGGAGCGAATAAATTAAAAACGTACGTCTATAGTTTTAGACGTGAAATACTACTCGATGCGTGACGAAACCTTAGATCTTCAAGTGTTCTTACGTACATCAATGAATCATGCACTTTCTTCCTGTATGTTTTGAAAGGTGGGTGGGCAAGCTCTCTAAAAATGAAACTAAGTTGTTAGCTTCTCGGCTGTCCAGGAACATCCTTGGTATCAAGCTTCTTATCCGGGTAACTACATGTGGTATTTTCAATGAATCATGCGGGTTTGTGAGCATGTTTTCTTGGGATACTACTGTTATGCTTGCCTCTCACTGAATTATTTCGTATCATTGTAATCAGCATTCTTATCGAGAACAGAGTAAGTTGTTGTTTTCTGGTGTATAATTGCAAAGCAATGAACTTACAACTGCCGTTAAATGCTGATATTTAAATTTAAAGATGTCTTCTTTATATAGTGATTATAATATGTCTAAAATTGAATTGGCTTCGCACTTAATACATGCAATAAGATAATCTTATTATCATGGTTATTTATGGATAACTTCTCGAATTACGATTCAGAACGTTTGTACCAACGCAATAGTGATGTGACCTTGTTCACATTCCGTCTCGTCTATTTTTACCGCAATTTATTGTTTTCTGCCACAAGGTAAGATTAAATGTAGAAAACTATTCTTCCCGATTCTGGGAAATCCATTGTTGGATATATTTGCGACAGAAAGGTAAAATAAATAGCCAAATTAAATAAGAAAGAACAATTTATAACCCTAGATAAACCATGCATTAACAAGAATTTTAAACTGAAAAATCAAAATAAGAGTCTAATCACTAGATTGTAACAATAAAGAGCGCAGTTATTTTCTCACCGATCGTGGTTGAAAATTTATCACTCTACACTTAAACACGAAAACAGCGAGCATTCGAGGTATCCAAAAGTGTTTCCCAACCCTCTTGCAGAGAGCTGAAGTAATCCTCCAATCAGGCGATAACCAAACGGCGCCGTATATCGCACGAACAAAACCAAAACCAACCAAAAAGAGTCTGCGCGACGTGGTGGGCGCTGCGCAGACCACCGGGGCGGCGGGCGGGCAACCCACTCGTTGCGCTGCGCGTCCGGCCACGCCCGTCTGCGCCCTCGCGCAGCCGGCGCGGAGCGGGTAACTCACGGGCGGGCGTCCCCCGCCGCGACCTTCCAAGGCTGCGACCCGCGGGATGCTGCCCAGGCCGTAATCGTCTCGGCCGCGTGGGAATCATTCGCGTGAGTCAGATAAGCCGCACGGGAAGGGGGGGGGGGAAACGACAGATCTCTTGAATAACAAAAGACCGGTTCCGTTTCAATAAAAAAGTAAGTATTAAATCTGTTGCTGTTGGTTATTTCGGATTCTTGAGTGTGTGCTGGAGATATTGATTTTTTACGTATCTTCATTCACCCTGTTTTTAGTTCATTATTAAATTAGATGATGCTGTGGTCGTTATTCGTTGAAACGCTCTGAGAACAAGAAATAACAAAGTTTACGGTAAAAGGCAACTTCATTAACTGACATACCTGCAGTGGAAAGTACGCAATACTTAATTGCTGTATTATCGGATGGCACGTGACATAGCGGCCTGCGATCCTTGGTATCAAGCTTCTTATCCGGGTAACTACATGTGGTATTTTCAATGCATCATGCAGGTTTGTGAGTATGTTTTCTTGGGATACTACTGTTATGCTTGCCTCTCACTCAATTATTTCGTATCATTGTAATCAGCATTCTTATCGAGAACAGAGCGAGCAAATCAGGAACTGAGCAGTCGCCCCCAAGCGATCTTCCAAAGTTCCAACGGGCCTCGCCTTATGGGATGTCAGTTGCAAAATGGGGTTGTGTGTTGCAAAGTGGGGATCACTAACGTAAGTCGAATATAAAGATAAGGAAAGAATAATTTGGATTCTTACAGTGATTCTCGTTTATTGGTGTTGCGGCACAGTATCTCTTTCCACTTCAGTCCCATCCTGATCAGGACACGCTACAAATCACTTGGTGGTCATCTCTCTCGCCAGGTATATTTCGAGATTTTACTATTTCCCCTGTCTCGTTAAGAGCTATTGATCGTTCCAGATATATTCGATCTCATTGTGCATTTTATCTAGTTTTACAGCGACCTTGAAAGGAAATTTTGAGGTTCTACTTCGTTGCTTGCATTCATCGACCTCAACCTTACTCAAAGAAACATCACACACAAGTGATTGCTTTTTCATACTGAAGTCAACTTTTGTGACTACCACGAATATGTGGTCGATGGAACTATACGGCTACTTATGTTCTGTCCTTATCTGTACGTTTGCCAACCTGGTTTTTTATTCAACTTCTTCGTTCTTTTTATTTTAGACAACCTGTTTTTCTGTTTTGAATACGGATGTAGGAGTGTCGCTACCACTTTGTTAAATCTTTTATTGTGTAATTAAAGAGGTAATTAAAAGCTAATTTACACTATAATTACCACTTGAAGTGATGCCACCTATTTCTCTCACTTTTTTGTTTCCCTTTTTTATTTGTGGTACAAATTAGTATTTAATTAGCTCCTAATTATGGAAAAAATATTCTACAGTGAGTGTTCCAACATAATCTATCGTGTGGTCAGACAGCTTTTCCTTGATGCAACTGTTTGAATTTCCAAAGATTTGGTCACTTTCTTGCACGCACAAAGTTTTACACTCTTGCACATTCCATTCTCCTAGTTAGAGCTTCCATCAATCACTACTCTACTATCCACCAACCAATATTTTACCCTCCACCCTCTCATGTACATATACCAGCACTCATCTTCTACCTTACGGATGTCGGTGCTAGCCAGAAAACGAGCGAGGGAGACAGACAATATGTGAAAACTTTGAAATATTTGGAGTGATCTGATGAGGAGAGAATTATGACAACAGGAGGGGAAGGAAGAGTTGAGATGACGTGGATAAATGAGAAAGAACTTTCTAGTAGAGCTGAGAAAAAGCTTATAAATTTCGAAGCAAGCGTCATTTCCGATGATAGAGGGATGCAAAAGAGAAAATATATGAAAAAAACAATGCTTAGCATTCCTCTAGATTTGTTTCAACATTGCCTACTCAGTATTTAAAATCTATATCAAAACAAACAGTTTTTAAGTGAATGTTTAAAAAATTGATTTATATTACTAAGCATCCTCAGATGTTATGAAGGAACTCCTCTTTCCATAGGTGAAACACTTCACCCAATCGCGTTCAGTCTCCCTATTTATGAAGATAGATTTAATTTAATGGGAGAGTAACACCCAGCGGTAAATTTCTAAGAAGTACTACAATGAACTACAATAAAACGAATATTATTCATTAAACATATTAACATGAGAAAAAAAGAATACAAAGCAAGTTACTGAACACAAATACACTGCATCTCTATTTCACTCACTATTTTTTCTAAATATATTTACACGTTCACGCCCAATCCCAAATGCTCCAGCCGGTAAATTATTCCAGTCGTTTATCGGCGATTTGCCAGCCTCTTGCACGTCCACCCTCGCCCACTGTCTGCGGGCCGTCGCCCCGGCGGGCGGGCGGGGCGGGGCGGGGCGGGGCGGGGCGCGGGGGCGAGTCCGCGGCCTTCGCAAGGCCTCAGCCCGCTGCATCCACGCACACTCCACCCTCCACCCTCCTCGCCCGCGCGGCCACGCCCGCCCCCGCCCCCGGGCCACACGCCAGACGGCCTAGCCGGTTCGCGCGGCGGCGCCGGACCATGACTGCAAACTTATTGCTGCGCTCCCGCCATATGGCGCGGTGCCCGGCGCGGCACGGCGCGGAAAAACGAATATGACGACCGAACAACAAAGGGACGGGAAATAATACGCTGCGAGAAATGGAGCCTGGGCTTTCAGACGGGTTTTTTGTTGTTGTTAGAGGTGCTTTGTAATAAGAAGTCGGGTGTTTGGTTTCGATGAATATGTATGCGTGCTGCCTTTTGCGAAATAATAGATTTGTGATTTTCATGGCCGCATCTTGTTGCTAGAGATACCCACGGTTTGCTCGTAAAATACTGAATTACGGTATTTCAATGAATATTTTGACAAGAGAACTATTATATAAATAAATACTTAACCATTTATTTTTCACTTGGTTTTTAGATTTCTTCACTGCTCAAAATGGAAAGCAATTAACCTTAAAATTTGTAAAAGATGGCAGTCGTGTTATTCAAGTCTTTTATTTCTTTTAACATATCTTCGTATGTTAATTATCCTCGATTTGTATCCAAATATTAATTATAGAGTTAAACACGGGGTAAAATATGTTGTGATTACGCGGAATAAGGTTGCGATTTAATGTCATTGAACTCTATAATGCCTCTCGCACATTGCTCAACTTTTGCGTGACACTTTGCAATTTGAAAAGAGAGCAATTATTCTCTTAACTGTGCACTTCTTGCGTGATATATGTAAATAATTCTGACACAAATGCATGGACGTGCCCCATAGGCATAGCAAATTGTGCTACTTTGTTGCCTTCTAGCACGAACGTGGAAAAAGAATAACATGAGTGTTGCAATTTGAGGACCCATAAGATTTCCAATGCACAGTCTTGAGTACTGCCACTTTTGCAACGACGGAGAGTCAATTTAATTTTTGTGTCGCCTAAGCAGAAGGCTAATGAAGCTGAAATGCAGAACTTCAGTGATTCGGTTCGAAATACTTTCAAGGACAACAATTGGAAATCTCTATTGATATGACTGAGAGACAAATCTCTATTGATATGACAGCCTTACCGCTGTGTCTGCAGCAACTCTGACCTCAGAGGTTTTGGATTGAATTTATCCGTTGACTAGAGATTCTAGCTGCCGCCGGCTGCTGATCGGTAGTTTCCTTGGTTTCTGTGATCAATGCCAGATAAATGCCGGAGCCCTAACCTAACAAACAGATCATGTTCCATGCGCGATGTTTCCTTCCCTTTCTTTCTAAATGTTCTAAAATCTTCCTTTACTCACCGACATACACACTTATACTAATACTCACTACAATACCACGTAACACTAAACTAACATGTTGGGAGCCTAGATCTAGTGCCAGCGATGCACTGCTGGAGGAAGATGCTTTGACGAGAAGGCCCTGAAGACGACATGTGGGTCGACGCCGAATACCATCATTCAGTGGAAGAGGAACACAACCACCTCCCGAGATACTAACATTCACTGGATTAAAGGGACCAATGATCATAGTTGACCGTCCCGGAAATCTCAATCAATCAAACAGCTGAAGCAAGATGTGTGAGACAAAAGAATTGTTCTATAATTCCTCACAGGTCTACGATTGGAGGAAGGAGGGACGCGTAATGGGAAAGCTGTGGGGAATTTATGATATGCACGAAACGGCGACGGTAGCCATGTATTCGTATATTCAATGATAGTGATAATGGTTCAAGAGCGGTGCCGCAAGGGGAAATGCAGTACTAGGCGGCTACAGAGGATAGGACCGATGAGAGCGACGGGAGCAATGGGACCGACGGGACCGACTGAACCGACGGAAGCGATGAGACCGACGGGAATGGCGGGAGCCATGGGAATGACGGAAGCGACGGGACCGATGAGACCGACGGGAGCGATGGGAGTGACGGCAGCGACGGGAGCGACGGGACCCTTGTGACCGACGGGACCGACGGGAAAGACGAGGAAGACGGGAACGAAGGGGACAACTTGGGCGACGACGACCGACGGATTCGGGAGGGAGGAGCTGAAGGAAGACAGAGGACGGGAGGAAAGGAGAGGTGACCGTCGGGGATGGAATAGGAAGGAGGGAGGGCGGTCAAGCAATGAGAACAAAGAGAGGGAGAGCAATTCATGGGGGCAAGAGGGAGGGACGGGCCGACTGAAAAAGGGAATTGCGGGGGAACGGGACCAAAGCCAGTCGCAAAATGAGACGCCGGTCCGTGACGTGACGCAGGGTGACTCACGGTGAGTTTCTCATAACAGCACGAGCGCGGGTCCAATAAGCAGTGGTTATCAGAAACTCACCATGAGGACGGGGCCGACACGACCGATGAGACCGACGGGAGCGTCGGGACCGATGAGACTGAGGAGAACCGACGGGACCGACGGGTACCGATGAGACCTAAGTCACGTCACGGCCCTGCGTCTCATTTTGCGCCTAGGAGGTGGGAAGCACGGCGCGCGGCGGAGCGGGCGCCGCGTCGTGGGCGGCGGCGCGTGCCTGAGAAGGCGCAGGCGCGGCGTTTCTCGCAGTGCTATGTTCTGTTGGCCGCGCGCGAACGCGAAGCGCCCGGGGCAGCCGCCGAACGCCGTGCGGAGCCGCGCCCCCCCCCTCCCCGCTCCACTCCGCACCGGCCGTGGCCTACATGGCGCGGGCGGCGGCGCGCGGCGGCGCACGGCGGGTATGGCGACCGGCGGGCGATTCACTTTGGAGATGGACGCGATTAGCCGAAGATTTCTATTCAGGCTTTGTGAAGATGAGGCGCCGTTTAGGGATCCGTCTGGTCTCTGAAATATTGATATCAGCTTCATAAATGCACTACTGGAAAGTGATCAATAATTTAAAAACTGCGTAAGAGGCGGGAATATCTTTGTGATGATTTGATTCTGTTTTCCATTCATAATTCAAAAATCGTGAATACGTCTTTAAATATGCCTATTCTTTTTCCCTCTGAAATGCTGCTTCGCTCTCCTCTCCTCTCTCACTGCGTAAACACACCTACCAATAGAGACGTGTACATACATCACATGGCTAGATTACTATTTAAATCCTAATTCCTATTATTGAAGAATTTGGCCCTGTAATAAAAGGGTTGAGGTGGAAGGTAAAAGAAATAAAATTGTCTTGAACCCAGTAATGAGAAATTGTTCTGTTCAAGAGAGAAGTTCGTTGAGATTATGTTCTCATGTTGGAATGAATCCACAGGGGTGTACTATTATATGCTTTCACGTGCCTCACATTGTAATATAAAGGTTTTGCAATTGGTACAAATATGAGATTGTAGAATACGGACATAAAAAGGACTGACGAGAAAAAGATTCTGGTAAAGAGTGGTTTCAAGTTCTATTAAAACTATACGGTACATTTTATTTATATTTAAATTAAAGTAGTAGTTTTTACCTATTTAATATTTCATACACTAATGTCCCTAAGAGAATATTTTTCGAGAGTCTCAACTTGTATGTTCGAGGTAAAAAGTCGGTAACCCTACTTCTGCAGCGATTTCGAAAACAGAGGCAAAAAACAAGGACCGACTCCTCTTCCCGCCCCAAAATGCCAAAAGCCGCATCGCCTCCGGTGGCGGAGCCGAACGTCTGTGTGGGCGGCGTCTAACCCGAGCAATTCGCCAAGGGCCCCCTCCCAGCCACGTGGCGCGCGGAGGGCGATGGCTATCGGAGAAGGGAGCGACCCAGATACGACCCCAGCACGCGCCCTCAAGGGCGCACCGCCCCTCGGTGCTTATTACGCCGAGGAAATTTCGGGCGCCGGCCCGCCCGCGGACCTTTGGGGGCCAAGAGAATGCCCGAAACGCGGAGCTTCGGATTGTGGTTATCTGAGCGGAGTTCGCCTAATACGAGTACTTGCCTGAGAACTGTTGTTTCTTAACTGCGCACGATGTTTCTTCATTTTTTCTCTTTCTTTTTCTCATTCTCCCATTATCTTGGTCTCTTTTATATATATATATATATATATATATATATATATATATATATATATATATATATATATGTTTCCTCTCCTCTCTCTCTCTCTCTCTCTCTCATCGTCCTATTTAACTCTTTCCCAACAAATTTATTTTTTGTCTTTATCTTTTCTTCCCTTTATTACTCTCACTTAGTCTCTCTAACATGATTATGATTATTATGATGACATGGTTATTATGATTACTTTTTATTCTTCCTTTCTCTCTCTCCCTCCCTCCTTCCCTCTCTTTGTTTACTCTCTCCCTCTCGTGTCTCCCTCCCGTCTGTCTCTCTACCTCCCTCCCTCCCTCCTTCCCTCTCCCCACTCTCTTTGTCTCCTTTCTCTCCCTCCCGTGTCTCTCTCTCTCCACTCTCTCTTCTCTCTATGTTGATACACCGCAGGTCGGGCTCTGGCCCAATATTGTCATGCAGGAGTCGATATCCAGGTCTTTGGAGAGGGTGTAAGGACACGATGAGGAAGGCAGGGTCGTGAACAATTCGTGATCCGTTTTAAAAGAAATTGATTTTAGCATCCGTCTGGATTTGAACGGAGGACATCAGGAATCTATCAATCTGGGCAGTCAGTTTCCAGAATTCTTATTCTTGCAGGGGTATCTTCCAACCTAGCTACTTACGTGGCATCGAAAGTCCATAGTAAATAGAAACTTTCGACATGGGAAGCTTCGAATGAGGATTCTTGATTACGTTAACGCGTCCAGTTCTTACCTGCCATTATTACGCCCTAATTTCAAATGTTGAACTATCTTCAGAAATTTGAGGAGTAATGAATGGTCGAAAACTGCAGTGTTTATCTGAGAAGAGTTCTTAGTTTCGTTCAATATTTGTGCTGTGTCGGACGTTTCTTTTTTGCTTACAAAGTGTATTGTATTGCGCTTTTATGCTTGATATTCATGAGTCGTTAGTTAGTTTTATTGTTTGTTTATAATGAATGAAGTGGTTTTAATGTTCGTTTTATTGTTGTTGACTTAAGGAAAGTGTAATCGTTTTAGTGTTAAGTTTATTCAGTTGTCGACAGTTAATTGTGAAACGAATGTAGTAACTCCAAAGCTGTGTTTTAAACAAATGTTTCTGGGTTTATTGAAAGTATCACATTAATTCTTAAGATGTTTTCTCTATTTGATGGACTTTTATTCAACAGAGTCAAGTACAGACCTACCATGTTGTAAATGTCTGAAAATAAAATTCATTATTATTACTTCTTAGTTATTTGATTTACTTAGAACAATAGAAGAAATGATTTTAAATATTTTTCAATGTAAGTATCCGAATGTAAGAGTAATCTATTTCTTATCTGCTTCCCTCTCACGATAATTACGATATAGTGCCATTATATTTTGGTTAATCGAATTTTCCTTTGCGAAGAGTTTGATTTGGGTGTAGGGCTATTATTCTGTATAGCTATGTTCTACGTAGTTCATGTCGTCGTTGTCTATGACGCATAATGATGCTAATGTAATATCTGAGCTATAATCTAATATGTAAACATTACTTGAAGTTATTTTTCCAGCAAATAACGAGGAATTTCAATTGCGAATTTGGAATTTATTTTGTTTGTCTGTGCTCCGAGTGTTTTTTTCATCATCCTCGTGTAAAAGCAAATCTTGTTTGCGCATACCTACGGTAAAAAAAACATTTTGCATATTTTTATAATAATTAGTCAGTGCTCATTCGTAGTTATTGCTGTTTCAATCAGAATATTTTCGCCATTTCGGAGTTGTAAACAACAACGTGCAAACGTTCTTCACCTTTTCGCTACTGCTTTCTATGCATAACTGTTCCCCTACTCAAAGCGGAAACTGGGGCCGTTCATCGGCCTCGCTGATCCAATTTGAGAGCTCTCTGGCAGACAGCGAGTTGATTAATATTCTGATTGGGCGTTGGTTTTTCCTCGGTTAAACCAACATTCCACTTAACTCGATTTCCATATCGCTGCCGGAATCATGTATCTTTTCTTTTGTGCCTTTCTTTCAAATACTTTACCTCTTAGTATTTGTTTCATATTAATGTATTTGTCATGAAGGTATTCAAATATCAAGAATATTTTGTTTCCTATACTATTTTGGTGGTAGAGAATAGATTATTGAAGTGAATTTTTGTTTCGATGGAAGAGAAAGACGACATATTTGTAGTCATTGGCGTCTATCAAAATGAATTACGCTTAATTTGTCGTTAAAGTACACGTCGTAGACGAAAAAACATTTTGACGTTTTGTATTTATCTTGACAATACTTACTCTTTAGAGAAACCTGCTACTGGATAAGATCTGCAGGACCGAAGCATTAAATAATAATCTGCCACGTTTTATTTCCGGCGCGGCGTCGGGAAATGCCACAGTCTTTCTTTTTTTCTGCTAGAGATTATTAATGCTGCCACAAATATTAACCGAGCGTTCAAAGAAGGCTAACCGTTCAAACACTGCTTTATATTGAAGAGGGTAGCACGCTAGTTGATAAACTAAAGATGTCTCCTACTTGGTATGGTGACAGTGTACAGTCTACAGGTCTGTCACCGGCTGCGATAGCTCATCGACAACATTAGCATTATTAACCAGGAGGTCTTGAGGTTTCATTACCGACAGTGGAGTATTTCACACTTAGCTGGGTGTATTCATCCAATGTCTGGAGGAGAATGGTAAGCGACCTGCTGCTGTAATGGATATTTTTCTATGATTTATCAGATTAATACCAGGTGAATGCCGGAGTAGGAGCAGTACTCTTACAAACAGGCCACGGGCCTGCAGCGATCTTTCTTTATCAATATTTACCCCTTCTTTCCCTTAACTCACACTTAGCCTTACATTCAGTTCACTAGACATGTCAAAGAGGTTCGAGCTTGTCCCGGCCGGAGCAGTGCCCCATCTAGAAGATATCTGGAAGAGGTAAAACCCAAAAATCAACGTGCAATATCAGTGCCGATTCACGCATTCCATAGAGAGAAGAATATCGCTATCTCCAGGGATATAATAAGCAGCACACTTATGAAAATAATGTCATCGGTATTAGGAACGCCCGGAATCACTACTAAATCGCTCCAACTCTGTTGAGTTGCTCTTGAAAACCATGAGGAAGTGAGGGAGCGCTGGATGCTATAGTTAGATTTAAACACAGTCAGTTGACGTAAATCAGCTGTTAGGTGTCATCCAATCGGGAGTTTGGATGACCCTTAAAATAGTGGCATTTAAGCTCTGGATTGGATAACACCGTATCATCCAAATGGGAACTACGATGGCACCTACAGTGGTGGACATTTAAGTTATGGAATAGATGACACCGTGTCATCCAGTCCAGAGCTTGAATGACACCTACAGTAGTAAGGTTTAAGCTCCCGATTGGATGGCTCCCGTAACAGCGGCTGATTTGTCAAAGGACACTATGAATAAATCGAAGTATAAATCCTGGGTCGCTCTGAAACGTTACTACTGGAGGTGTCATCCTAGCTCCCGATTGGATGACACTGTAACAGCTGCTGATTTGTCAAAGGACACTATGAATAAATCGAAGTATAAACCCCTGGTCGCACTCGGTCTACAGTACTCCGCCAGCGCCGCTGCTTAGGATGGCGCGGGCGGCCGGCGACGGAGCGGCACGGCGCGGCGCGGCGCTTGCTGCTGGAATGCGGTCGTGACGAGCACCTCCCGATTCCCCCGCAGGCGTCACGTTCCCGGCGCCGCCCCCGCCGCCCCCGCGGCCCATCTGCGCCCGCGCTGAAATATGGTGATCGCGGGCCAACGACACCTTTCGGCCGCGGTAGCTCGGCCCTCCCGTCATTACGGGAAATCACTGTTCTCCGATGGTTTGTTGTTCTAAGCGGCGCCACAGCTCCAGGGGTTTGGCAGTTTTAACTTACTTATTTGATTTCACGTGCTGGATAAGGAATATAGCTTTCTTAATGTCTGTTTGCTTTTAAAAATCACTTAACGAACATTCGGTCTACAACGGAAGAACGTCGAAAGAGTGGATGTTACAGTCTTAACTACTTTTCCTTTTCGCTGCGTCCAATATGCAGTTTTGAAAGGAAATGAAATTGTTGAAAGTTTTCTCTTCTCTGCTTCAAAATATGTATACTTTGCTTAACGGCAATTGCACCTTCATGCAATTACGAAAACTGATTGCTATCCCAAGGTTGGTTCTTCTAAGAGAGACTATAGCTGCAGGCGTCACGAAGTCATGATATTTTAATGGTGTACTCTTCATTTCACGTTCTTAACTAATTTTTCGCTGAATGTTTGTATACTTTTCGAAATCATAGGTTAAACTTGAAAATTGCAAGGCAACTAATTTCAAACGCTGTTTTGTAGAAAAGAAAATAATAAACAAAACAATACAAGTAGAGGAAACGTTCAAGGTGTACTGGAAAGAATGTGTGTTTTTCAACGCTAGTCAAGCGTACAATACTCTCATTCTTTGATAATATTCTACGTTTGACTTATTTTCTTCCTTTAAATGGATTAACATGAGCAAATTCTTTTTAAGCCACCATTACTTACAAAGAAATTTTCGACAAAATTTGACAACAAAATTGCAACTTACAAAATTACAGTTTAAAACAAAAGAAGATAATTTTATCATATTCGTTAAGAAACTATGAAGAGAAGAACATTATTATTATTATTATTATGTCGTGATGATTTTGTTAAATCAAAATGTTTATTATCGTATTTTCGTATCTTTATTGTTCACAGTTTTTACCAAATTGCTTCTATTCACTAGACTGAATTTGAATTAATTTTGTCTGTACTTTATAAACATACTGTCTATTATGCACGAAATTTAACACATATTTCAAACGCGAATCAGGACATCGCTCCGTTCTCAGTCTGGACCACTCTTGATCATCAGATGGTGCTCCTAATTTGTAATGACCCGCATTGGTGTAATCTTTCAACTATTTATGGCAGAATAATTTTGTTTACGAGCAAAAAAAACGAGGATACAGATATTTATCACGATTTAGCATGCTGTCACTAAAAGGTGAAACAGGACATCTCTCCGCCTATTCCCATTTTCTGATTTCCTTTTAGTCTATTGGTCCACTGGTCACCAACCGGTGTTCGTAACAAGCAATGAATCACTCATGAACTTAACTTCCAGCAACTTACGCCAGTACAGCTTCGTTTACGAACAAAGAACACCGGATAGAAGCCACGACATTTAGCACGACATCCTTGATCACGAATCAGAACATCGCCCCACTTGCAACGCATTTTCCGGACCATCCATTGGTCACCGAACGGCGGCCGTCATTTGCGATTGGTCACCCGATCGGCGGCCGGCGCGGTGGTCCAGGAAAGGGCTTGCGACCGCTGCTGCACCTCATAACGGCGACCGCTCCCACGCGGGCGGACAAGGAGGCGGGGGCGGAGTCGCGATCGCCCGCTGATTCACAAGGCCGTGATTCACGCCGCCCGCCCGCCGGCGGGGCGCGGGAAAGAGGCGGCGGCAGGCGGGCGACGGCGGCAGGACGCAGGGTGAAATCGCTAGCAACAGGACGTACTCATGTCATAATGACGCTGGAGGCGATAGATATAACGTTGGTAGTAATGTCAAAGGTGATGGGAGAGGAAATGTTACGATGATAATGATAATGGTGATGATGAAAGCTAGAACAACAAATGACAATGCTCTTCAGAGCTCTTATTGATTGTGGTATGATTTCTTTGAGATGGTGATAGAGTTGAGGTCAACGGGGTGATGACAATTAAAATACTTATGATAATGATGAAGAAAAAACTGGGAGGGGTGGCTCAGAACATCAATTGCATCTCCTCTGACCGGGAGGTCCTAGGTTAGAGCCGCAACGGTATCAGGATTTTCCACACTAGATTAATAGTTAGGTCGAATTGAGTCGCTGTCTGAAGGAGAATTCTAGCGACCGGCTACTCTCTCTGATCGGTAGTTTTCCGTGGTTTTTCCGATCATTACCAGGCGGATGCCAGAGCAGTTCCCTAACAAACAGGCCACGGACAGAGCGCAATGTTTCCTTCCTCTTCCTTGTCTTATACTCACCCCTTACTTTTACATGATCTACACTACACACATGCCGGGAGACCAGTCGGGAACTGAGGGCTTTTCCCGGCTGGGGCGGTGCCCTGCTGGGGGGGAGTACACGATTGGGCAAAACCTCGCCAGCCAACGGTAAGTCGGCG
Source organism: Acheta domesticus (assembly GCA_031308135.1). NCBI lineage: Eukaryota > Metazoa > Arthropoda > Insecta > Orthoptera > Gryllidae > Acheta > Acheta domesticus. The sequence goes on along the minus strand of JAHLJT010009436.1, from coordinate 196,487,098 downwards.
TCGCATCTCCCCATCCAGCGAGAGATCACCGCCATCTTCGCGCTGAATACATGCACTGCACTTACGGGACTAACGACCTTAGCAGTTAACGCGCCCGGAATAATTTAACAGTCAATCAATCAGTCATGAAGAAAATGATTTGAGGAAGGCGTATTTCTTGAGAAGATGAATTATCTATCGAGACTATTCCCTATTTGCGGCTAAATGGTGAGGATAAGATTGAGAGCAACAACACAAGTTTGCTGATGTTAATGGTAAAAAGGGTGCAATTTCGAGTTTTGAGGAGGGCGGTACTAGTGACGGGTTTCTCCGCGTGCTGTGAGGCTTGTGAGGTTATTGACGCCGGTGATGGTGGCAATAGTGGAGATGGCATTTAAGAGGACGATAACTATAACGAATATGGGTAGAATTTTGATGACCTATACTGCGATTTTTCTAAGAGCGACCCTCAAGGCCACTCAAATCCCATCTTCGCGATGGAATATGTCACGGCATTTCGCGTCTTTCTCTGTCGTTCCGCTAGATTTCGCACCATCGCGACCGTATGAAGCAGTGCTTGCGATCATGCGACTTCTACCGGCAAGACCGAGAAAAGACGCAAAATGCCGTGACATATTGCATCGCGAAGAGGGGATTTCAGTGGCCTTGAGGGTCGTTCTTAGAAAAATCGCAGTATAAGACATTGCCAAAAAGTATCTATAAATTATCTTAAAATATTTTTAAATTGCCCTCACAGTGAGGAAAAATGACGTAAAGAAATTTGATCAAAACCCGTTCAGATGAACAACTCAGGCTGTTGAATATGTTACTGTTGTAATCGAGACTTATTCCTTTCGTTCAAGTGAAATCAGCTTGCAAACTTTTGTTTTCTTACCAAGAAACGTTTAGGTATCGCCAAATCGGCCAAACCGATAATGGCGCTGATAGACTCACAGGAGCCTTAGAGTACATACTCCCTATTGCTGCCATTACATATGCATAAGCGAAAAAAAAGGAATAGGCTACTCAGAAATTCTGTGGAGAACATTTTTTGCATCTCGTGATATTAAAATCAATGAAATTAGCGAAAAATGCATCAAAAATTACGGAAAAGGTAAAAAAATGACTTATTAGTCGAAATCGACGAAAAAGGGACAAAAAACTACAAAAAAGGGTAATTTTCTTTTGTCATAGCATAAAATTAATGGCTATACTAAACAGCATTGCTGTGAAGTGAAAAGAAGAACATGACATTAAAATAATGAAATATTGGAAACCTGCAATGGTGGCGGAAATAATAAAAGGGATGGCAATAACTGTGCCAATAATAGCAACAGAAACGGCGTCTCTAGCGTTGAGAGCAAGAGTTGGACGATTACGATGAGGGGAAACGATTGCTGCGATGACCTTAACGGCGAAGGTGGAAACGAGGGCCGGTTGGTGTTCCTTCGCCGGTGGCAGCAAATACGGCAGCGGCATCGCTTCCTAACAGAGGCGACGATCAGCCCGGCCCGGGCGGTTGGCCATTGTCTCGCCGCGGGTCCGGGTCTCGTCTCCGGTGCCCCTGCTGCAGGAGCGACTACACGACTCAGCGATTTATAAACGTCCAGTCGTGATTTATGCTACCCCATTGTTTATGTTACTGCGACCAGGCTGTAGATAAACTTTTTATTGCATTCAGTTCAATAGTGCGAGAGCGTTTTTCATCTCTTGATCCTCTTTCAGTTTCTCCCTTACTAAATGAAATAGGAAAATAACTAGACGATGTATTTGTGTGCTTCCGTGAATAGAAGACTTCAGTGTTATATTTCTAAAATTATGTTCTGACCTATTTGCTATTTACAAAATTGTCCATTTAAATATGTGTGCGCACGGGAGCAGTCAGTGGGGCGTGGTTTCTCTGAAAATTTTGAAAAGAGGCCTCGTATCAATAAAACATTTTATTTTTTTAAATATGTTCAATATCTTAGTTTCCTCTTTGCAACTTGACAATTTAAGAAATTTGCATAGGACATTTGGGAAAGAGGGCTCTCCGAACTATCAACAATGTAAATGACACTGTTATCTAGGCATAAAATCAGTTTTACTTATTGCACAATAAACGTTATTATTTCATTCTCATGGTATGCTTTATTTAATATCTAATAACATATATCATAATGTAAGTAAGAGCTTACTGGAAAAGGACGCCCAAAAATTAAATTGCTCCCATTCTTGTTTTTTGCGGCTTATACGTATGTCATTCTGTTGAAAATAATAATCGATTGTCTTAATTCAAGTTACATAATGAAGACTTGAATCCCGTTAGAGTTTATACTATTAAACGAAAACCAATCGATATGGCACTTAAGATTAGCAAATAAAGTCGCACCATGTTAATAGTCCGACTTTCGTTCCTTTTTTAGAATTATTAGAAAGAAATGCGAAATTTCATTAAATTTATATTCGCAACGTGAAGCTAACGACGTGAAAAGTAGATCGGAGATTCAATTACGATATCCTTTTTTCCGTTCCATTAGAGGAAAATTTTAAAGTTCTCTCAATCTCACCAATCGTTACATCAAAGTTAATTGAATTCCAGTCAGAGTAACATTCTCTGAGGAGTCTGGGGAAGTGTCATATTTCATTGGGCTAAGCACGTGCGACTTCATGTGAAGTGAAGCGTGTCCAAGGTCTCATGCGTTAACTAACAATAGAAAAGCAAACAAAACCATAGGCAGCACTTGCTTGCCAATACTGAAGCAACAGTAAAACATAAAAAAATTGCATTAATTAACATTCAAGTTTTTAATAATATTTTCTTAATAATTCTGTGAGTGAAAAATTGTATTACAGAATGCATAAGTTAACATTCAGGAATTTAATTGAATGGATTGCTTTATTTTATTTCTTACAAATTTCACTGATAACAATATAAATAGTAATTGTTTGTTGTAGATTTTATCATGAAGTAATGCGAAAATGAAGTAATGCGTTACAACTCAGTAGCCTTAACAATACGATTATAGAAAACAAGATTACTCATTACAACAGAACGCGATATACAAAAACATTTCTTTCAAAATATGGGTGTGCAATTGGTGAGTCAAGTTATCATTATTTTATTCACTGGAACAGTTCGAAACAGTTTTGATACAATAAATGAAACCGATCAAAGTTCGTCAAATAATAAGAATTTTGAAATATTGGTAAATGCATTTTACCGTTTTATTATTTCAAAAACAGCTACTTCAATGCGTTTTTACAAGCAGAAAATAATTTTGCTTGTAACTTGTAGAGGGGGCCTTTTAGCTTAGCGGTTAACCTCAAACAAGACTCAGCGTACCTTCGCCATAAATGTCACACAACAGGATCGGAAAGCACAATGCAACCGCTAGTGTGTAAATAATAATGCAACCCTGCGACTTGCTACATTCCATTTCGTCGGTGGCGAGGCGGAAAGCTCCTCGCCGCCAAGTGGGATTTAATTTACGACGGAGCATCTCTCGTTCACGGCGCCAGGGAGGCGATGCGGCCTTCGTGGCCGTTAAATGTTTATGCTCCGACGGGAAGAACTTAAAGGACAGTTGGGGCGGGGCGGAGCGAGCTGGGCAACGGGCAACGACGCGCCGGGCTGAGGAGAATCGGTGTGTGGTGACGCGACAAGGGAATACTGTATGACACGGGTTGAAATGGGGAAGATGAAGTGGATGTGAGGGAGAGAGCGTAGATGTTAGGTTAGATGTAATAGTATTACTAGAGGAGTGGTCTGAAGATTCTTTAAGTCGCTTAATAGATGAAGAGATGATTTGTGTGTGTGTGTGTGTGAGGGGGGTGTTTTAAAAAAGCGTTGTCTTTGAGAACAATATACGAAGCTATATTTATATTCAATTGTTATAGTTATCATTGATTTATAAATATATACTCGTGCATTTTATATAGATAAAGTTGCCATTAAAAGATTTTAATATAATTTTTTAATACAATAGCTTCGGGACGTGTAACAAACAAGTTAAAACATCTCAGAAGCAGAATCAAGCGGGAGACGTTGGTGTTATATATGAAATTAACATGATGTGCGGTTATCAGTACTAAGAAACACAATCATCTTGTTACAAATTGGGAGCAAAGATACATAGTAGCTCGACGAGAATAAAAAATGAACCTTTGTAAAGAATACGAGATCTAACAATCCAGACATGGCACGGGGAATATCCGGCCTGACAGAACGAGATAGGATAGGTCAGAGTAGAAGACCGCAAGCCAGCGCAACCTTAGAAGACAAGGGCGCGTGATGTTCGTAATGGCTGGGTAGCCGAGGGCGGGGCAGTAACGCGCGTCTTGCTGTAGGGCGGGGCAGGATGTGGGCGAGCGACGCGGAGAAAGATGGAGCACAGTGATCAGAAATGACGATTTGAAATACGCATTTCAACCAACAAACACAAATTGCCTAATAGCAGGTATAGGAATGAACTGATTAATGTCTTTATGTTCATCTTTCTCACTAATATTTTGCAAAGATTCTGTTCATTTCCATTATTTATTCCCATAATCTCACTCAGCCGTAATGTCTTTATTCCTCATTTTCCTTGTAAAATGAAGAGTTTACAGCTTATTTTATTCTTCCTTTAAGTTTCCTAGTTTTTATTATTTTACGAAGTGAATTAGCTGCAAATGGTTGCAATTAAATCTCCCCTATTTTATCTCCTACAATTAAGAGCGCCATCTCACAAAACCTTTCCAGTATTAATCTCCAGAAAATTACGTATTGCGGTTGCAGGTTGAATGTTCTTGTTTTCTTCCCTCGCATTTGTTTCCTTCCTGTGCACGCCTTCCGTCCATTTGGAAGTACTGTGTGGCGAGGGGTGGGGCGCTCCGAGTGCTGTTAAGTACTGTTATCCCGCGCGCGGGTAAAAATACGCGCCGCGCCGCGAGTGGCCGCGCCGGTGGGCGGTGGGCGCCGCGGCGGCGCGTGGGCGGCAGAACCAGTTCGCTCCCCCCCTCCCCGCCCCCTCCGCGCCTCTTCCCCGCCCCTTCCTCGCCCCCGCCCTCAAGCACAGGCTGCCTGGCCAGTTGCGGGCCCACGTTACGCGACGCGGCGAGGCGAGGCGTCTAGCCCCTCCCTTTCCCCTCCTTCGCCCTTTCCCTTTCTGCTTCGCCACTCTCATTTCTCTTCTCTCTTCTCCTCTCTCACTCCATTCTCTTCACTTTCTGGTTTTGTGCGTCTAGCCATCTCTCCTTCGTCTCCCGTCTCCGCCTCAATCTTTCCTCTTCATTATCTCCCTCCTCTTGTTGCATAGTTTTCCATTTCTTTTCCTACTTCACCTTCTGCCTTCCCTCCTTTCCCTCTTACTCCTCGTCCACTTCCTTTCACCATCTCTCACTCCCCTCTTCCCCTCCCAACCCGCATTTCTTCCTATTCAAACCTGCCCCAGTATCCCCTTCCAAATTTCTTTCTCTTTTCTGGCTCTTCCCCTTCTCTCTCTCTCTCTCTCTCTCCTCTCTCTGTTCCTTTTAATCGCCCTTCTATCGCGTTCCTCTCCCACACTTTTACCTAATATTACAGTAGAACCGTTTCAAGATGATTTCGTTCCCTGGATGAATGTAAACATAATGTTTTGACTTCTAATTTTATTACGAATGTCTTTTTGGTATACATTTCTGTATCGAGAAAGAACAACGAAATTAACACAAGTGTTAGACATCCCATTTTAGCAATGAAATGTTAGTGCTTCCGAGGTATAATTATTGTTTTCAAAACGTATATAATATAATGTATTCCGTTACAGAAATTGAATTTCATTTGGTTGGTCATTCATCGAACAGATGACACACACGTGTCTTGTGGCGCTTGGGGTGGCCACTCGCGTGTCAGTTGCCTGTGCCCGTCGCGCCGGGGCAGCTGACGCGTGTCGGCGTGTGGGCTGCGAGCAGGGTTTGGAAACCGGGTCTCGACCTTCTGCCACTTTGCTGTCGTTTTGTGCTTTTACTTTCCATGCTTTAGTTGCCTCGCTTTCTTTTCAGATCGCCGCCGGTCTTTCCTTTGTCATTTGCGTGTCAGACACATTTATTCTGTAATCGTTTCTATGCCTTCGCTTTGTTTTTGTTTTCCGTTTCATTTTCTGCTTGTGGATTAAAATGATTCCGTTTCTACATTCACCCCACTCAGTCTGTGTTTAAAAATAGTTTTCTATATTTATCAGTTTGACTTGTCACCTTTTTGTCTTCCACCCGTTCTACTCCACTTTTCTCACTTTATATCTATTATTTTATGAGTACTACATGGAAACTTGATCCAGGAGCAGCATCAAGTTCCGTACTCAAGCTCTAAAATTCATGATCACAGATAAATACTACCGCCTTATTGTATACTTTCACGATGCACTGATAGCGCTACTGTTACCAAACTATCGTACTGCATAAAAGAACGAAGCAATGAGATTTCGTTTGCATTTTAATTATTTTAGCAAGAAACTGGCGACCTCGCGTGTCGTGTAATGTACGTGCTTCCTTGGTTAGTCATCCAACTCGGCGATTTTCATCGTCAGCTCTGTAAATTCAGGAATTCTTTAACAAGAGTTGGGGGACGTAGTGTAACACTGCTTGCTAACTGAAAAATCGTTTTATTGCCCTCTGAAAGACCAGTTTTTTCTTAATGTGTCGTTCAATAAATTCAGGCTCTTGCATGGTGTGGAATACTTATTTGCATTTCAATTGAAAGTCCATTTTGATTTCTGCTTCGCTTTTTGTGCGTTGCTTAAGAAAGAAGAATAGCTCCTTGGGAGGGACAAAAGGTCTTCGAATGAAGCGCTGAGGAATGTCGTCCTCAAGGTTAAGGACACTGAAGCATGCGAGTTTTTATCGAGTGCTTTTGACATTTCTCGTTCGAGTTTTCTTTCGCAACCCTTAAATTTTTTTAGGTTTAGGTAGGTTTTTCCTTGTGTTGCGCCGAAGTGTAAGTGTCCTTCTGTATGTGCTGCGCCGAAGTAAAGAATTCGTATTTAAATTACTAAATGTTGCTTAATTACTAATTACTAAACACACGTTGATAAAAATAACCTCAATTGGAATTTTTATACAATGCTACTTAACAAAACTAGACGAAACTAAAAGAAACAAAAGTTTATATAAAAGGAAAAAGAAACAATAGTTTAAAAACGTGAACCTACGGCTTCCTTACGTTTTTTCTGCTATTTCTGATTTGTGAACGAGTGAAATAATGTGTAGCGAACAGAAAGGGGATGTGAGCCATCATGATAACATCACGAGTCGTCCACTCACAAGGAAATTCGGCTATCCCGCTGAAAGTATTAACAATGAAAATTAGTTCTTAGTTAAGGCGCTATTCTAGAAAATGTTAGCATTATTAACGATTACCAATCTTACAGATTATTGCTAATTGTTAAAGTTCCTGGCATATTCATCATTTATCATCTTGCTGTCATAAAATATTGGTGTAGATTAATGGTTACGAGTGGTGGAAGAGAAGATGCCATTCTGAGAATGCAGGTAGCTGATGGGTTCGTATAAAGGCAAGAACTATTTATTATAAAATATTTAGACACCGTGTAAGCCTCTTCCATTACAATACTTTTCGAGGCTTGTAGTAGACTCTATTGTTTTTGAAAAAAATAAAGAAGCAATGCTGTCGCATTGAAAATCAGGAATATAATACAGTGTGCGTGGAGAGCAACTATTTTCTGGACTCTTCCTAGGGTTTTATTTGAACCTAACATTTTTCAGCTCATCCAGAACACCAAGGAAATATGATATGCGAGATAATCAAAGACTGACTCGTAATTTCTACAACATATAAAACAATCATCCACAAACGGAGAAATAGGTGAAGATGAAAATAATTTAAAAAAGCAAACCTACAACTTCTCGAACCCGTAATACTTCTTGTAACTTGCAACTTGCACTGTCAGACCGAGAGATACCGTTCATATCACGCGTGTATCAACACGCGACAATCTGCGCATCGCACACAGGTGCAAGTCATCCGCGAGATTGCGCTCTGGGCAAGTCGGCAAGGGCGTGGGCCGACCTTCACGTGGCGCGACGTGTCATTACAAGCGCAAAAACACGATTGAAGCGGTTCCAGAAGCAGCAGCAGCGACTCTGCGCTCGGGGACCAACACTGGACGCGTTCCCAAATAGTGAACTAGTCGTTAGCTCTGTGACCTGTCAGTCTTTTTGGGCTAGGCTCCCTCTCGCTCTTATATAAGATGTTCCGGGCACCCCGACTCAGCGGCAGCAGCAGGGCGTTCCCCTGGCCGTGCAAACGCTGCTAAAACGGGCGATGCAAAGAGAAGAGCGCGACTGCCCGCGGGCGGTTGGCGGCGACGGAGGGGCGTCCAAGCGGTGGAGGCCGGACGTGTGTGTCCCCAATGCAAGAATGCGGTTCACCGTTGGTGTAGTTCGGCGCCAAGCTGCTCAGTGTTTGTACATCGAAGCAACAACAATGGATTAGTTCTACTCGTTTCCAGAATATAAGTGTTAATAACAATTTACAGCCTAACACTTACCACTACTTGCAGTGACCTTACACACATTCACCTATTTCAAATTCACAGTGTAACACACATTCACCTATTTCAAATTGGCAATGACTAGGTTGTCTTTCTTGGTATTATTTAGCACAATTTCCAATAACTCTAAATTACTTATCTCAGTCCTTCAAAACCGCCCCCTTTCTCTGAATAACACTCTTTTACCTGTAGTTGGCTGAGTAAATTACGTTTTTTAATTTAAAGAAATTCATTAGGAATATTAAATCAATTAATAAATAATTTGTAAAATCGATATTGGTATAATGGTATAAGTTACTAAATAAATAATAAACAAAAAACTGGTATAAATTAATGAACAAATCAGAAATAATTAAGTAACATTTAAGCATTTAAGCGATGAATGGTATGATTCAAAAATATGATTCTTGATAAAATCTGATTTCATCATTTTTGTCGCATTTAACTTCAAATCACTGTTACGATCCTTGAATCGAACGCATATCGGTCTACCATATTTGTGTTCTTGATGGTCGCAACTTCAAATACTGTGACAGCCGTGAGATTTATATTTTAAAAATAGAGAACAATGTTAATAATTTAGTTTGTTTACATAAGTACGTCTCATACGTCTCGTGCACCACTGACCTCTTTGTTTGGTACACCATTCGAAATGAACAATTATAATTGTAGTGTGTTGTATTGAGTTTAAACACAAAGTATAAAAAAATAATCTGGCGTGTTCTCAGTCAGCAGACCTAATTTAAATTGAATTTTGATGATACATTTCTTTACACGTATCACCCGAAGGAAACAATAAAATTGACGTTAACAGACTTCTAGCAAGAAAAAACTATATTAAATTAGACTTGTGATCAACTTTCCCAGAATCGACAACTGTTCAAGGGATGCTTAAGTTGAGCATTTCTTTGATCGGAGCACCATGATGCGTATTGGCACCCCAACAGTATGATTGAAGAACAATGGCCTTAAAAGCTCTGAAAGTAAAGAGTGAGACTCCCTCAGATGACGAGGAAAACCTTGAAACACGCAAGAGGAAGAAATGAAGTGGGTGAGAAGAGGGATTAATAAAGGAGGAATACTACAGTGGTTAATTCAGACAGAAAATAGGATTAAAAATATCAATTTATAGCTATCCAACTAAATGTACGGAAATGTCTCTTGGCTTTTCATTCTTTGTGAGCACTTGAAATACCAAAAAACTCGCAGTAGTTGCTAATAAATCTTCCTTGCGCGAGCCTGCCTCAACCAACCATGACCAACCAACTTTTCACGAGATGCTTCACTCGGGCGTCGCTTTGGACACCGCTTATGTGGCGCGACGAGAAGCAGGCGGCGGCGGCGGCGGCGGCGGCGAGCGCCTCGGGCAAGGTCAGGCACTGTGGCGGCGGTGGCAGCACAACAAAGCAGACCCGCCCTTCCTCGCGCCGCGAGCTCGGCCGTTACGTCAGATCGGCGGTCGCCACCGCCGCCGCCCCCGCCAGTGACATTTGCGCTACTCGCTTGTTCGCCCGCGCAGATCTCCGCAACGGAGCGGCGCGGAGCACCGCAGACTGCCAACGCGAGCCAATCACGGAGTTCCGCTCCGCGCCTGCGGTTTCGAAGCTGCCGTTAGCACGTCCTCGCCAAGTATGCGCCTGACTAATGCTGGGCAAACAGAAATGAAGACAGATGTGCAAAGCAGACGCCTCTCTGTTTCGTTAAATTTTATCGAAAAAGAATGTATTGAAGCGGAAGAGATCATTTGATGGACGTCCTAAGTTTGCTTTTTTTTCTTTTCTTGGGCTATTTTTTTAGCACGAGCTTCTAAGTTCTCAATAACAGATTTTAATACTTAAAACACATGCTTTGACCAATAATTATTAACAAACAATTAAGCACCATGACATTGCGCTGCAAACACATTAGATTAACATTGACTACGTATCAGCTTACATGATAGCGCCTTTTTTTAAGTCTTTGAAAAAGGTAATTAATAAACAAACAGCAGAACACTTAAAATTTAACAAAACCACTATATAAAACTGAAGATTAAACGGAGTCAGTATCCATATAAGTGTTTATTATTGTAATATTGTGATTCTTTTTTGTCTGGTAAAAAATAAAGGCCAAAGTAATTATTTTATGTATTTACAACAATCATACGAAACATTCAATTGTCATATTTTAAGTTTATGTCAGTAAGAACGTAGTAAAAGTTATTTCATATTTTATTTACTTTTCGGGCCGACCTGGATGGCCAAGGTGGCGAAGAGCTAGTACCCACCCAGCGCGCTGCGGTTCGCTCTTGAAGGGTCGCGGGTTCGAGTCCCGCCTTGAACATGGTTGTTTATCCCTTGTCTCTCATGTATGCGTTGTCGCGGAGGGCCTCGAGTTCTGCTGGCCCCAGATCAGAAGAGTCCGCGAACTGTGTTGGTGTCTAGTATTTGGTCGAATATGCGTCCCATCGGGACGTAAAACGGTAACCGGCCCTAAGAAAAAAATACTTTTCGGTCAATCTAGAAAAAAATTCAGATTTGTAAAAGACAGCGAAGAGATTCTTTGAAGTTTTTATTTTTATTACTTATAAGTTCTCACAGAATTTGAAGGATTTTCTCTGTCATTCTTAGAGTCCCGCGCTTCAAAAGACCCTATCTAATGCAAAGAAATGAAAACCAATTCTCCCAGTACAACAAACTTTTATTTAAGCTACAGAATTGCAACATGTGACATTTGCTACTGGTCTGTTTACTCGCGCAGATCTCCGCAATGACACGGCAAGAAGCATCGCTGTCCTCGAGTCGAGCCAAAAGCTGGGATCCGCCCGCACCTGCGGTTTTGCAACTGCCGTTAGTGCGTCCTCGCCAACTATGCTTCAGGCTAATAGCAATTGGAACTGAGTGATTGCTTACAAGATATGTTTTTCAATTTTTTTATTACATTAAATTACCATCAATATAATAAATCAAGTCGTAACCGCTTCTGGTTATGCTGGAAACGCAGTATAATAACTCTCACCGACTCTCTACATCTGATGCTTTGTCCTCCCTACCCCCAAAAATAAATACGTATTTTCTAGAATTCTTCCAGAATATAAAATGTTTCTCTAAAAGAATGCCAGTTTATTTGTAGTGTCGAGAGGAATAGAGAAGCCACTTCTTAATACCTTAAAACCCACAAAAACGACTTTTATGTGATTACTCCATCACCAACAACACAAAAATAAAACATATTTTCCAGAATTCTTTGTTATATATGGTCAGTCCCTCTTCAGCAGATCGATATCAAATGAAATCTTGGTGGTCGGGAAGAGGTCTAACCAACTAGATTCCGTTCAGAAGATCATTTTTGCCAGGTTCTGTAACAGTAGAGCATCACCGAAAATCTCAGTGAAATGTATTCTTTCGCCAAATAAATACGTCAACTACCAGTTGTGAATATCTCAATGCCAGTTCGGTGCGTGAAGTTTGAATTAAGGATAGATATCACGAGTGATTTACATTGTTTCGTTTCCATCCCTAAAAAGAAAATTGTAAGAATGATTACAAATCTTGTTGAAAAGCATATGAGAATACGTGTGAATGAATGTGTATGAATGAATACGTATGTATGAATGTGAGTAATCTTATCAAATACATGTAAACCATCAGGCCATAAAAACACAATCTCAAAGTGCCCGCGTCGTTATTTTCATGGCACTTTCATTTAAACTTGCGATATACTAAATTTTAATCAAAGTAACGTGAATAAAAATATTTCTTAAAAGTATTGTGAATATCGTTTAGGTAAGAACGGAAAATCAACTTGTTTTCTGTAATGGCGTTGTTTCTACCGGATGCATTGCGATTTAAGAAGGTGGTAGTTCATTTTCTCCTCCCAATATAATACGATTCGACACATTAAAGACCGTTCAGATTATGACCGTAAGCTATTTTATCACCGGTACGCAGTCGAGGCTAACGAATCCGTGATAAAGAACACATCTGACAAAAATCACAATCAAAATAAACCAACTTCCAACTGAACAATATGTCCCAATGGCGTTTGCCATCCACAATTCTCACGGCTATGCTTGTTATTCTCAACCACTAAATGAACATTAATCACACCGGTGCAAATAGTATTACCTAACAGGTCAGCGCATGGTAATGATAATGCACGCCAATCATTAAATGACACACCCCGAACCCACCGGGACGACCGCAGGTGTCAATCTGGTTTTTCTAAAGGTTTCTTCCATGACAACAGGTGGTCACCTGCGGGTCGCTCACCAGCCACACCCGCGCGCGCTTCATCGTCTGAATCACCGCCGCCCGCCGCGTGGCTGGGCCCGCTTGAAGGCTCGAAAATTATTGCCGTTAATTACAGCGGCTCCCGCGCCGCAGTGTACATAGACGGATGTGATAATGGCGACGGTGTGTCTCGGGAGGCTTGGCGCGCCTCGCGTCGTGCGTGGCACCCAGCGGTCTGGCGATACAGTGGCTGTGAGGTGGACCGTAACAAAAATGTGAGCTAGTTTTCAGTATCGGCAGCGTATAAGCGACTCTAACAGTTGGATGCGCTGTTGCCGCACATTACTATGCACATGGCACCACCCACCTGACAGATAAATTAAAACCTCAAAACATAACCATTTACTGACAAGCGACGGAACTTCTTGATATCATGTTTATAACCTTCGCCGCAGCCGAACTTTATGGCCTTCGTGTGAGTTAAATGAGCGGTAACGCGGAACGCTGGCTGGGAGAAAGTAAACAAATCCTCGCAAGCTGAAAGGATTCAGGTTAGGTCATATGACGTACCACAGCACGTTGAGAGAGTAAATTCAAGAGTCGCATTTATGCTGCCGGTATTGTAGTCCTGGTGACAATGACGAAGGTAACGACGATTACGATGACAATTGTTACAACGATGATTATCAATGACTATGACGCAGTTGGAGATTCTCCAAGAATTTTCTCATAAGGGTGACTACCGACAATGAGTGCAATAAGTACGTAATGTGAAATGTATCTACGTCGAGAAGTCTGTAAGGTGTAATTATGTTTTGTTAAATTGTTTAATGTCGAACAAGCAGCAACAACGAAAAGATATTGATAATCATATTAAAAATTAATAAATTATGATACGTTCTGAAATGTATGGACGTAATTAGGCATGCTCTTACGTCCAATGTTAAGTGGGCACTCTCTTAGATGGGGTAGGATTAATGGAACTAAAGTTACTTGTGAAACAGATTGTGTTGGTTAGAGGTTGTGACTATGTTCTGTATTCTGACGAAAAGAAAGAGTTAAGATGTAAATATTGATATTAAATAAACAATTTATTTCCTGGTTCGAAATTGGATGGTGGCAGCTGGAAGAGGTTACTATGGGCTGTGGTACTGTACGCATTACGGACGATGACGACAATGCCTTCTTCTGTTACTACTACAGAAACGATAAGGACCACGACAAAAATACGCTGATCGGAGTGACGAGAGCATCCAACAGGCGGCAACAATAAGGCCTACCACAAATACATCCGCCGTAACATCGACGACAACGTCGACCACGTTGATGCCGATGACAACAATGACGCGGACGATGGAAAACAGTGCCGGTGACGGCGAAGGGGGCTCCACCACAATAACGTTGGCGATGGCGGCGGAGAGGACGTGAAATTTATCGAGGAGCAGCGGTGCTTGCGGCAATTAGCCTAATCCCCGGCGCGTGCTGACTTACGGGCGCGCCGTACACGGAGCCAGCGCTCATTAGAGGGGCGGGGCGCGGAGAATCGGCTTAGGCGAGGCGGGCGGCGCTCAGGAAGCGATGCTATCGCGACGCCACAGGGATTCCACTCGATTTGCCATTCGATCCTGCGCTACTAGTTGACTTGGTAACTTGAGCGTCAGCGAGGACGATGCGTGATTCCTTGGTAACAAATATAACAGTAACTGAAGCAACAGGAATATATAATATAAAAAAAACGTATGTGATCACATGTATATGCCGTGCTAGAGTGGAAGAGGAATGAAAATAGCCAAAGACTAAATAGGTGAAATGGCAATACACCTATTTAGTCTTCGACTACGGAGTAAATGACAACACTATACACGAAGACCCGACATGACACAAATTTGAGAAATTCCATTAAAAGTAGAATAAAGTGCATGACTTCAGAAATTTAAGCTAAATATTACATCCAAACTCATACAGAAAACACAGAACATCGAAAATTCATTATCTTTTCAAGATTTGCGCCGCCAAAAACCAAACACGCATTCAATGAAACCAATAAATGACGCTGTCAGAATCATCAATGAGAAATTGTGACCAAGACGAAAAATTGCTGACGGTGATTGCAAGAAGGCAAACAGGATCCTCTCTGGCACTTAAGTGAACTATCACTCAGTTCACATTCTTCAGCTGGTAATAGTCGGTTCTGGACGCGTTGATGGCGCATACAATAATCGGAGGCATCGAAGCGGGACGGCGGAGACGAGGCACGAGAGGCGGGGCGGTGGGATGGCGGTCGGATGGCGGTCGGGGAACGGTCGCGTCAGCGAGGTTGGAGGAGTGATTGGGGAATTGTAAGAGTGTAAGGGCTGTCGTGGGCGGGAATGGGCGATGGAGTCGAATAAGTGTTTTGGCGAACGGTGTGCACGTGAGGTGATGGAGCAACATGCAAATGAGGGGCGTTAAAGGCGGCCCGCGGCGGCGGCGGCGGCGGCGGCGGCGGCGGCGGCGGTGGCTGCTGTCAGGGGCCGCGCCGTCCAACGGAGCGCAACACACAGCCGCTATTGTTCATCTGCCCCGGCATTAGAACGCTGCAAAGGAGGGAGCATGCCGTTAGCGCGTGGAATGGCTCCACCGGTTCAGCATTGAAGCTGCAGTTTCTTCTACTCAGGGAAATACGTTGTCACATAATTCTCACCTCTTGTTTATCCGCATTACCTCTAGTACCGCAAGTACCGGTCTTGGTAATTTGCCGTTTTTTATAAAAAGTAGAACAACCGTTGATATTAGCTGCATGTGCCCCATCAACGTCAGTGCCGACCAACCACCGTTTGCTTCACGTATTCCTCGCTCTCTAAATTACATCTAAGCACAGGTTTAGAAGAGGTGTCAGACCGTAACGATTTATGAAAATGCTCTGGCCAGCAGCGCACGATGCTTTGGTAATATCGCTTCAAACTCAAGTCAAGCAGTAGCATTCATAAATTTCAAACATTACCCACATTATGTGTTGAAGTTGTATATGTCTATTGAGATATTCTACCCACAATATCCTTCTCCGCACTAAAAAAATCATAGATGTTCTCAACAGTCTCTAGGACATAGCCATATTCTTCTTTGAACTTCCGTAAATAAACATCTGCATTCGCACTCTAAAGATCACATCGAAATACCAGAAATGGAAAAGCTTTAATTGCAAATGGATTCAGTGTGTCATATCTGTATTTGGAGATACGCTTCGACATCATACGTTACGATTATTGAATAGGTATTCGTGAAAAAGTAATATTTGATGGCATTAATAAATTTTAAGAGCCAAATTGCCAATGCCCCAAAATAATTGAAATTTATTCAATCATTATATAATTCACCAATCACTATGCCTTCAGATTCCAAAGATAAATATTCTGATATTTTTTCTATTCATTAGTCATACGTTTCAGGGGAATGAGAATTGAAATTTATTCAACTATTTTTTACACATAAATCCAATATGTATTCAGATTTTCAAGACAAACACTTCCAGCCATGAATGCAATTTCTGCTTGATTAGCCATAACATTCAGAGTAGTGCAATCTCCTACCTTTGTTTTCCCGATAGTGCGCGGCACATCCACTTGCTGAACGTGGTGCGGCAGCGGTCTTCACCTTGATCTGTTAACCCGTTGTGTTGTATCAATGAACCTCCGAGGCCTCCGCATGTGTTACCGTCTCAACGCATAACCCGGCCCGCATACCGCACCCCTCACCTGCTTGCCTCCACGGCCGGCACGTGACAAAGCTGACACGTGGCGCGGCCGGTTGCTTGTAGAGGCACGTCTCGGCATCAAATAAATCGGCGCCCCAGCCACCACACAGAGGCCGCTTGGGCTACGAAAGATTTAAATGGAACCTTGTTCCCCATGCACGCGGCCCTGTTAGTTAGCTTTTCGGACTGGTTCCAATCGGAATTCGGTGTTTTCGATGATTTATCGATCAAAGAGTGCCTGTTCACAGTCATTAGATGTTAGAATTTTGGAACATACAGAAAATTTACAAACAAAGAGTTTCTTATCTTGTTTCGCATGTCAACCCACATTTTGTACCAGCTCCAATCGATAGTTTTTTTATTCGGTTTTGGTACAAAAGGTACCATTTTTTACTATTTAGTTGTAGAATTTTGTTACTGACGTATAATTTACAACCACTTGCGTGGGTCTGGAAACGAGGACATTAACAATTCGTTGCAGCTAAAGGTGATTGTGGCTTGAGCATGATGGCGTCATTGGTGTGCAAAAATGGTAGAACAGTAGAGGAAGGGGCGAGTTTCAAACTTTGGGAATCTTATATCTTTCTAATTAATTATACAATTTTGAAATTACAGTTTTAACATTTCGTTTTTTACAAAAAGTCTGGATCACGGTTAATCAGTTCTTCAGACTACAATTCATCAGATAATTCTGGCTACTGATTACTTGTAAAACGCTTAAAATAACACGAATGTATGTATACTCTAACCAAGCTAAGATATACCGTAACGGGGATTACAATCCCAGTCAGTTAAATTCTCGACACATCACAATTAATCACCAACCACTTTCTTGAGGAAATCCGACCACCGGGCCGTCATCCTCAATCATAGCACTTCTGACCGTTCAGCATCATGTTGCGACGTATCGAACCGTGCACTACACTACAACGTATCACATTACATGTCATCATGTGTCACATCTTACCTCACGACACACAACACTACCTTCCCCTTCTACCACTATGTGTGGCGAAATACTACTCTGCCATGTACCGACACATCACTTTTCTTTTCATTCACACATTTCAAGTCGCTTTATTTTGCATCTGAATTCTACATTACATCACCAAGAACTGTACTGGACCGAACTGTATAGTTTCAAATCTCACTACACGCGTATCAAATATATCCACCCCACAGTGCCAAATTCCATTGTAATTCACCTTACCACAATATCATCTCGTTTAACTTATTAATTTCGGAAACGTTACAATCCACTTTACTGTATTACGATTTACAAGTTTTGGATCTTCCTTGGAGCGTCACACACAACACTACGAACACATGGAACCCAGGGCACCGAGCTGAGCGGTATTGCACCGCACCGCAAGACTTGCACCGCATCCCACACCACACCCCCACCACACTTCATCCATCACCATCTGCGGCGTCGCTCGGGTCGTGTCGCCTTGAACAACTGCCAGCCACCGCGGCGCCTGGTGCCGCCAACCACACCTTAAACGCCGTGTAAGGAAGGTTACGTTCTTTAGGGCCACGCCGCCTCTAAATTGACGAATTCCCAACAGAGTTCATCATTTTATATGGAACTATTCTATCTCGCTACTCGTTCCCCTAATGCTTTATGCCCGGTTATATTTTGTAAAATTATTAAATATTTTTCGTAAGCTCTCAGCGTTGGGCGTATTAACGTAAAGATGAGGGCAATTATCGTTTAATTCAAGGTGGTTGAGAGCGTTTTGAAGTATAAAGTCATGCAGAAGGAGTCATTCATTTGCTCAACGTCGGTTTGCGAATTGATAGATGATCTCTAAAACGGCGCGATGTCGGCACAAAGTGAAAACGCTGCAGGAAATTCCCCGTTATGGAAGCCAATTAAGGTCTCTCCAGGCCTTTATTCTTGAGCTCAATTTGCAATTTCGTAGTACTGAACGGTATTGTGCAGTTGGAGCAAGTGGTTTGATAAATTATTTTATATGTGTTTAAATTAATATTTCTCGGCAAAAATATAACCTTGCTTTTAAGTTATTCAGTTTTCACAGTAGAATATTTTTGAAGTATTTTTTATGATGAACTAAGAGATAATTCTTACTTTTTGGCAAGATGTTTACATTCAAATGAACACACATAACCTATTTTTAAGGCAGTTATATTATCTTCAAATGAAGGCGAGGAAGGATAATATACCAAAATAAATGCCGTACATTGTACGTCTCGCAAAAAATGGGACACATTTATTTAAGACTAGGAAAACCCGGCAGACGTTTTGCCCTTCATCTCCCTCTTTCCCCTCCCATCACCCACTCACTGTCTCTCCCTCCCTCACCCTGGGTGAGGTAAAATCAGGAAGCGCCGGATCAGCAAAAATGTAATAGAATGTTCAAGAAGGTTTCTTCCTGTAGATTACGGTGGGAGAAACATTTTTTTGAGGCCTTCGGCCTCCAAACTTTAGTTTTTAATACCCTAGAGCGATTTTTTAAAGAGTTAATTAACGATATAGATTCAAAATCCCATCGATTGTGTTGCGGGTTGCATTTCCATGAATGTTTAGTTTTGTTCTACAGCGCCGTGTAGTGGAGTTACAACAGATATAACAGCACATAAATCTTCTCGGTGAAAAAACATTTAGAAGTCCCAACTTTAATGGAGATTGGTCTCACGGTGCCGGAGTTTAGCTCATTATTGTGTTTTTACTGTCAGTTCTCTATAGAAACCAAATTTGAAGATTCTCTTGAATCATTTTAATTTGAAACCCCCTGTAAATCAGCTTGGCCAAAATATTCAGTGCCTTAATAGTAATAATAAGTGTTCTTTTGTTTTCACAGAATAATGCAATGTACACGCATATCCACTAAATATATTTGATCAATGAAAGAGAAACAGGATCACATTGCTTTATTTATTTATTTATTCGTCAAAAAACAGTAAATTTACCTGATTTACCCAAACAGGTAAATCTGACAATTCATGCTGAAACACAACTGGGATTGGTTGCTTGGAATGCATTGTATTTTACCATTTGAAACTCGTCAAATGAGTGAAATAGTCATTGTCATATATTCTGATCTGAAAACCTTGTGGAATATAGAAAGAGCTACTCCGTATCCTTCATGTAATCCAATAGCCTCAATTTCGTCCAAAATATCTGCAAATACCGGGGCGACCAGACAGGGGGGGGAATTGGAGTAACTTGCCCTAGGTCCCGATTTATTTGGCGTCTTTTTTATTCAAAAGAGATAAAATACGTAATCATCTATAGTCCAAATTTAACACTTTTTAACTTTAACACTAACGCAAGATATTTCAAATACATGAAAAAATGAATTCTTTTTAAGAATTGGGGAGGATGATGCAAGTTTTTGTTTCAAATGAGGGACCCACATTAATCAACTGCCCCAGGCCCACTGGCAAATCCGGGAGGGGGGGTCGTGAGGGACATGCCCCTCCTCCCAAAGACCTTTTATTTGGCAAAATTGATTTAAAAATGTATGTTCGAATTAAGTAATTATTTAAACAATTATTTTGTATAGTATATATACCCTCGGGCACGCCACAGTTGAATATATCCTTTACCCCCCCCCCCCAAATGATCGGCTGATTTCTCCTCTGCCCAGGCCTCTGGTTTTCTTTGGGCGCCCCAGCTGATAGTGTCAATAATCTGGTTTCGCCCAATAATGGACATAGTGTCCTACTACCTCCGACCCACGGATTTACACGGAACACCTCAGATAATTTCCTTACGAGCCCAATACATCTGTAAAGTGGTAGACGCTCCGCGAAGAAGGAAGGAGGTCCGGCGCGCGCGCGGCGGAGTGCGACCTTTGGCCCGCGGTCAGGGGCCTTGACCCTGGGAGCGCCAGGGCCTGGGAAGCGACGCGTCGGCGCCGGAGGGGGAGGTGAGGGGCACCGCCCACTGGGCGCGTGACCACCCGAGGGCGCGCGTAAACCTGTAGACGCTGCCACCGCCGCCGTTTACGAGCCGCGTGATATCGCTGCGGGCGACGGATGGAAGTCCACATCTCGTCGGCCACCGCTGGGGCTTGACCCGGGTTACGCGCGAAGTGAACAAGGATCTGTGTAATAAACACTCGGCGATCTTGGAAGTTGATCAGTACTTTATCAAAGACCGCCAGAGACCTTAAGGTTATTTTATTATTTTTTTAATATTAATGTAACAAATGTATCAAAATATTTAAAGTTTTTTAGGTACGTGATTATGTTTACTGTCATTTGAAACAAAAAATGTCATCCTCCGCAATTCTTAAACAGAGTTTTTCCATGTATCTGAAATATCTTTCTGTTAAATTTGGATTAGAGATGATTACGTATTTTATCTCTTTTGAATGAAAAACGTTGCCCCAAATACGTCGGGGCCTAGGGCAAATTACCCCAGCTCCCCCCTTCGGGTCGCCCCTGTATTTGCGGACATTTTGGACGAAATCGAGACTATTGGCTTACATGAAGGATACGGAGTAGCTCTTTTTATATTCCAAGAGGTTTTCAGATCAGAATCAATGACAATGACTATTTCATTCACTTGACGAGTTTCGAATTGTAAAATAGGATGCATTCCAACCGATCAATCCCAGTTGTGTTTCAGCAGAAATTATCAGATTTACCTGTTTGGGTAAATCAAGCAATGTGATCCTGATTTTCTTTCTTTGTTCAACTATAGTTAGTGGATATACGATAACAAAATCAAATCGCTCGTGCAATAGTGGCCAACTCATCAAATACGAATTTTGAGTTAATGCACCTCCAGAATTGCAGATTGGTCAATCTTCCAGCAGCACATCTTACAGTACAGTATTCCTTCAACAAATGGCAGAAGTATGAATGCAAAAACGATGCATTTCAATACAACGTAGAACTTTGAACTCATTTATCTCAAAACCTGATTTTTTTTGAATTGAGCGATAATTTTTCAATGTGATAATTAATTCCTTCATTTTACCTCCATGTTATATTTTTGTGTTACTTCGTGTTATTTTGTGATCCATTTCGAAAAATTCCGTCTTTTTTTAAAATGATTTACAACGATTCAAAACCGCAAATCCTCAGACGCGTCCGAGCGTAACATATCCATTTCAAAGGCTTAACCCTGCTTCCACCTCCTGCAATTCGGAGATGACCAGCCCAACCCTGTTTGCTGAGGAGATAAGTAGGCAGCTGCGGCAACAAGTTGCTGAGCGTCAGCGCGCATGGGCGCAGCTCATCCATCACACGCACGTGCGCGAGCGAGCCGCGGTGCGTCTGCCCGGGCACGCAAGACGGATGCGTTGACACGCGCCGGCATCCGCGCGCCCCCCGGAGGAGTTCGCACCTGCTAATGCGTCATGTCCGACATGCTTTGCGCCTTCAACTACTCGCACAGCCTCGGGCGCGAAGGAAGCAAAGATTTAAGTAAGATAGGGATAAAAGTACATGCTAGTGGCTGAATGAATGATACAGGTGTATGTGTGGAGGAAATGCTTCATCACACGTGAAATATTACAGTGCAAAGCCAACTCGTGTTTTATGTACACGAGATTAGAGGATTTTTTAATAACATTAACATGCTTCACGAAAGGGAATACTGAAACACATATTGGGCATTTATTTCCGAGTCGATATAAATTTCTTATGGAAGTATTATGGAAGTACTTTTCGAGGTCTAAATCTATTTTATTTGGCCCGGCATAGTATCGTTATTTGAAATCTATATGATTTTTAATAAGATTAATGATGCTGTAATCTTGAATTAAAGTACTGTATAAATGATGAGAGGAAATACGAAATTATATCAGAGAAATGTCACATCATGTAAAATGTAACTCTCATGTGTTGCAATAATTATATTTAACACAGAGCACATAATGTTTTTGTTGATGTTTATTCGCAGCATATTTTTACTTATTATGTAGTGAATCATACCAATAGGGAGATGTGATATATTAAAAAAACAACAAAGAACGGGTAGTGGTGTGAAACACTAAAATTAAACAACTGTATATTAAGTTCACGTTTTTACTAATTACTTTTGGTTTTCTTTATTTGGTCAAATCTTTTTATAGGGTCATATTTCTTCGCACTGATGTTCACTTCCATACAATTAATTTTAAAATGTATTCTTTGAGAAAATTATTTTTTACATTTATAAGTATCATTTTCTTACAATAAACTGAATATGTAGAATGCTTGCATTAACATAGGAACTATGATACATTGTTTAAAGAACGCATAAACGCTTTTTTCACTGACGAACGCTATTTAAACCCAGCGAATCAATGATATGTATTGAAGTTTTTCAATATTCAACTACAAACTAAATATCCCATAAAATAAATGTTTGGTTTCGTATCGAAAATTGTATTAAAATTATTAAAAATTGTGAAACACGTTCTTTTATATATAAATTTGTTCATTCCAAATTAATGTATAATAATATTAACAACAATAAAAACAATGTAACTTCTGCCATCACAATGAACATGACTGAACCTTATCATTATGTCATCTATCTGTGACGTTTTTCGCAATATTTACAAAATCACCTTGGTATAATTCATTTTCTTGAACAGACTATTGATGCACTATTAATTGGTCTGTAGTACAACAAAACATTTTTCAGTAGCGTTTCAGTTCTGAGATTTTATATGTAATTGTGGGGTGAATTTTTCAGTAGTGTGCCAATTCATATGTCTATAGAAACAGCTACTGACTACTACACATATTTCATACTCGGGCACTGAAAGAAGCCTATCCTTCAGCAAGTCATGAAGATTATATTTGATTGCCCTTCTAGAGGAGTCTAAATGTTAATCCAGTGAAGTCAAGTGGTGTTACCGTAAACATCTGTGATATTAGTTACTCATACCTTCAGAAGCCTTCACTTGAATGACGAATCACTTGGTGATTGATACTGCAGCCAGAAAACATTGAGCATCCTAGGCACTATTGACAGCGGCCTTCACGGTTGAGTTGACCTAGTCGGTAAGCTTCCTCTTTGATTACAACCTTCAGTATTCACATGTCAAATCTTAACAGGTGCCATAGATGACGAGTGTAAGCTTTTTAGTTGCTTATGCAAGTTCATATGCATAAAGGAGTTTTTCATAGGTTTTTGAGGTCATGAGCAGGTATTTGTCTCAGATGCAGCCGAGTTCTCCCAGCACATTTACACAGCCAACCACACTGGATGGCGAAGAGAATATATTAAGAGAAACAAAATTACAAAAAAGAGCTGGGAGAATGTGAATAAGGAAGGAATTTTTTGTACCAGTTTCGTGGATTGATTTTTTTTACATTTTCATCTTATAACTGTCTCTCCTTCATTACACATTCATAATCCTAGATTTATGAACTGCGTAATTCCTGCTGCATAACTGCTTTATAAGACATCTCAATCTCGAGGGAATATCAGCGATTTCTTTCCTCAGACTCAGTGGAGGTTGACTAATTAATCGCTATAAATTGTCCTTGTGAGGGGATTGCGGAAATTCCGCAACTTAACGAAAAAATACATCGGGAAAAGTTACTTTTAATCCGAACCCGTTACAGACGTATATCATACGTAAACAACTGCATTTGCGGGCGTAATAGTTTCTAACGTAAATATTTCAAAGTTACTTGTAATGTTACATAAGTTTTGAATGGTGTGATTTTTTAAAATATTCTTGACAGTTTCACAAACAAATCTGTACTTCAAATATTGTATAGATTTTCTTGGATAAACAAAAGTGTTTTAATTCTTTCACTCTGTAAATAAGATGACCATTCGAGAAAACTGAGGTAAAGGAAAACTACCGTAACTACTGAACTAAACAGGAGAGAAAATTATTCTATCATGTGATTATTTGAAATAATCCTCTAGCGTGAATAAACAGTCAACTTGCATTATATTAATCGATGGTCTCAAATCATTTTAATAGAATGAGAAATTAAACAACTCATTTTTACGTACTTCAGTTCGAGTTTATGATTTTCTGAAATTTGTTATTTTAATTAATACGCATACGCCCATTACTCTGTCAGAAAATAAAATTTATTAGCCTGGTTTTACTCAAAGACAATAATTTCGAGAATTCAATAGTACACTTATCTCATTTACGGCAAAGAGATAGCTTTGCAGATTTTCGACCTTTATCAAAGAATTACTGGAAGGGAATGGTATTTTCCTTGCTACATTTTATTTTGCAGAAAACCTACACTAAAATCATCTTAATAAGAAAGTCTACAAATATAAAGGGAAAATACAAAATCTTAAGTAGGATAATTACAATAAATTACTCTGTGTTTAGAAAAATGTTGCCATTTCTAATGGGAAAAGTTTCACAATTCTTACCGATCAATATGCAGGCTCATTTAAATACAACTGCTGAGTGAGAGCTTATTATTCAATTATAAATAAATTTATATATTATCCCATGCTACCGTGGCCCGGTAGCAATGAAATTCCCCAGTATTTTTTCTAGTCTTCTCAGAAGTGTTCCTGCAAAATTTGAGGACAGTCTCAGAATAATTGAATAGTTATTGTGGAAATTGTATACATTTTTGATATTCAATATCTAATTGCCACACATGATATTCAAAGTGAAAATAATTTCTATTTACTCAAAAGTAATCTACACTATTTCATGGCCAGATATAAAAAATATTAATCCGTGGATAAATCGCTCACCCGAATACAGCTAAGCTCCGCTAATTGCGCAGTTTCATCAATTAGGCATGTATCATGAGAGGCAAACGAAGTTGATGTGGAACCCACGTCCCACGGTTGGCAGCAACACGGAGCGAACGAAGGCATTAGGGTGGTACAAGATGGGATGGAATATGGCGGGGAAACACGAAGAGAAATAGTATTAGGGTAATGGAAGGAAGCCACTATTACGTAGAACGCGGGTGGGGATAGAGGAAGGGAACGACATGGCGAGGTACTGCGAGATGGAGTAGGAAGGAGCTTGGAGAGGGAGCGAAGTGGCGAGATTGAGGTGGGGAGAGACGTAAGTCCAGAAGCGAGGGGGCAGAACGGGGAGCAGTGAAGCGAGGAAGAAAAAGGTTGGATGAGGTGAGACAGGAAAAAGTGTTGTGCCGAGCGACGGGAAGATCGGGGAGTAGTCACAGGGTTGCGACGACGGGAGAGGCACGTGTCGGGGGGAGTAGGACGATGGGAGAAAGTCCTCTGTTGACGAGGCAGTGCGAAAGTTACGGGGAGGATGGGTACGAGGTAAAGTTGAATGAGGCGGAGAGGTGCGGATGGTGGGGCGGTGCGGTGCGTGGCGGGACGATGCAGGGGCGTGGCGGGGCGGTGAAGTGCGGGGGGGACGTGGCGGTGGCGGGGCGGGGAGGGCGGGCCGGGGCGGGTGGGGCGGGGCGGGGTTGGGAGGGGAGGGGCGGGGAGGGAAAGACAAGACGAAGGGGGGCCGTGAAGGGTGGGGGGCGGGGCGGTGGGGGCGGGGCGCGGATAAATCTCCGCGCGTCAGGTGCGGGGGCATTAGGGCCCATCCATCTCGGGAGGCGACGGAGGCGGCGGCGTCGTTTGATGAGTCGCCAATCGCCTGCAGCGCCATTAATTCCCGCGTATCATTAGCCGCGGCCGTCCGTTACTCTGCGACAGTCCGTGCCGCCGCCGCCGCAGCCGATCCCTCCACTGCCGAAGCGGTCTCCACGCCGCCTCCGCCCGATTTTCTACATCGGATTTTTTGAAACTCTTTACCTCTCACACATGACAAACAATTTCACACATACCACAATGAAATGTTCCTAAATAACTATTTTTAAACATTATCTGTCTATATTAATAGCATTTTCTTCATTTATTGAAAACATTCTTTTTGTTTCCTGAATTAAACGATTATAGGAAAATGGGTAATAATTAGTATAATATGGAGCAATTTTTCCAGGTTCTTGTAATTATTCTTTACTTAGTACTTTTCTATCGAATGGTAAGTTCTTCTTCAAATCTTGCCATCTGTTTCAAGTACTACCGCCTTTAAGCCTGTCGCGTGATCTTGAGGCGCGCGTTTCATAGTTTGAGAATGAGCGTGGCGCTAAACGTCGAAGTGCCGTTTTCCTTACGTCCCATCATTTCGTTTTGCATTATTGATATCGTCATTGTCATTTCATTGTCTTTATCACCGTCATTGTCACTGTCACTGTCACAGTCGTTGTCGTTGTAATAGTAGTCATAACTAGCTTCCTCCTCTTTAGTTATCAAATTATTCATTCTTCTTAGAATTAAACTACAATTTTTCATTGCAGAAAGCTCAAAAGAATATACTTCCGCCATAGGAATCCGATATAACCCACGCCTTTGCCATGCCTTTCTGTTAGTCACCGATAATGCTGTCATCAGCAGACTCAACGGATGCAGTAATTCTTTGAGATGGCTTTTCCATTGTTCCGACAGCAGGGACTACCAGTTACTTTCTTGATTATCTTTTACAACCTAAAGTAACTTGGGTTGCCCGAGTATTTATTTCCCACAATTATCTCTTAGTCTTAAAAAGGAATAAGTTCTTTTTTTACATGAAGTAATCTTATTTTTGTCCCCCGCTTCCTACCCTTCCATTGCACCCCACACCTCTTCCTGCCCACTTCACCCCTCCTCACTAAAGTCTCCCCTTCCATTTTACTGTGCTTCGCTCAAACCCTGCCCACACCTCTATAACACAATTTCAAAATTAATAAATGCAAAACATGCATTTAAGAATGAATACCGAACCCCCTATATTTTTCCTCTGACGCTCAAATGGGGGAGAATTTGATTGAATTACCTCAACCCCTTCCAGAGTTGTACTGGGACAGATAAATAGACCAAACGTGAAGTTATGTTCATTACTATTAAGATATTCAATGCACTTGGATACGGCATATGAAAAAATGAGTAAATGCTCACTTCTTTGTTTGTGGAATGAAAACGCATGTAGGTGAAATACTTAATTTATCCTAGTGAAAATGAGATCATTGACCTAAAGAGCCAATTTTAACGAGATTATTAACTTCTTTCGCATTAATTGCCCTTTTGCATTCCCATGCGCGATGATAATAAGATGGTCTACAAAATAGTACTAATAGACTAAACATTTGATCGAAGTCATATCTCCCCCCTTGGGTTTGCCGTCTCTCGTCGAGCTGACAAGTAAACAAATTAATACATTATCCTCCCCCTAAAATGGTAAGGCTCAATTGATGTGGTGAGTGAAACAATTTTTATTGTTGAGTAGAAAGTTCACAACTATCGTTGAAGTTGTTAATTTACATCCCCATTCTCGCTACAATATTAAATTTACCCTTACGTAACTCAGTAGTTTGCTATGAAGAGGCAAAGAAATCGCAAGTGAGGTATTTCTTAATGGCCCATTTATTATGCGGGCCACTAGAAACTATAATTGTCTACATACATGGTCAACTACCACTAAGCGTTGCAATAAAATGTCTTTTGAGAATTACAAAATAGCCTCGCCCATAACAAGGAATGGCTGACAAACTGTACCGCAAATTGAGACGGTGTTACGATAATTTTGCCGTCTTTATTTGGTAATGTTCCATTCATTAATGTAATATTTGGTGCTTGTAACTTTCAAAGAATGACAGTTGGTTTGTTGTTGAATCATAAATAAAAAATGAAATATATAAAAGAATCATTCCTTCTCACTAGATCAAGAGCGAACTCATTACCATATCATGGACATTGGAACGATTTCCTTATAGTAATCGTAACATCCTTATACCAGTAACATACCTGTTTGAAGTGGAGATCACAATAGAATCCTCTACCAAAACAGACAATGCTTTGTCTCTCCAGTGCTAGATGTAAATTAGTGAAATGTCCTTGATCTGCAAGAGAGATTTTTATATGAAAGCTTTTTATGGATCAACTGGAATAAATTATTACCAAACAAGGAGGAGAAATATTAATATTCTGACCCTCTTTATTACAAAACTTAACTTGATTTGTAACTATATAAATCACAATAAGTGGTTTAAGAAAACTTTTATTGCTATTAATTTCATTACTCTTAGGTGCTAATATAAATCCGCATAGAAAAAAGTGTTCGTAACCAAAGATAACACTATATAAAATGGGACAGCTCCTGTACTATTTTACTTGAGAAGATTGATAAAGGAATATTTTTGTGCCTTTACGTTTATTTAATAGTTTGAAAACAATCGCAAGAGAAATAATTTCAGCAGACAGTAAATTTTCAGCTAATATTGCATTAAAAAGTTTGAGGCAATAAAAAGATATTGTTAATGCAGTTGTAGAACCTGACATTATTGAATGTGAAAATTAAGTGTATGTGCGTTCCATTTCTACCATTTCTTTAATGTTTCAGTACAGTAATATTTGTTAAAATGTAAAGTTGGATGTAAGGTTCAAAAACAAAGGTTAATGTATTCATTTTAATCAAGTGAACACGACAAAAGAATATCTATCTTCGCATGTGAATAACACGGTCACCTCATAACGCCGAACAAGATGCAGGGACACGCAAGTCTAGCAATATGTTATACGTATTAAAATGTAATACAATTCCGCAACATCGCTGATACCAGCATGACGAAGAGGAGGCTAAGGACTAAAAATTAGCATGGCAGCTTTTTCGCCGACAATGACATCATGTCCAGTTTCGTTGGTCATTTGCATGAAAATCCCATTCTCAGGAGGGAATGGCTGTGACCGGACAAGTGAGAAATCTGTTCCTCCCAGCCCAGTGTCATTGACATTACAATTCCTCCTTAATTTCTCTGATGTAGGAAACTGTGGATGACGTTTGAGCTAAATATATTTTTTCAAGATCAGCTTCTTTTCAAGCTATTCCGTTGATGTTAGCGTTCAGAATTCTCATGTAAAACATTTATTTTTACTTTTAACTTTTTAAGGTATTGTTTTTAATCTTTTCTTTTTACAAAGTAAGGTACCATTGTTTTTGAAAGAAGAAATAAAAAAATGGATTATGTAATGAGGGATGCAATCAATGTTTGGACATCAACTTATGATTAAAATTACTTTTACAGTGGCAATTCCCTTCTTTTAATGAGTCAGTGAAGTGACTTGGACAGGTCGATGACGTTTATTCTTTCAGTAAAACACCAAAGAACGTTATTTATACCGTACTTATCAAGAGTTCTAATTTTCTCAATTTATCACACATTTTCCGCCGCAAATTGGTTAGAGCGGGTCAATGGCTTAATAACTTCAACTAACTTCTAGAGCTGGAGAATTAAAACAGTTCATCCCTTAATAGAACTATAGCCTTCGAATTTCAAAAATTCTCTTCCGACCAGACCTCAGATGAACTCTTTTAAATCTGGTGGTAGCTGGAAAGTAAAATATTGGAATACCGTACAATTCCGTCATTGAAGAATTTGGGCGTTCGGGCTGAACATTCCGGCGAGGACGACCAGCGCGTTCGTAAGTCTTGTTTGTAGGCTCGCAATGCGGCGAGGGCGGTGACGGAGGTGGAAGCGTGAGAGTCCTGCAGCTGCCATTCAATTAGGGCGGTGAAGGCGGAGGCGGAGGCGGCGCGGGCGGCCGAATATAGGCAGCGGCGTGAGGGCAGGGTCAGGGTAGCCAAGGCTGCCCGCCCCATTCATCTCGCGAGCGCCGCTGCCGCAACCCGCAACCCGTCACCCGACCCAGATGTCCCCGCACTCCCATCGCACGCTCGCGACGCCGCGCCAACGTCGCCTCCGTCTCTGCTTCTGTTTCTGCTCGGTCACCGCCACTCTCCATTCCTTATCCTGCCCCCATCTTTATCTCTATCTCCACACTCGGCCCCGCCCCTGACCCTGCCTCTATCCTCTGCCCTTGCTACCGTCACCGCTCTTGACCGACCTCGTCCCTGGCCCTTACTATCATCCTGTCATGTTTCGTCTCCACTTCCTTATCCTCACACCTGGCCCCGCTCCCTCCACAGTCCATTATTGTCTCATCCCCGCGACTGATACCCTCCCCACATCTGATACTATCCCCGCATCTGATCCTATCCCTGCACCTGACCCTATCCCCGCACCTGACCTTGCTCCCGCACCTGACCCTGTCCCCGTACCTGACCCTGTCGCCGCACCTGACCCTGTCGCCGCACCTGACCCTGTCCCCGCACCTGACCCTGTCCCCGCACCTGACCCTGCACCAGCCCATAACGTTGTCACGGTTCCCAACCTTACTGTCCCGCCCCCATTCCTTCCCCTTTCCTGCCGCTGCCTCTGTCCCATCCACGTCGTCCGCCTCCGCCCATGTCTCTTCCCTTCGTACCCTCCGCCTCCAACCCATTCTCCGAACTTCTCCACGCTCCCCTCCCTGCTGTCCCTGTCCAGTTAGCACAGGCGGATCGTGAATTGTAGGGGACCTTTTCCATGTAATATTACACAATATTTCATGTGAAGATAATTCCAGTACGTAGTTTAATTCGTTTATTATTTTCATGAATTGCAATCGTCTTATTCTAATTTTCAATTACTAATTAATTATTCTACCTTCACGTCCACGAATTTTTCTGTCTCTGTTGCAATTTCTGAACTCGTTCAATTTCACTTCACTTTTGTCTCTGTCGCTCTTCCTTCCGCACTACAACCACAAATTTCTTCTCTTCCTTTTCGGGTTTCTGAACCTTCTTTTTGTCATGTGTTTTCGCTACTGGTTTCGCAGCCCTGACCTTTACAGGCTGTCGATTACCATGTTGGCTTCTGCTCGCATGATGTAATAATGCTAGTAAATTCTGTCACACATTTGATTTGTACTTCCCTAGCTGATTAAAAATTATATTTGTTCTTACTAAAGATATTATTTACGTCATACTGAAATTAACACAAAACATTACATATTATATGATAAAATATTAAAGCCTGTAATTGATAATTTTGCTGAACCCTTAAATTATATTTAAAAAAATTATTTTCCCTGATAGGAACATAATTCCTTCTTGTTCTTATACTTTCTAATTCATCATTTAATACCAATCATACTGATGTGGTATGTCAATTTGCTTCAGTGGAACCGTGAACTACATCTCGTTATTCCTTGTAAGTGTTCCAATTTGCCCTTGAAAGAAACTGGTATTACGTCTATGAAAGTAGAATAAATTAAGTATCATTACTTCATTATATGTGAGTTGAGGGTTGAAAAAAAACAAAAGCAAACACTATTGTGCTTAGAACCAGATCGCTGATGATCTCGAATCAACAGGGTGACTCTCAAGATTATGATCGCATGTTATTACCTGTTGGTTTGCCAACAAGGAATGAAAAGATGTGCTTTAATGAGAGCCTAAAATAGAAGCCTCTTATTGAAAAGTAAACATTAAAATAAAGTAACGGGACCAACAGATTGCATTGGGCTCTTTTGTATTATTTTACTACAAGGGTATATTAATTCTTCCGCGATTCGTTCGTACAGGCGTATTACTCTCTATCTTAAGGCTCCCCATGAAATATCATTTCACTTTTCGTTTATTCGCTGACACACTCTGCTTTCATTTACCTCCATTGCCGTTTTACCTTAGGTTACTTTTACCCTAAACTCCACTTCGGCACTCCGCTGTGGTTCGTAATCCCATTGCGGCGTAGTACCGTTTGCGCATTATTCTCTGCAAGCTCGTAGTTGCGTTTGCTCCCTATTGTTGGTAGCGAGGTTTGGTAGTTGCCAGATGAAGCTCACGTTGCGTCACGGAGGCGCATTACTCTGGAGCCTACGCCCCCTGGCACACGGTCTCATCCATACCACATTCACAGAACATTCGGTCAGGGAGAGGACTGGGAAGGATTTGTGCACTGAAACGTGCTACATCGTGGTTTGAACGTGTATCATCACACAAGGCTAAAGTAAACATCCTAGGTGGAATTTGAACCCGCAGACCTCGCAGATCGCAACAGCCCAAAAACCTATACGGTCCTCAATCTTAACCTCTTCACTTATTTTCACATTTGAACATGAGCATATATAATGTTTACACTTTCTATTTTATTTAATTCATATTCCTACGATTGCTTTTCTAGGACTCCCAATACATATACATTAATTCTTCAGTGTTTTTACTTTAGTACTATCTTCATATTTTAATTTTTTTTTCATGAGTCCAAAAAATTCCCCAAAAGTACGAATTGCTGAAGACTTGTGATAATTTTCGTTTAGGAACTATCTTCTTTGTAGTTGCCATCACAATTTCCACTGTAACAACTTCATTATTTCCAGCAAATCAGTTTCTCCCAGGTCGTGCCGCATACAGGTGTTCTTGGCATTGGTTATTTCGCCGTCCGAAATGTTAATTGCCTGTTTTTACAACCTAATTACACCAAAAGCTCACCTTTGGCACTCGACTAACGAGATGCGTCCTCGGCTTCTTTCGTGACGCCAACAGGGATACCAATCTGAGTGAGGAAGCCTGTTCTCCTGCATGCGTATTTTGAGACGAACGAGGCGAGTGTAAAACCCAAGTGTGGTTCGTGAAGTTTCGGGAATTACAGACCAGAAGCAGTGCGAGCAATCAAAATACCATTACGAGAAAGCTGTAATGACCGGGTGGGTGCCTTACACTGTCCGAAAACGACGTCCAGAGAGCAAAGGCCAGATGCATAGTGGCCTCTTAACAGAAGCGCGCTGAGCAACGTGGCTGATTTACTGCTGAGAAGTTGCTTAAGAAGACCCTCCATTTTCGGTGGTGACATGGGAATCCGCTTCGCGAACATGGGAGTTAAGAAATTCAGTTCTTCTTCCGTTTGCTCGATTGTTAACTCGAGGAATCTGATTAGCGAGAGAACAACTTTACAGGATATTTGATTCGTAGTTATTAATAATACCGTCATATACTTGTGCGTAATTATTTAGTATATGCTTTCACCCAGACACTTTTCCAAATACAGAAAGAGTGAGTGGTTTCTAAGTAAGAACTCAAATTATGTGGGACGTTAATGGTTTGTTATTCTTCGAAACTAGAATGCAAGT
Source organism: Acheta domesticus (assembly GCA_031308135.1). NCBI lineage: Eukaryota > Metazoa > Arthropoda > Insecta > Orthoptera > Gryllidae > Acheta > Acheta domesticus. The sequence goes on along the minus strand of JAHLJT010009436.1, from coordinate 196,453,741 downwards.
GATGAGCAATAATTATTTTGTATAATTTATGTAATACAATTTTAGATATAAAACTACTTTAGATTTGACCTTTCCCAAGGTATTTAATTTGTGGAACAAAATTAAATAAGGGATATTTAGCTAGACATGCTCGATAAAACATAAATTGTTACATGTGCTTCATTCAAATAACAAATGTATGTGAAAGATTGTGAAAACCGAGGCTATAAACCTGTGTTGGAAAGACAGTGTCTTTTCTACTCATGTCAACTTTTGTGAATATGCAATAACTGCAATGAGGTAATAGAAACTGAAGGGCAGAATGTGGAGCACTGTTAACATTTAAATTTAAAGAGTAAACTCGTGAATTTGAAGCACAACCTAAATGGATCCTTTCTGAAGAAAAAAAAAAAAGAATTGCATTTGCATGAAATTGAATCTGTAGAAGTCAACTACGACGTAAGTCCTTCAAACTAAGACAAATTAATGACTAAGGTCTAACCATAACTTCTGTGTACCTCATTACGCTCCTACAATACAAATTGACTGTAACGTAGCGTGTAACATGCAATATTCTGTGCATATCTGATCGTTACTTTCCTTACATTTTCTTCCGGCGATATCCTACATCATAGTAAATATTGCTGTATTTTCTTTAAAGAATTTCGGTAAACCTTTCTATTATGGCAATTACTAGTAATAATTAATAAATAGTTGAATGGATAAAATACTTTTCCATTCCCAGACGCTTTTTATATTTTGTGGTATCCTTTTCATTTCAGACATACAAAAAGGAACAAAGAAAAGTATTCTTCACATTGATGGATGTTGAGAAGGAAATTAACAAATTGAATGTTGCGATTTAAAAAAAATCTTATTATTAAATTACGAAGAAAGTACAACAATACGGGAAATATTTTGATGTTAGAATTTCGAAAATTATCTCAGCATTTTCATAAAGGTGCAAATGACATAAAAATATGATCGAGAATGTCTTCGAATTTACCCGTAAGGTAAACTTCGACTCTTTTGAATTTTTACCATTCTATCACAAGTGCCAACTTTCTTTACGATATTATTTTCTTCTTCTCTAGCACCTCAATTGTAAACAGATTTTGTCTGCTACTCACGTATTGGTTGTGGATTTTAGTCTTTTTTATATCAATTAAGATGGGACATTGAGCGATAGAATCTTCAGATGATCCTGAATCTTGAGGAGTCTTTGGCTCACAAGGGTTTGAATGGGATACATTAATAAAAATAATAATAATAAAAAAATAATCTTAACCATAATCATAATCATAATAAAGCCTATCCGGATAGATAGCCGAGAGTGTTAAAGCAGTTGGGCCGAGGCAATCTCGGACGGAAGGATCGCGGGTTCGAGTCTCGCTTTGGCCATGGGTGTGTTTGTGTCTGTACGTATTTTTGTGTCGTCCATTCATCCTTCATTATCATCATTATTCCGTATCCCATACCCTAAAATTAGCAATCCTGGGGAATAAAAACTAGATTCAGCGCAGAATGCTGAAGAAGTCACATTCACTTGCTACGGGATAAATGTAGCAGAGCCTTGGTATGTGTAGGTGTATGTTCACGTGGTTCTAGCTCGCCAATTTGCGACCAAATCATAAATAATAATAATAATAATAATGACAATAATAATTCAATAAATAATTAGTGCATACGATGAGAAAGGAAAATAAATCCTCAAACTGCAACCAATTTTTTCCAATAATCCCATTTGCGAAGCTGAGCTGCCGTGTCCTTTGATGCGGGTGGGCGGTGGGGACGGCGAGGGGGGAGGGTGAGGGAAGGAAGTGGACGGTGGTGCTGCCGGTGGCGGCGGCTGCCGCTGCGTGCAGAGGTCAAGAGCATGGCGCATGCGCGCGCCTGCCCGCGCACAAGCTAGAGGCGAATTCCGCCGCGAGCGCCGCCGACGCCTTGATTTACGGCTCGCGGGCCCGCCCCCAGCCGCCGCGCCACCGCCGCGGCGCTCCCACCGTCCACGCCTTAACGGCCGCCGGCAACCCCGCAGGCGACGACATCCGAATACCCATGGAATACCATTGTTGTTACTCGGTCACCGCGTTGCCACTGCTCTCTTTACAGTAATCGCTTTCAAGCCTTTGCCGATTCCTCTGGAACACTGTGTACTTTCGTCGCTTCCAGATTTTCTGATTCTTCTTCGCCGGTCGTCACCGAGATCGACTCTATCAATCGCCGACATCATCGTCGTCATCGTCATCGTCATCGTCAAAGTTAAAGCTAGCGCTTCCGCCAGTGTCAACATTAAAGGTCTTTCGCGGAGACAGTGAGCGTCACCATATCGTCATCGCTGTCACTAAGATTTAGTACTGTAGCCAGTAATGCGGACGCGACCTATCACTGTCATATTTATTGCCTTCTTCCTCTTGATCATTCCTTAAATTACCTCTTCATCTTTACTCTTTAACATATTCCAACCAAGGTCCAAGTCGACCTCCCCGATCCCATCATCGACGTCTTCATCAACATCATCGTCTCCAGCATTCTCGTCCATCGACACCGTCGGTCGTCACTGACATCATCATATTCTCATACAGTGCCACCGTCGGCCATCACCGGTACCGAACGCAATCTCCTACACCGCCTCCATACATTTTCTATGACTATCATTACCGCGTTCACAGTCACTGTTTCGCCCACAGGCACTCATTGTCACAGCCACTGCTTCTCCGTCGCTGTTTCATTATTTCATGTTTCCGGGCGTGTCAACTGCAATGGTCATTAGCTCCGTAAGTGTAGTGTATTTAATATCCTGGAAAGGGGTGGTATTTTTCACTCACTTGAACGTGTGATTTGGGGCCATCCTAAAAGTTGGTTTATTGTTTCCACTCTCCTATCTCCAATAATGGGCCACAGCCCCCGCCTGGTCAAGCTGTGAGCTCCCGACTAGTCGACTAGTCTCCCGGTATAGGATAGTGCAATACTCATACATGTACGTGTCAATGTGAGTGTGTAAGAGGAGAGGAACGGTCAAGGATAAGGAAGGAAAAATCGCGCGCGATCTGTGTCCCTATGTTTTTGCAGTACTACTTTGGCATTCGCCGTAGCAGTACTATTGAGCGAAACCAATGAGAACAACCGGGCGTTAGGAATTCTACTCCGGACAGCGGTTGAATTCGACCTAGTTGTTTACTAGTAAAAATTTCACCGTCCTCAGGACCCGAACCCTAGGACCTCCCGGTCAGAAACAAAGCAGTGGAAGCAGTGGCTGTCCTGTGCCACCGGAGCCGCGCGTTCCCCGCGACGGGCAGAGCTCCCTGGCGCTGACAAATAAGGAGCGGCCCCTGCCCCCCGCCCCTCGGTGACCTTTCGAGATGCCGCCACCGCTGCGCCGAGTCGGAGCCGCGCTGTCTGCTCCGAGGAGCTCCATCGCCGCAGACGTCGCCACACCCGATAGGGCTGAATTCCACAAACGCGCTCTCTTAAAACAGGAACACCGGGGCGATGCACAAGAAAAGTGATGAAATTTTAAGGAATATGTTGTAGTCTGTTGTCTCGTTATTAATATTAGAAAGATTAGGACCTAGAATTGACGTAGTTGGCCACGTTAATTAACATGTTTATCTAAATAGACTCATAGTTTTCTGGTCTAACGACCTGTAATATTGACAATGTTTTCTATGAAATCTACCAGCTCTTTTAAAATTTTAACTAATTGTTGTACAATCTGGGGAAACATCGTTGTTTGAAAAAGATCCCAAAAAAGGTCTAAAATTAAATAAAATAAATTAAATACTGATACATTGTTTTAATGCGTTTGTTTTAGACACTGGGAAGGTAACTCTCAACACAGTTATCTAAAAACAATAATTTTGTAAGGAAGAATAATTTTGTAGCAATTTTAATTTATTAACAGTTCAATTTGATTATTTTGTAAATTCCTCCATTGGTGTTAACCAGAGGCAATTACATGCATGTTACGTATGTATGATAAGTTTTGAAAATATAGCAACGAGTCATCAACGAACACCGAACACAAAATGGTGTTTATCTTTATGGGGGTTTCTGAATTGAGCCCGGCAAGTACGGTGGTCGTAACACAATTTCGTATTAACGACTCTCGAACTCCTCTGATAAAAATGTTTTTTGTTGTTGCTATTGTCGCGTTCACACCGTCGCAACACGCAACAGACATTAAGCAAGGTTTCGGACTCTGACACGACAAATACAAAGATGCATTCCCGACAAGACCCCCAAGCATTAATGGAATAAACACAAAAAATGAATTCGGGTCTCGTTGGTTTTACGTTAAATTAGAAGCTGACGTCATTGGATTAGGCACGTGCCGCAACAACTATTTTAAATTTACATACTTAAGTTTGCTCACGTCAGTTTTGATTATATGTTGGGTGATTCAAATATGGAGAAGTGAAACGTAGTTGGCAGCGATGCTGCTGGCAGTGTGGCGAGACCGTTAGCCAAAGCTGCTTGGGTGTGGTATAGTGTTACGGGTGACATAAAGAGCAAATAATGCGATGCCATATTTTCGAAATTTCAGCGTTGTCATTTTTGCAGTATTAATTCTTAGAAGGAGGAGCAAGTGTTGTGAATGAATGGGACCAAAGTATATCTTGACTTTAATCTCGCGCGTTTCCAGTGACAAATTGTGGTTTAATGCGAATGTACTTCATTATTATTACTGAACATGCTGTTTTAATTGACGTTTCCGTTTTAACGAAAACCATTTAAGGTTGCTTTGGCCACGCCTCTTGACTTCCATTCCACGAAAGATCTTCGCGCAGCATCCAAGCCCAGACAACATAATTGGTCACTAACACCTTTGTATGAAAGGTCTTGTACAGATAATTTAAAAATGACGCCATTTCACACCTGGTATCCTGTAATTAATCGCAAAAAGATTTTTATTTGCCTTGTATCCTTTAGTTGCCATACTTCGGCTCGCTTACCTCCCTAGAAGGTGCGAAAATGAGAGTTGATATTAACAAGGATGAATCTGTTAAAAGGACCGTTCTATTATTTTTTTGCGAAGTTTTGTTTGACGTTATTTGCAAAGCGAATGAATAAGAATCTTGATATATTGCTGGTTAAGACAAAGCTGGATGTCAACACAGTGCTACAAAATGCTTTTAAAAACTCTTGAAGTTTAGAAATACTGATTTGTATTCCATCTTCAACATTACTAATGTATTCAAGTATCATTTAATCTTTACAATTTACTTTATGTAATATTGCTTATCAATGATTAATCTTTTAAAATCTTTGTTTCAGGTGAGTTAACGTTTCTGAGAATATTTTGCTGCCAGGTAAAATAGAAGATTCATCAAGGGTGATGTAAATCCATTTTTAATTTATTTAAAACCTTAGGCATGATTAACCATAGGCATACGCAACCTATAACAAGAAGGGAGCAACTATATTTCTGGATCTTTCTGGTTCCCCACCCTTTCTTCCCCTATGTTTGACATTTATATTTGACGCAGTTTACTAGAAAATAAATAAAACATACTTCAAGGAAAATGAAGCTATAACTTTAATGATACAATTAATAATTATCAATTACTTAACTAATATTAATTATTGATTTTATTTTGAACCATGTAAAAGTTTCCAGATTGTTTGGAGGGCCTCTTCCTTTATTAATGTGTATCACTTCTACAAATTATTAGCTTCAAAAAGGGGAAAATGAGAAATTCAACATATTTATGGAAATAAAATATGTTAGTACTTAGGGGGCCCCTTTCGAATTGTTCAGAGTGGTCACGGACCCCCATGGCCACCCTGGGCCTCCCTGTGCACACGCCTATGCATAACAGTATGTATTATAATGCAGAAATTTGGGATAAGAACACAACTAGCTCAATTGTTTTTGTCAGTTTCTTGAAAAATATAAATATATTCAAGCATTACTTGCAGTGCAAGTTAGTGATAGTTAATTAACTTAGGTAATAAGAGAATGATCTGTGAGCTCGAGGTTCGGTTCAAAAAATAAATTATTAAGATTATTTTGATATTACAAAAATAACATATGGCAATTTTTCATCAATTATTAATATTTGATTTTCTGAAAGCTTACATTCTGAAAGTTATAGCCCTGCCATATTTTGGGATTAGAACTTATCTTTTTACACTTTAATTTCATTGTCTGAACAAAAAGTAAATTAACGAAAGTGTTACTCTTTTACTCTGCTGCGAAATGGCAGTATCTGACATTTTAAAAGAAGATGAGATTTCGAGCATTCAGTCTTACAGTATTGAAGGTAAAAATTTATAATAATCTTTACATTGTAAATGATACACAGATCACTGCATGTAATGTATAACTACGGCGTCATAAATAACAAGTAAACCTTCACCAAACAAAATGATTAATTAAAAACCAAATAATCACTACAAGCAGCGCTTTCCACTCCTTCGTCGCCTCGGGCGCAACATTTCGCACTCGTGAGTCCAAACGTTATTTCACTGTCGGGCCGTATAAATTGCTCTTCAACACCTAATGCCCGCCGTAAACCTCGACCCCATGCACCTTTGCACCGCTCGGCTTTGTGCGCGCGCCCGTGGGGTCCGCCCGCGAGGAGCCGTGGCGTGCGCGTGACGCACGCGCTGCCGTCACGTCGGAAGTGCGTGCGCGTGCGCGTGGGCGGCTGCGCCCTGGCCTCGCCCCCGAGGGGCGAACCGCGACCTTTCGCTCCCGCGGACGCGCGGCGCTGCGGGTGGGTGGGAGAGGGAGCGTGGGTGTTGAGAGGTTGGGGATGGGAGGTGACACGTGCCGGGTTGGGCTGTGGAGTAGATTGGACGTCAGTAAGGGTGTTGAAGTGAAGCGGGATGTGGTGTCAGTAACCGCAATGTGGTTTAGTAAAGAGGATTCTCGTGAAGCTGGGTGGGGTGTGATGAGCGCTACCGGGGTGAGGTATGACTTGATGTGACTTGCAGGGGTAATGGATGCTGTGGTGTAACGTATGACGTGATGCGGAATGATGTGGCGGAGTGTGAAGGCGTGGTGGGGTGTTGGGTGGCCTGGCATGGAGGAGTCTTTGGTGTTATGGTGTGGCGTGGCGAAATCTTGGCTGGTTTGGTTTGGCGTGGTGAGGTATTGGGTGTTATGGCTTGGCGTGGTGAGGTATTGGGTGTTATGGCTTGGCGTGGTGAGGTATTGGGTGTTATGGCTTGGCGTGGTAAAGTCTTGGGTGGTTTGGTGTGGCTGGCGAAGTCGTGGATGGTTTGGTGTGGCCCAGCGAGATCTTGGGTGATGTGGAGTGGCAAGAAACTGGGTGGTATGAATGTCGTGGCGTGTCGTTGTCGGTGTCGTGGCTTGTCCTGGCGTAGTTCTAGCATGGGCGGGTGTAGTTGGTGTGGTGTGGAGTGTTGTGATGTGGCGCGGCGCACTGTGGTGGGGCGTGCAGGCAATGCTCTCATCACAAGTGCAGTGTGGCGGGATGTGAAATTGCAGATGTGCGAGGGCGAGGCGAGACGGATCTAAGCCGCGAGGTACTACGTGAAGGGGAGGGTCACGAGAAGATGGAGCGGGGCAAAATGAGGTATGACGGCGAGGGTCAGAGTCACCTCACATCAGCATATTATTTCGGTGCGATGACAGCGATTCCAAGCGGTTCCATTAAAATGTGAGGTCAATTCACAAGTCAAGGCAAGTATTTTATTACTTCCGAACATAAAAGAGGACAGCACATTTAATATATTCCTTTGAAAGCTTGTAAGTGCACTCACTGAGTTAAGTCTGGCTGAAGGAGTCTGTGTTGAAACTGAAGGAATGTGGGTTTTGTGGGAGTATACTGAATGCAGGATACCAGCTATGAATTTTTTCTGCAATTGAATACAACTAAGTATTACATTTTTTCAATGCGTTCGTATTGTGGCGATATTGGTGTACAATTAAATTTATTTTACAATAATGTGAATAAATTCCCGCTGACATGAGTCACAAAACAATTCCTTCTCATGAATGAATTATATTAATTTACAAAAAGAAAAAGTAATGAACATATAATAAGTATTCACGAAACATATACATTAAATTATTGCCCATAATTTCAATAAATATTTTGCAGGATTTTTGAAAACGTCTGATGAACTGAGTTCGAGAACACGTAGAATTAAAAAAAAATCTTGAGACGTGATGAAGTAATAAGACAAGTTTGAGCGATACCTTCAGCACCAACTTATCAAGCGGGCGGTTCACGGAGGTTATTTGAAAGTACCCATGCCCGGGCCTTAACCTTGCTGTCGCCACCACGAAATTGTGACGCCCGTCTATATCACACCTGGCTGGGTGCATTAGTGTTATGTTCTTTCGCTCTTGAATCCACAATTATCATTAGTCTTTATTATTACAAAAAATATAAATTGTTATCTACACAGATGTCAATGTAAATTTTCAGATTTGTTGACTAAAATAAAAATTGCTCCCTCTTTTCCAAATACAGTCATGCAGAAAAATTTGTTATAATGCTCCTCCTCAAAGCCTCTGAGAACGTTGATTGGGCTCTACATGCAAAAGGCTAGGGAAATTTCAAGTCATCTAGTTACAAGCCAATCAATAATTACACAAGGCAAAATCTCAGCAACATTGTCTTCGTCACATTATGTAAATAACACATATTAATAAATTCAGACATAGGAAAAAAATATATATTGGATTAAGCCTTCGACAAAAAAGTAATTAATAAACTCTCATCTATTGTACGTAGTTTACTTCGGCATTGCCACTATTGGCTATAAAAAATTTGTAATTGCATAATTTCTGTATTCTGCGGAAGAAACAGACCATTGATGGAAAAATCAGCTGCCCACATGATGCAAAAAACAATAAATTTGAAGAGATGTGGTTGGAAAATATTGGTCTGAAAATAAAAGTGATTCCTAGAAATTGCAATGAAAGTTGAAGTAATGAATAGTATCACTTTCCTAGACAAAGAGAAATCACTGTCATCTAGGAATATTTGTTACTCATGTGAAGGAAGTTGTAAGGACAAGTCTGCCGATGTCTACCACCCTCACAGCTACATTATCTCAAATCTCGTTCCCCCCGCACCCCAAAACTTCAACCACCTCCTCTACCGCGGCCATCATCACCACCATCACCACCACCATCACCACCACCATCACCACCACCGTCACCATCACCACCACCATCACCACCACCACCACCACCACCACCACACCACCACCATCTCCCCTCCCAAATTCCTTGTCTTCACTTTCCCTTCGTCCCTTTCCGCCTCCTTCACCTCCCCGTCTCCCTCCCCTTCCACCTCCACCTCCCCCTTCCCCCACGCCCATGCCCACACCTTCGCCGCCCCCGCCGTCGCGCCGCGGCATTTAATAGCGCCCAGTAGCCCAGCGGTGGCTTCCCCGCCCCCCAAGGCCAGCCGGCGACCGCGCGTTATGCAAATGGCGCCCTGCTGGGCGCGGGGGAGATGATCTAATTTCTCGTCCGGGTTCTACCCACGCGCCCCGACGTCTCGGGGGATTTAAGGACTTCCCTGCGCTGGTCCCGTTACTGACCTCCGGCTTCTACACAATAACGTTGTTTTTACGAAACGATGCTATTAAGCATGTAAATGCCAAGGGTGCATACAGCATATTTTCCGCAAGAAGAAGGAAGCTTATTTAAATGTATCGTTTAAAGATTTATCCGAAGTGTACATCATAATTAATTCGACAGAAATGTAAAGAATGAGAAATCTCCATTGATTATAATATAGTCGCATCGTGACGAGTAGGCTAAATTAATTTTAATAATTAGTTGTAATAAACTGTGGACGTTTTGGCAAAATTTGCACTGCTCTATTAACTTCAGTCTCCTGCAAGAATTTTGAAATTTGTGTTTGAAATTTTCAAGATGTTTTATTATTTTTTATGTATTTTCCCAAATTCTTGAGTATCTATCAAAACCAAAGGCATCTCTCACATGGTCAGAGGTTGTATAGTTTCTCTCAGTTTCTGTGCGCATTGGAAATTAGTATTATAGATAATAATTACATTATTATTATATTATTATTTTATTATCACTAACGACGATGTTAGGAACTTTTAATTCAAAAAATGATAATTCTAAACAGTATCGAAACTTCACTCCTACAATTCCATCAGCCAGTATAATTTTCATTTTAAACAGAAGCCTCACGGTGTTTGGGAGAAACCGAGGAATCCTCATGATTCCCATGACCGAGCAACGAGCGTGGAGTACGCCGCCTTCTTCGTGCCGGGCTTGTAATCACGCGCCTGCAAGGGCGAATCCCCGTCGCCTGCCTGGGGGCGTTGACGATCACGCCTGGCGGTGGCGTCGGCGGCGGCGACGGGGACGACACTCAACCTGGGCCAAGCGGCGACTTTCGGAGACTGCTATTCACAGTGGTACTGCTTGAAGGAAAAGTGACAACAATGCTATAACCGTATTTAAGTAATTCAAATAACAAATCTTTTGAATAACGCTTGAATTTACCAGATTGTTATTTTAAAAAATTATGTCAAAACTTCATAATACTCGAGTAAGGGTTAAAAATATTTTTAAACCAAATATGTTTAGAGATAAATTCCATTGGAGTTCTCAGGGAAACGACCTTCGTCCGGATAAAATATTTTAAACAAGTTTTTCTGTGAAGTTTCATGAAGTTTATCTCCTGGAAAATCGCCATTGCAGCATTAATTAATCAAGAGATTTTTTATAAATACTATATTGTTAGTTTGATCTAATTAAAGTTTTAATATCATATGTATTTACTCGAATAAAAATAACGGTGATTAGGCTATTTCACTAAAATAAAGAAAAAATTAGAAAGACTGATCAGTGCTACTGCTGCATTTCACTGAGTCAAGTAATTTTAACCAATGTCACCGTCATTCTTATAGGAGTCAATCGCCGCTGGTCTTCTCCACAAAAATGATCACTTGTGTCTTATAGTTACAACCTTCGTATTAATGAAGAGACGCAGCGGTAGATCGCGTTTGGTATGACGTCTGTTTATTCAATAGTTGGTGGGCATAATTTATTCACAGCGCTCCAGAAATCACATAGGTTAATAAAACGATCTCATTGTCTAATTGCAGTGAATTTGATACAAGGATCGCAAATTTAATATATTTTACATAATTATCAATAAGTCCCCATAAAATATACTTGGGTTTCTGAGCTTCCTAGATAGATTCGCTCGCCGATCGTCGGCTCGTGAATGATCAATCCTCTCACCTTCCATAGCAAAACACCTTAGCTCTACAAACATACAGATTGCTCTCACACTGTGCGGCGCGCTGCGTCGACCCCTTCACAGGGCGCGCTATTAACTGCGATGACATTGTCAAGCGACAGGACGACGGCGAAAGAGCCGGGAAAAGGAAGACGCCTGGGCGGCGGCAACCCCAAGGTTTCTCCTGGGCAGGGGTGGATCCAGCCGATCATTTGGAGGGGGGGTATCATAGATTTTGGTTAAATAACAAACTTATTTGTTATTATATTGCATATTATTTCTGTGGTGTATAGATGTATAAATGATAAAATACAATATTATTGTTTAACTAATTACTTAATTTTAATATAAATAAAAATTTAAATCAATTGTGCCATATACAAGAAGGTAAAACGAAAACTTTTTGGTGGCCCCCATGCCCTCCCTCTCTCATGGATCCACCACTGCTCCAGGGACGATGAACTGCTGCTAGTTCTATGAGAATATTGTTAGGATAGGAGAATTGAAGTCCATGGGAGTTGAAGTTAAAAATCGAAGACAGATTCAAGCCACACTGTATCTATAAATCTGGTAACAGTATAGAAATGATATCGATATCGGATTTGTATCATTTTTATTGGTAAAAATTTTCTTATTAGTCTGCGAATGATTGATTTTTACATTGCTTAACGCCATCTTTGGGATCTACATTTTCTGAATACACGATATATTTATACCCATTTGAAACTGTAGAAGAGACAGCTGAAATGTGAGCTGGAGAGGGGGAGGATGCCGAAGCTATAGTGTGATGACTGATAGAGTGATGACGGAATGCGGAGATTGGCTTAGTAACTCGTAAATCAATAACACTGTTTCATTATAATACATGTTGATTGAAAGAATCAAATGAAATATAAATGTCTTAAATTGTTCCAAGAATAATCGCCCTGACCGTGAATCGAATTCGGGATTGGTTTACGCGCGGTTGCTCCAGCCAATGAGCTACCAAGACGACGATTTTTAACCAACATCTTGAACTTGCGTGTTACATGATGTTCAATAGGCAACAACCTGTTACCTTAACGGAGAAGCTTATTGCAACTGGGCGGAAACCAGAAGCCTTCGGTTCGATTACTGGTTGGGGTGACAACTCTTTAAACAATTTGAATTGTTAAAATAGATTTGAAATACAGTAACAACGTCACGGAGAACATCACGAAAAACGTGCATTGTGCAGAACATATTTCCGATGTAACTGACTCTCCAAAAAGTTGATACGTTGATACGGTTGTGGTTTCGAAACCTAGGTATCGATTCCAATCGAAAGTGACCTTATTGATTCCAGTTTCATATCCGTAGTATCGCCAGAATTCGTTTTAAATTTTAAATGTTTCACAATAATTTGTATTAATATTTTATTAATAACAATTTTTAATTGTTGTTTTTATGAAAATCTCTTCACAAATAATACAAGTATCGCAGGTAATCGAGTCCTGTTTCACATCGCAACACCTCACTTGGAATCTGACGCGAAAATAATCCAGAAGAAATGTAATCGACGAATAAATAAGGCCCAACTCATGCACTGAGGGTCGATTTATTCTCTGTCATCTCCAAGCAAGTGATATCAAGGATTTAGATTCCGTGGTTGCGGGTGTATTAAATACACAAGAGCCTCACTGACAGCTCTTCTTTCTAGCTGGAAATTTTCGATGGGATCAGAACTCCTCCTGACCGCAATACTCAAAATTACAAACAAATCATTTGTAGATTTGCAGATATTAATACTTATTTTGTTTTCACTATTCACCAAATGAAAAAATAAATCATTCCTCGTAAATGATCCAACGAAATGTACATGTTTAGGAGAAACTGTGGCTTATTAACGGCCACCAGGAAAAGTATTTTTCGCCAAATGTGTTTCTTGGAATTTTCTCACGCATACTCCTCATTGTTTTCTGCGACGAAAATGTGCAGACGGATAATTAGAAATTCTAATGTCCTGCTCCAACCCTCTTCTAATTTGTGTCGAAATACATTAGGAGATTTCGTCTCTGTAGCTACTTTCCATAACACAATCTGAGATCCAGGATATTTCAAGATTTAGTCATTTCAGGCAGAATTTTTACTAAATATCTCATTCTTTCAAGAGTTTCAAAGCAAATACAAAGCTTGAAATGTATTTTAAAATTTAAAAATAATGGCTTCAAAACAAGAAATTTCTTGGAATATGCATTAATGATCTTTACCACTTGGAAAGCTGTGCCATCTATAAGAGGCCCGGATTAAAGAGAAACAACACACAATTAGGGAGATAAAATAAAATTAAAAAATCTTTCGAGTCCACTGACCCTTTGAGATGCTTAAAATAATTTACACGCGTCCATCGACCCGGAAACTCATCATACCGCCATCAATCACCCCCTGCGGTGTTTTTGTTAGCGTAATTTGAGTCAATGATGCGTGTAGCACACTTAGCTTTAGGCCGTGTTGATTAATTGCCTCCGAAACCCTAATCGCGGATCGGTGAAGTCGGAACATGGGTTAATGAAAGGCGCCATATTTCATGGAAATATTGTTTTTACAGCGGAACGCTTGTTGCTTCATTGGAGCTTCTTCCAGTGTGCGGAACGCGATAGTATCAATAAAGATTGCTTAATTGGGCGTGAAAACGTTACAGATTTATTTCGCGAGCTTTTTGCCTCAAGAGCAAACGATAACTAGTATTTGGGTTCCTGGTGCGGTATAATAGCCATGTTCTTTGCAAGATAGATCAATTGCGTAATTCATTAATTAAATTTATTTTAAAGTTGTTTTGTACTACGGTTATTCAACGTCCATAAACTGTGATTCTCTATGAGAAAAAGTAGCTTAGTACAATGTCAGTTATTTCTTTCCCTGAGCCGTTATAATGCAGGAGAAAATGACACCTTAACACAATGATTCTTGTGCTGTATGTCCCCACATACAGGACATTAAATATCCTTTGATCACTATTATGAAAGATTTACAAGAAGGAAGAATTCAGATATCAACAGAATTAGTTCATGTGATCGTAAAGCATTCAATTGACATTTAAGCTAAATTACCATCAAGAAGCGTTTAACGATAGCTGGAAATCTAAACAATCAAAACTGTTTATACGTAAGTATTTATAATTGAGAAATCTTCAGTAATTACAGCGCTTTCGTTCTCTTACAAAATCTATATTAAATATTAGTTGTTTTACAATGTAACAAATTCATTTTAGTTATAAAATATTATTAAGACCTTCACTGCTAAATTTTCTATTAAAGTTCTAAATATAATTTTATTTTAGCTTTAAAGTAACGTTGTAAACTCTTCATAGTAGGAATATATACACCAACAAAAAAACTTGTTAAAGTAGTTGTTATCTTCTCCACTTGCAGAGTGGACGACTCTGACGACTTACTAAAATGAAAATGTGCATAAATGCATGTCGGTTAGAAATGAAGCAACGATGAGGACGTTGCCATAATCCGCATGTCGTGCATCACGAACATCGTGTAGGGAGAGCCTCCGCGTCCCTCTCCGCCGAGGAAGGAGCTCAGCATTTGAATGCTGCGCAGGAGCGGAGAACGTGCGCGAAATCCCCCGCGCGACTGCGATCATATTTGCGTTGGCCCACAAAGCCACCGGCTGTTGGCAGCGAGGGCGCTGTTATGAGGCTGCTTTGCTATGAGGCTCCACGCGGGCACGCGCGCCGCCGCTTGATGCATCTGCACCCGAGGCGACGTGGGTGGCGAATGCGTGGCGAACGAGGAAGAGAACACATCGCGACTTCGAAGCAATGACATGCAATGGGACTAGGTTTGAAACTGTACCACTTTCCACTTCTGGACAAGCAGTAGCAGCAGCTTCACAAGGTATTAGATGGCGGGATCCAATTTTTACAAAAATTAATTCATAGTAACTATTGAATCCGTGCTTAAATTGTAACAATTTTAATTGAAATACACTTTGCATAGTATAAGATACCTAAACAATATACTATTAATATTTCTATTGCTATTACTTTTTTTATTTTCGCGCATAATTCGCACGAAGTATAGACAAAGTATTGTAAAACTGCGGCCAAAAATAGCGATTTTGTGACAGAAAATTTTCTTAGTTTGGCGCCCTGATACTGCAAAAATGGATAAGTCTTGTTCTACTATTAAATAGAAAGTACCGTAGCTTGAAATTGTTTGAATTGCCTCACACTTTCAACGTTTGAAATTTCAAATTTATGGAATACGTTAATATTCTTATTAATAATTTCACATATAAATCCCTTTTGAACCCTATAAAAATTAAATATTTTTTTAAAATCCTGACACCACGGCCTCGCCTTTCTAAAGTCGCCCAGGCAACCATGGATGCATTTGCTTGTTTAGTAGACGAATTTACTTCAAGAAAGAAACGTTCAGGATGGTATGGGTGGTTGATAGAAGGTGGTCGGTGGTCTTTGGATTCAGTCGCTCTCCACGTGTGGTGAATCCCCCCAGCAGCTACTGTGCTATATGCATCCCATTAAAAAAGATCAGTTTTATTACTTTTGATGATATTTTCACTCGTGCCGATTCACTCACTTCCTTGTCCTCTACTTGATGCCAGTAGCTCAAGAATAACTAGTAGCTATTTTTCTGTTTTGAAATATGACTTAGATACGAGTAATTTAACATTTTGATATTGTCAATAATATTAAAAATTTTAGAATAGTAATGTTAATAATAGTAATTCAAAATAAAAATAATAGTATTTATTATTTGCAGTGTTATAATATTAGAAAGACAATAGGCGAGGTTTTAAAAGACCTATCAAAAATTTAAACATATTATCAAGAATGAAAGCAGATTTCACATTAATAATGATCTACATTAAAGATTTCCTTAACAACTCCCTGTATTTAAAAGAACATTTCATTTTTATTTTACCTTCTCATTTTTTGTTTACTTGTAATTGATTCAGAATGACTGAACGCCTTATTTCTTCCTTTCATCATTGTCTATTTTTTTTCTCTTCCTTCGTATTCGCACGTCATCACTTGTTAGTGTGTCCATTTCTGCTTATTGACTATACATCGCTTGATCTCAATGAAAATTATTTCAGGGGAATGATGAATTTCGTTTACTATTTCTTTTCTTTCTTTTTTCTTTCTCTCTTTCTTTCTTCATTTATTTGTTTCTGTCTGTTTCTTTCGTTTTCACTTTCTTCGTTTCCTTTCTTTTTCATTTCATTTTTCTCTCTTTTCCTCCTTCTTTCTTTCCTCCTTCCTTTACACATTGAGTCTTCTTTCTTCAGGTAATGAATGTTTATTTAGATTTTGCCAAAGAGTAAAAGACTCTGCATGAAGGCTCAGCTCGCAGAGGGAAATCTTTCTGTTCGTCGTTCCTTTGAAGCCCCCCCCAGGCCTTCGCTGCGTGGGCGGGGGCTGGTGCGGGTGGCGCCTGGCGCAACGGCCGGCGACGGACGACCGCGCAGCCATTTCATAAGCGCCCATATTTTATTCCGCAAAATGGCCGCGAGGGATCTAGATAAAGCGCTCCGCTGCCGGGTGAAAGCCCCCAGCGCGGCGCGTGGCGCCGCGGAGACGACGATGCGACTGTCAAGCGGTCGCGTGCAGAGGCAACATTGAGTCTGTAGAGGAATGAATTGGTTATTCAACTCGTCACATATTTGAAATATATTTTTGGCAAGTATCTAAGACAAATTATTAAGAAATTACAATTGTTTTATATAATACAATTCAATTATTTTGTAATTTTTTAATAAAAATGAAGAAGAAAATAAATATTTGTCTTAGATACTGGCCAAAAAATAAATTTCAAAAAGGAATACAAGAGAAATAAGAATGAAATTAGTTACATACCTTCAGCTTTGGGGCCGACTTAGCTCTGGGCATCAATTAATGTTACTGCAGTGCTCCTGATCGAAAGGTTATAGAGTTCGAGTCCCGACGGTGGTAGGGTTTTTGAAACTACCTACATACCTAGGTCTAATTCAGTCGCTGTCACGAGGACAATTCTAGCGATCGGCTGCTCTGATAGATAGTTTTTTGTGGTTTCTCCGATCAACACCAGGCTAATGCCGGAGCAGTACCCTAATAAACAGGCCACCCACCGGGCGCGATCTTTCCTTTCTTTTCCTTATCCTATTTCACCCCTAACTTACACACTTATATGCCACACACCGGGAGACCGGTTGGAAGCTTAGAGTTTGTCCCGGCTGGGGCGGTGCTCCGCTGGTGAGAGATATCTGGTTGAGAAAAAACCCTCAAGACGACGAGTAGGTCGGCGCCAGACCTCGCCATTGAGCGGGGAAGAATCACCACCACCTTCCGTGACAAAAACACAGTAATGAACGTAGCAGTTGACGCGCCCAGTATCACTAATCAATCAGTGAAATTTAACTTCGGGGACAGTTGCAGCTTTCACGATACGACATATACGTGATCTTCTGCTACCAGGAAGTTTCATGCGTGATATATAAAATCCAAAGAGCAATAAAATCACAGAGATTTGGTTAGTAGTAGCTGCTGAAACGTGGGTTTTGCTGAATACGGATATCTATCTACATTAATTTAACCACTTTTTCTTTTCTTTCTGTACATGTTCCTCCTCCACAATATTTAGTAGCTGTTAAACATTAACATTTATAGCTACAATAAACAAGTCAGGGAACTCCATTCCATTTTTCATTGAAAAATAGCAGCTGTACTACATTAACACTAGCTGCAGCATCATTACACACCTGTGCCCCGTTCCCGAACACGAGGAAGCCCCGGTACATCGTATACTTGGCTTATCTCGTTTTATCTGACAGAGCTTGGTGCCGCGAAACATACGTTCTGCGTTAAGGATAACAGTAATTCGGGGCTTCCTGCTCCGAGGCCCATAACGCCGCGCGGCGGGGTATCGGCGATCGGCGCGCGCGAGCGGTGGGCGGGGCAGCGGCGAAGCGCCGAATTAAATTAGAGCGCCCCACCCCCACCCCCACCCCCACCCACTCCGCCCGCTCCAGCACGCGCAAGCGCCCGCGGAGAGCGCAACCGCCAAAGGGAAAAGATCGCGGGGCCGATGCTCACAGAGGATTTACGAAATGTAAAATAATGATAGAGAAATTGTATTCTTGGAACGTCCATGATACGAATCTCGATAGCTCGAGAGTCGATCGATCGAATTTTGATAACATTTTAAGTCGATGTCTGGATTGTCTGAAATGACTAGATTGCACGGGGATGAGAGGAAGAGAAAATTGATTCGAAATATTTTATTTGCTGCCAATTCACAGGAACATTTCCCAGGTGAGTACAGCTTTGTCTTGAATTCCTGTATGCCCTTCGCAGCACTCCGTCCCTTCTCACGTAAGTCATAGGGAAACTTGTCTCCAGTAGCACCGGCGACAGGGAGAAGATCGCGCTGATGCTCACTCATAGGGCATTTACGAAATGTAAAATAACGATAGAGGAATTGTATTCTTGGAACATCGATGATACGAATCTCGATAACTCGAAAGTCGATCGATCGAATTTTGATAACATCTTGAGTCGATGTGTGGATTGTCTAGAATTACTAAATCACACGGGGTTGGGGAGGAAGTAAAAATTGAGTCGAAATATTTTATTTGTTGAGTGTGGCTTTGTCTCGAATTCCTGCATGTTCTTCGCAGTGCTAGGGTCCTTCTCACTCAAAAGTCACACGAGGTACAGGCGAGCCTATGTCCAGAAGCACCGTCGACAGAGAGAAGATTGCGGGGCTGATGCTCTCAGAGGATTTACGAAATGTAAAATAATGGGAGTGAAAGTGTATTCTTGGAACATCGATGATACGAATCTCGGTAACTAGAAAATCGGTCGATGGAATTTTGATAACACCTTAAGTCGATAGCGCTGTTGTCAAGAGAGTGCTGAAGCAGTACCCTAACAAAGAGGCCTCGGAGCGCGTGTGTTTCCTTCCTCATCCTTGTCCTCTCCCCTCACATATATTTACACTTACATGAACTACTCTAACACATGTCATGAGAACCGTCAGGAGCCTAGAGCTTGTCCCGCGAGGGGCAGTGCCCTGCTGGCGGAAATTCCTGCAGAGCGGAAATCCCCGATATCCGACGCGTAGGTCGGAGCCAGATCTTTTGTTCTAGCCGGGAAGCTGGAACCGCCACCGCCGTCGCCCGCGCATTTAACATGCACCACACTGACGAGACCAATGACCACAGCGGTTGGCGCGTCCGGAAACGCTGAACAAAGTCAAATCGATGGCTTGGAAGTCGATGGTTGGAACGTCGATAAAAGGCTGGAACGAGGATGGGCAGAAGTTGTGTCGAATTATTTTCATTGTTGCCGATCCATGTACTCATTTCCCAGGTGAGTGCGGCATTGTCTCGAATTCCTGCTCATACTTTGCAGCACTCCATACCTCCTGACTAGAGTAAAAGGCAAGTCTACTTCTAGTAGCACTTTGAACATTAACTGTGTTAAGAAAATCATTATTCAGTTAAATATATCAACTTAGGGTCGTCATCTACGTTGTTTTAAAGGATGGCCAAAAGTTGACCGAAGGCAGAAGGTGGTGTGCATGCGAAAATCTACTTTCCCGCCGCCTCCACCATCTTCGCCGCTATCTTCTTCGCCGACCTCCACCATCATATTTCTTCCAGCGAACACAGCACCAAGCGAATGGCGGAGCAGTACCCTAACAAACGGGCCACGGACCGCGCGGGATCTTTCCTTCCTCTTCCTTGTCCTATCCTCATCTCTTCCTTACACACACACACACACACACACACACACACACACACACACACACACACATGCACTACTGTACCATATAGGTCGGGAGACCAATCGGGAGCTTAGAGATTGTCCCGGATGGAGGCAATCTTATACCAGGCTTGTGGGAGATACTTGGCTGGGGAAAATCCCTTCAAGCTGACGTAGGTCGGCGCCGGATCCCGCCAGTCAGCCGGAGAAGATCATCGCCACCTCCCGCGATAAAAATGGGAACCACACTTACAGCATTAATGACTTAAGCCGTTAACGCGCCCGGAACCACCAATCAATCAATCAATCAATCAAAAACCCCACCAACGCTGCTCTTTGTCTCGGTCGCTTCCGCCTGCCCTTCTCTCGCCGATCCAGTCGCCCCGGTCTCCTCCCACGGGCGCAGGCGTTGTCGCCGCGCGCTGGCTGGCAGCCCCGCGTGCCGCGCGGCGTGACTCACTGGCGCTCCCGTGCTGCACCCGCGTGCCCTCCCCTCCCCCCCCGCCCTGGCGCCACGCCTCCTCGCCGCTACCCCGGGGCGTCGAACTGTACAGGCGCGCGCTTCGCTTCCGAACAGCGCCCCGCGAGTCGACAGGCCGAATTCCATTAGAGATAACTGCTATTCAGTGGAAAGCTTACGAATAGTTTGTTTCAAAACTGTAGGCACGATCACGAGAAGGTCTGAAGTTTTGAATCAGTAACATGATGATACGCCATTCTCATACAAATTCTGCTTATTTAATAAGACCATAGGCCAATATATACATTTTGGTTCAAGCCAAACTCAACAAAGTTGAGTTCTCTGTGGTAAAAAGAAAATACAAGTTTTCTAATTATAATATGGCCTTCTAGTAACAATAATCAGTTTCGTGTGTTAAGTAATAACACAAGTAATCCAAAGTTACGTATTAACTAATACCAACATCTGTTTTATCACCTTTCGCACGACGAATACTCAAATTTAATTGCAGTGCATTAGATGAACCCTAGCGATTATATAGCACATAAGGAATTATTACAGAAAAGTTACAACAGGAAAGTAAAACATACGCACTATACAGAAAAATTGGAATTTCCTAAAATATTGATTCATGTCGATCAGTACTTATTCTTGAAGACTAATGAAATGAGGGTGGTTTAGAAATTCTGAAACAATACAATCACTGTTCAATATACGCACAGTCTATAAAAATGTTTCTGAGAATGTAATTGAAATGTTTTATATTCACCTTGAAGTTCGCTTCTTAAAGTTCGCGCTTCTTAATGTTCTTGACACAACCATACGGTGTAATGAACAAATGATGACAAAAAAATGTTAATTTTATTAACTTAACGATTTTGTTAAAATTCACTGTTTATAAAGTAAAACCGTTTAATGCGAAAAGCAAACGATAACACGCTTGAGGACTACTTTCAAAGACAAAATCATTAAATTTAATTGTGTAAAAATCTCAAATTTCTTTCTGTATGCAAATTTTTGTTTTAAACAATTAGATTGGAATTTTTACAAAGTAAATAAAACGTTGTGCGATACTTATATCGTAAATAACTACTTTGATGCCGCAAATCACAATCACCAGTTTTAATGTTAATGACTCCAATCTATAACTACAACTCGTGTGGTTCTACCATGAAACGGAAGTACTTCGTAGTTCAGGTTTGGTAAGATTAACATAAAATTGTGATTAGAATTATGAAATATTGTATGTGCTGTGACTCGTCTCACTATTTCTCGTTTTAAAATTGAATGCTGTCATTTTACATCATTTCTCCTCTGCGTAACGCCTGCCAGATGGTGAATTTTATTTTGTGTAACTGTACGACTTTCCATATTTCGAAATGAGTGCACGAATTAGATTTCTTCTTGGGCTCCGGCGCTCCGTTACATGCCTCAATACTTGTGATAGTCATCAGTTTCATCATTAAAATCGGCGAAACTCAGAGATTCAATTAGTGTTGTTAATAACCTTAGAAATTTGATACAGTAAGAGTATTTTTAGCGTAATACTCAACGTTGAAAAGTAGCTGTCAAATTTTGTTTCTAAATCAGAATTTATCACAATATTCAATTGATGAAATACTCGGAAATTGTTTACAACCATACAAAATTGCGACTATGGGTCATAAATTTGTGGAAGAAACTCGATTCCCGAAAGACGATCGCAGATTGGTAGTGCTTCTCCCAGCCTCTCCAGCAAGCCGTATTATTTTAGAACATTATAAAACATCTCCCCTCGTGGAGTGTTCTATTACCTTCCGTCCTTGTATGAAAATACCAGCCCGCGTGAGTCCCTTTCACCTCTGCTTCATCTACGGCGCAGCACAGCCATCAGCACCTCTTCGCTGCGCTGTGTTGGCCACGCCTGTTCGCACGTGGCTACCGCCGCGCCGGCTCCGCCCGCACATGCATGAGCAACCAGCTGGCGGGCAGCGAGGGCGAATCCCACGTGGCCAATATTGATGCCGCTATTAACGCTCAAAAGCTCTGCGAATTGAGTTTGTGCGAAAGATAAAGCTAGTAGATAGCTGGGGCGAAACCTTCAGGTACAATATTGATGCCACTCAAAAGCTTAAGGAATTGCGTATGCGTGGAAGATAAAGCTAGTAGGTCGCTGGGGCGAAATCTTCAGATCCAGTATTGATACCGCTCAAAAGCTGAGAGAATCGCGCTGGTATTACCAAGAGTAAGTCCAACTGGTATTTCTGCTGGTATAGCTGGTCTGCGTTGGTACTCCAGACAGCGGGGCTAATCCTTTGATGACAGTATTGATATCGTCATTACCGCTCAAAAGCTGTGAGAGTTGCGCCCCGGTCAGGGCTCAGAAACAATGTTCACTTTCCCATTATTGATATTGCTATCACCGGCCAGAAGCTGTAAATATCATGTTCGCATGAGAATGGACTAGGTAGGGGTGGGGGTGGGGTCACAGCACATTAGGAAAGGCTGTGCACTTGGTTCTGCAGTATTCCAATATCTAATTCTCAGTATTTTTTACAAAGTTGTCGCGCTATCGCTTTAAAATGCTGTAAATGCTGTTAGAAGTGCACAAAAACAACCGTAAAACGGGCGATTGTCTTTGTTGATTACATCAGTTCTTTTATATGAGTAGGAATATTCCCGATAATGTGGTACTAACGTAATGCCAAGAGCCTCCATTGTTAAAATAAGACTAAACTGAGTTTAAAGATACAATTCTTCCGTCAGAGCTCGTAAAAAATAGTAATGAATGTGAGAGTAATGGTTTGTATTTCGAAGTGGCTAACTGTGTGTACACATTTCCCTATTAACAGAAGAATGCTTTAAAAATCTCCGGAGTATGTGATGAGTACCAAGGTTTAGATATATAATTAAATTCAGTGATATATCATCGATAGACAAGAAAAAAAATATTGTCATCCTTTTAAAATAAAAAAAAAAACATGTTAGGAAAAATATTTTCTAGTAAGAAATCCACTAGGGCAGTTTAAAGACACTCGACATGCAGAGTTCCCTTAAGCCGCCAAAGAAACAGCTCAGTTCAGATTAAAAAAGTTCTTGTGCAAATTGACAAGTTTTGTTATGCATCGCTATTCCGACATGTGAAGTTTTGACGTATGAACGACGAAGTGACGACGTATGAAGATCGAGAAGCAAAACTGGAGACACCGTGTGGCCTTCCTGCATCCCAAGCACAGTAGTGCACACGAACTGATCGGGCGTCCGTAGCGATTCCAACGCTGGGAACACGCGGTCCGCCGTGCGCGTGCTCTGTGATGCCGGGCACGTCCGGCGGCGGGGGCGGCGGTGCGGAGGCGGGCCGCGCCGCACGCCTGCACAAGAAATTCGGGAGCGGGGCGTGGCGGGGGCGGGGCGGGGAGGTGGCAACGCTTCGCGTCTCCCGATGGAAAGGCTGCCGGCCGCGCGGAGGCGATGGGCGCTGCGCTCGGCGCGGTGGCGCAACACGTACAGCGGGCAGGGGGTGGCCACGTGACCAGAGCGGACGCCACGCATACGCTCCCAGCCGTCGACCCACTCGGTTTCGCAGCTCATTTGGGAGTTAATTGCCCGGCGGCTGCCGCGGCCCCAATGCTCCTGCCCACTGCCCACGACCCGCCTCCGCGCCGAGGAGTCTGCTATGGACACGACTGGCTTCTCCTAAATCTCGATCTCACGAACACCGGTAGCTCAGGCTGCTTTTTTTGTCTTTTTTTTTCAGGAACTGTTGCCTGAAACTTTATTGAAAAAATAGAAATAACATAATTCTGCTTCCGTATCTATTACACTTTGCGATGGTATGTTGAGCTGGGAAATCCCATTTACAGCATAACATGGCCGTTTAGTTGCTATTTGTAGAAGAAAAATGCCTTTCACTGCGCTAAAATTGTGATTGACAACTGGGCCTTCTTTATAAAGGTACGTCCGTGTCGTACAAGTTACCCTCCATCGGTTCAATCGGGTATCGTCGGGGTATCGCCAAGCGTTCAGTAATCGCAGACATTTTATGCTAACCAAACTTGTGAGAAGCACCGACCACAAGGTTCAGTGCGCAATATCTGTATTAAAATAGTTCATTTCTCTTGGTGTTAAGTACATTAGTAAATATACTGAATATTTTAGTTTGTTTTACTGTCCCCCATGCCAATTATATCACGTTATTCCAGACATTCCAATTGCATAATTTACACACTTATTAGTTAGTGCTTATTTCTTTCAGGTGATAATAGAAGGAACGTCGGTGTCTGGTGGAATTTCAAACAATTCCGTGGTTTTATTTCTAAGGAACCTTGATTTGATGACGGACTTCAGACATAACAATTTGTATTCAATCTATCCTACATTTATATGGTAATTTATTGTCTTTTTCTTGTTAATGTGTCATTATTTATTATTGAAAGTATATATATATATATATATATATATATATATATATATATATATATATATAATATTTTATTTATGTTTGCTATAACCTTTATTTTTTTATATTTCGAAACGTTTACAAGAAAGTCAAATTCTATATATCAACATGTAACATTATTTTTTTAAATTAAAATTATAAATCACATATTTGCTCGAAAATATTTTAAGTACTGTCTATATTTCGAAATCGATTAACACTTCTTTTTTATCGTATTTTTATAACTTTAATATTTCAATACAATTGAATATAATATGTCTAGCGTAACAGAGAGGCAATATTGCTTCGCCCTCAATCCCGCCGCTCCTCGCTTGCTATTTATTCCTTGCGCGTCGCGCGGGCGGTGGCGCTCAAAGCGCTCGCGGCGCCGGCGCCGGCGCCTCCGTCGTGCGCGCGCGCGTGCGTGCCGCACAGCCCGGTCGCGTGCATGCCAGGCGCCTGCGTTGCGTCGCGTCGGCGGCAGATGAGCAGCTAGGGGCCGCTGGAGCGCCCACGGCCTTGGCCGCGCGCCGCTCTTCAAGGGAGTTCGAAAGTCGCTATCTGCGTCTGCATCTTGTTCTGCTCTTTCCACTTCTCCTCCTCCGTTTTTCTTTTTCACCTTCTTCTTATTTATCTTATTATTTTTCCCTTCCTTTTTCACATCCTTCATCTTCACGTTCTACTTCTTCATCTGCTCTTTCTTCACCTTCTTCTTTTTCTTCTTTCTTCTTCTTCTTCTTCTTCCTCTTTTTCTTCCTCTTTTTCTTCTTCTTTTTCTTCTTCTTTTTCTTCTTCTTCTTCTTCTTCTTCTTCACCTCCACCTCTTTCTTTTCCGTTCTGCTTGTTCGTTTACTGTCCTAATTTTTCTTACCTTATAACCTGTCAACATTGACTCTCTCGTGTAGCTAAAATTCTCTTCCAATAACGAAAACTTTCTATGACGAAACAACGTAGCTACTAGTTCCCTTGGGTTACGTTTTAAACAACTTCTAGCGTACTTTGAGCCCCTTGCACATTTGGGTATTAAACAACGACAGTCTGTCAGAGACTCGAAACCATTGAATCCTGGGGAAATTTGATAATGGAAAACTAGCCTTGTCGGGCCTTCGCGTCATTTAAATGCTTACGTACACTTCAAATAATTTTATGTTAAAATATCTTAATTCTTTGTATGCTTTCCTCTATTTTCAGGCATTTTAAATTTCAATTACTTTAAAACGTCTATTCTTAACATTCTGTTCTTGTAAAACTATATAGGCTCGTGGTCAGTTCCAAATTTGAGCAATCTTTTTTGAAGTCAACTAAGATTTCTGCGTCCTTCTACTAAATACCAGAATATAGGACTCTTTTGTATAATTCTTTCGACATGTTGCAGCCAATTACTTTTCCACTGGCTTATTATTTCATTTAGTCTTCCTCTTCATCTCATTTCCCGCTTCCTCTGTTGGTCATTTATTATGTCTTCATTCTTTTTAGTGTGTCAAGCCTTCACGTATTGTTATTGTAATTTTTCTGCAGATTCGGTTCTCATTGACTTCAGGCTTCACTTTCATAGAATATCTCCGAAAGCGACATCAGAACGACCCAGGCATTATTTCCAAAAGTTTTCTTTCGTGCAGTGCCCCCAAGAGTTGCAATGCGAACAGCCTCCTTTTTCTTTTGAAGCCGCCGCCAAAACTAAATATTTAAAACTTTTGAATTTATAATAATTACATCGTTATAACAACCATATGATGTATTTTTCTCCGGAATGCATAGATTCTTTTTAAATTATTCCATCTCAACTGGGCTCTTTGTACAACTATGATCATAGTTTTTCTTTTTCCTGTTGTAGTAAATGAAAGGTTTAAAACTGGGAAAAGTTCCAGGGAATTGAGTACTCCGTTTCATTATTATTCGAATTTGAGAAACCGAGAACTCGCCCCACCTCCAATTAAAAGGACGAAATCCCAGCGCCGACCGCTGCACCTTCGTCGCCGCCAGCTCCCGCGCGGCGTCAGCGGCCCTGTCTCCAGGCTCTAATGAGCGCCCGCGGCCTTGGCGGGTAATTGGCGCCGCCCGCGCCCGCCCCCGCCCCCGCCCTCGCCCTCTCACCAGGAACAAGGCGCCCGTCGTCCTGCGCCCCGCCCACCGCGCCTCGCCCATCGCCCACCGCCCACCGCACGAGGCGGTCACCGCTCCGCGCGCCCATCCCTCGGCTGAGGAGGCGTTGAACACGGGCGCTGTCACACAGTAGGTAGAATCCCTAGATCAGAGAGTAGCGCATTCCATTGTTCCACCGATCCCACCATTTTGTGTCCAGTTGTCAGGAAAATTAGAATTGTGTAGTATTCTGTATGCTGAGAAACATGAATTTACCTCAAACGAGTATTAATATGTTGAATATATGAAAATGTTCGTAATGTTACCAATTGTTATCATTTCTCTTCAGTTTCTGATTGGTGCCTGACGAGATTGAAGGGTGAGAGGATATTAAATGGTGGCGTTTGCGCTACTTTCTGTATCTACGGACTCTTAACACTAGGCACCGCGCAGCGCGGCGGGAGGACGGAACGCTCGAGTTGCAGCATGCTATTGCAAATGGACCTTTAGCGGTCATTTACGCTTGTACGGTTCTTCTCTTCCTTTTTATTATTCTCTTCTTCTTCTTCCTTTCCCGAAAATTCTCGTCCTGTTCCTTCTTGTTCGTTTCCTTTTCCTTGTTATTGTTAATTATTAATAATATAATAATAATATTATTACTTATTTATTTTTTTCCTCTCATTATTTTCTTCTTCTGGTTTTCTTTCTACTTATTCTCTTCCTATTTTATCTCCATTTTTCCTCTTCTTTCTCTCCCTCATATTCCTTCTCCTTTTCTTCTTCTTTTCCTTTTGCTTCTTTTCGCAAATAAATCAAACGCTTATTTTTTCACCAAGAGTTTATGATCTTTTTCACCTCTGTCTGCTGTTCTCTCCCTTTACGGTTTGTTGGCCACGCCATTGATGTACGCTCTTCCTCCACTCTCAGCGGCGAAGGTGGCCAAGGTGGGGAGCGGGGGCTCATGGGTCTTCAGATCCCCTCCCCAAGAACCAATTATATATATTCATCCACATAGTTTTAAACAAATTTCTATTCTTAATAAAATCAATTGTTATCGATATAATAATTAACTACAAAGTAAATAAATGCCATTTAAATTCAGCCTAAGCGAAATGTTCGTTATGAAAAAACATCGAGTTGGATATAACCCAACCCAGAGAAAAATCCTGGTTCGCCTCTGTTCATTCTAAATTATATAGTGTGATCATTCCATTCTCCCCATCGAACAGTAGTTAATTCGGCATTTTTGCTTAATTTGTCTAGGGACTCTTACACGTTTCCTTTCTTTACCTTTCTAATACAGTATCTCAGTAATTTTCCTTTGTACTCTATATTTTAGCGATATACAACTTTTGTTGCGTTTTTTCTTTTGTTTATCGTTTCATCTTATGTTTATCGTTTCTTCTACGTAAGCTAGTCTATTCTTGATGATATGTGTTGAACAGTGGATTTGCATAAAACCCGCATCGACCTGCAGCTGCTGAGAGCTTCTGAGTTTGGGTTGCTAGATGACTCTGCGATTGGATAAAGATGCAACTTACTGAGCATACTTCTAATTTTTCACAGTTAAGTCTCATGTGATCCCTGTGAGTTTGTCGGAGCATTGCACGTCTTCACTGAACTTAAACACTTCAGCACATGAAGAGCTATATGACCTAACCAGCTGGGAACTTAAATAGCACGCCCCACTCGGAGGGTAACTTTTTGCCACAATTTGAGTCGCAATCTTATTTAAGTAATTAAGTTTCTTGGTACTCCTCCTATCATCTATAGAGACCGTATCTTGGGGACGGAGTCTATTGCATGCTGCACTTGCATGCAGACACACATCTTTCTTTGAACGCAGTATCATTGCAACGATAGCGACGAGAAACTTTAGTAATACACTTCTCTATTTGTACATGTTTATATTCTGTCCATCTCTGAAGCATCGTTGGCATCCAGGCCTTTAGTTTCGCTGATCTAACTACTTCAGGTCCTGTCGTTTTCTTTTCCCTCGCACGACCTTCATCGGACGCTCCTCTCCGACCACACTCATTTATTTTCTGCTCCGCTTCGACTCCTCCCGCGACCCAACGGTCCGTGAATTATTATGATTACGTCTATCTCCCGGCAGGGGGTAAGCGGTCGGCGGGCTGCATCCAAATTACCAAACGCAAATTATCACGTACCTGCTGCTCTCCTCGGTCAACCTTTAAGTCTTTTGTGTCGGTTGCACCGGCCGTGAGATCCGCTACACGGGAAGAGAGAAGAAACTGGAATTTCGCAGCTAATAACACGTAATATCCCCTGAGAGGTACTATATGGAGCAACGTTCCCCGTTTCCTAACCTCGCCGCCATTTTTATTGTTATCGGCTTCCTCGGCACCTGCTCTTGCGACACAGGCAGGCGCCAAGGCTTTCGACTGCCGAAGGTCGGTCGATATAAAGTTTCGCCACGTGAGTCGATTTTAATCGCTGGATGATGGACAGTTCCGATAATGCTAGGTGGCAGAATATTGCATTTGCGTTGGGTCCACATTAATCTTATTAAGTGAATGAAACGCTAGAACCCCCACAAATCATTTACGGTGGCAGTAGTTCGTGATGTTTCATGCTTCATTTGCATTTTTCTTTAAATTAATTTCCATAGAGCACTCATTAATGCGATGACGGTCTAACGTCTCTCTCAACCATGTCACTAACAGAAATTTCTTATATATTGCATATTTATGCACAAATTATGATAATTATGACGCCCGGAAGTGCAACCACCATTGAATCATCAATGAGCTAACATTTATTAAGAGAATTATCGTCATAACTAGTAATCCTAAATTTTAAGTTATTATGAATTAAATTAATTTTTCTCCCGTTGGCAATTGCAGAACATCTGGGCTTTCGCAATCAAAATGTACCATTGCGGATTTTTAAAAGGGCGTGTTGAACAGGGCTATAGGAATCTCTCCTTTCGTTCAAACGCCAATACTTGAAAAATAGTTCTTTTGAGTTGCGATAGTACACGGAGTACGCTCGTCAGTTCATGCCATTAAAGGTTTGCACTCGATGTTTGCACCCTTTGTTTTCATTTATGAAAAGTCTCTGAAAAATCATTCACAGAGCATCGATATGAATCAATCATTATGATTGATATGAACTTTCTTCAACGAAGATCTTTATTAGATCTCAGCCTCGATGATTTCTTCATAATTTAATAATATTAAACTTACTTGTTAGTTTCATAAAATCTATGGAATCAGTGCTAAAAAGAAAATAAGCATTTATGTGTATGTCCAAAAATCAGACGTTTCTGTCTTTGCAGGCCATCCTTCTTCTGTGCAGAAAAGCGTTTTATCTCGGTTTATTTACAGAATAGATATGGGCACCCATGGAAACTCACAACTTCATTCCACAACCTGTGGAGTTTTTGTGGCACAGAGACAGAATGTACTGTTTGCCAACTATTATAAGCTACATTTACACATAGTATTTGAGCGTTCGATCAATTATATCGAGTTTGGTACGTGTATCATGCGAGTTATTTGATCTTACATTAACTTTTAACTTTACTTTGGTCAGTTAGTGGACGAAAAGTTGAACATTAGTAGTAATGTGCGGAAGAAATTATAATGATGAATGTAAATCCGTGAAAATCTCAAGAAGGAGGTAGTAGGTGATAATGTGAAATTTTTTTCAAGATTTTCCCACGCGATAGTCACAACGTAACAGTCTTCTAACACGAACTTCTTGACGAGTGTGTGGTATGAGATAAGGTAACATACACCCTGTTATGGATCTAGGAATTTTAATTACTGTTGTCATGAATGACAGCTTTATTGACGTTCGTGGTTAATGACACTAGCACCAAGTGTCTGATAAACGAGATGGAAAGTCTTATTTAACGATGTAAAGTTCAGTTCACGTGCTCTCCTCGTGTCAGTGAGTATAACAACAGTCATCTAGGCGCCAGAAATAGAAACAGTTGACTAAAGTTTTCCCGGAAACATTAGTCCCGTTTGTTGCACATTTGTGTTTCTATTCTAAATGTTCATTAATAAAATGATCTTGCGGTGTATACAGACAACTGGAAAATTAACTTTTCAGAACCGATATTGCGGTACATTCCGGGGAATGAGTGAAATGCTGACAAAGCAAGTTAAAACGTCTTTCGGCTCAAGAGACAGAATTTTGGAGGATTTGAATTCTGTCTTTGAAAAGAATTATCGTTGACTTCCGAGTTTCAAATGTTAGCTTCTAGTAAGAGCCCTACGCCTTCTACTTGTAGTGATTAACCGACTTTACACACATCAGTGTATCTGAAGGGAATGGAAAACCGTTCTTGGTTAAGCATTATTGGTGTTATTTTTTGCTGATCTTGTTGCTGCGTCTGATATGCTATTGTTATTTTCCTTCTTTTGTTCCTTAGTTATATTGGTACATTCCCAACTTAACTCTGAAGTAAAATTTTTAGCTCATTGTCATCGTTATTTTTGTTGTTAAGAATAGTGCAGCAACATCCAACATTTTTGCGACATTTCTGTCGTTTCTTGAAATTCTTTTCAAAACTCATGTGCTCTGTAGCATGTGACCGTCACGCCAACAAATTACTCAGACCACGACTTCGTTCGTACAAGGGGAATGTCCTTTGAACGCAAATCCGTGTCATCGTAAATTAGTACAGCAACCTTCTTCCAAGCGTCTTCCGTGGAATCGTGGATGAAACTTCGCCGGCCTTGACTCACTGCGGGTGTCTCCGAAGTGTGTCATTTGATATGCACCTGCAATTCCGTAACGGCGTCCTTGCTCAATGGAATTCCTCGGGCTCGCTTGGGAACATGCGCACGCGGCAGACGTGATTCGGCACCGCAAACGCCTTGGTGCCAGCAGCAGCAGCAGCAGCAGCGACGGCAGCGGCTAGTTCTGGAGAAGGAAATTCTCGCCCGTAAATTCCGGGCGTGTGCAACGGTGGGGCGCGGTGCGAAGTGGGAGGGCGCCGGGAGAGAGAGAGAGGCTGTCGTAAGGCGCTTGGGTGGACCCGCGCGCTGCGCGTTCACGTGGGCGGCACCCGGGGACGGCGCGGCGCCCGCCACGCCAAGCCCGCCGCCACGCCACTCAACTCACGCCGTTTCACACCACTCCGCAGGACGCTAAGCCACACGACACCACGCCACCATTTCAGTCCCCTCCACGCCGCTCCCCATCCATGCCACGCCATTCCTTTTTCATTCAATTCCACACCACATCACACCATACCATTCCATTCCACACCACGCCGTTCCATTCCACGCCATTCCATTCCACGACGTGCTATTCCATTCCACGTCATGCCATATCATTCCACGTCATGCCATATCATTCGACGTCACGTCATTTCATTCTACGCCACGCCATTCCATTTCACACACGTTATTCCATTCCACGCCAGGGTCATTCCTTTCCACGCCATTCCATTCGCGCCCGCAGTTCCATTCCACGCTTTGCCATTCCATTCGCGCCTCTCAGTCCATTCCAAGCCACTCCATACCATTCTACGCCACACCACTTCATTCGATTCCATTTCACACCATTCACCTCTATTCCACTCCACCCAACTCCACTCCACCTCAATCCACTCCTACCGACTCCACCCCATCCGATCCCACACAACTTCACGCCACACTACTTCACTCCACGCCACTCAACACTATTCCACGCCACTCAACACCACTCCATCCCACTCTAATTATTTTAGTAACGACTTCTTTATTTTTTATTTAATCCTCTCTTTTACAATAGTTTCTACGTATTATACCAATTATCCCCTTCCATTTTTGAAAACATTTTTCCCAAAATTGTAATAGAGCAAACTTGAATCCCCGCAATGAGTGAAAAAAGTGAGACAATTACAATCGATTCCCAGTCTGCACTAAATCCGTGACAGAAGAATTATGAAACAAATTGATAGCTACTGAATAATTTCCTTAGCATCAATTTCTCCAAAAGTAAATGTAGCATGTAATATGTAATTAAAAAGCCTGCAAGCGTACAAATGTCTGGGTATGACAATCCTCCAGTCTGTTCCTAGTGAAGGGATCAACCTTTTTGCCTTTATGCGCGAGACAATGCGTGGCAGGTCGTCCCCACATACCGCCACCTTGACCCGGGCGCCCTCCGCCGGCGGCCTTCACCGGTTCGTTGTTCCGCACGTGGTAAGCGGCGTGCGCGGCACCACGTAGTGCGTAGGCTCGAAGGCGCGCGGCGGGAATTCGGACAGGGAACCGCCCCATGTCATTAGCACCTCGAGCGCCACACTGCAGTCACCGCCTCTGTCGCCGCCACCACCGCCACCGTCTCCGCCACCGTCCGCCACGGCCGCCACCGCCGCCACCACTGCCACTCTGCCACTACCGCCGCCCCCACTGCCACTACCGCCACCACCTCTGCCACCACCACCCCAACTCCACTACCACCACCACCACCACCACCGACACTACCACCACCACCACCACCGCCACTTCCGACACTACCACCACCACCACCACCACCTCTGACACTACCACCACCACCACCTCTGACACTACCACCACCACAACTCACCTCCGCCACTGCCGCCACCGCTGCCATCACCGCTACCTCCACCATCGCTACCACCACCACCACCACCACCACCACCACCACCGCTACCACCACCTCGACCACTGCTACCACCACCTCGACCACTGCTACCACCACCTCGACCATTGCTACCACCACCACCTCGACCACTGCTACTACCACTTCGACCACTGCTACCACCACCTCGACCACTGCTACCACCACCTCGACCACTGCTACCACCACCTCGACCACTGCTACCACCACCTCGACCACTGCTACCACCACCACCAACACCACCGCTACTTCCACCTTCGCCACCACAACCACCGCTACTACCACCTCCGCCACCACAACCACTACCTCCACCACAACAACCACCACTTCCAGCAGCAAAACCACCACCGCAACAACTTCCAACGCCTACCTCCGCCGCCCCCGTCTCTCCCGTCGCCATCGCCGCCGCGGCCCTCAACCTTCTCCACCGCTATCACCGACTTACCACCACCGCGTCAATCACCATCGCCTCCTTCGCCACCGCTGCTTCCTCATTCCAGCTTTTGTCACCTCGCATCCATTACAATGCTGTTTCTCTCCTACACACCCCAAGCAACGTGTTGTGCTTTGAAAGTAGGCCTGTTGATGATAAAAAGAGTGATTAAACTATACGAATTGAATTCAAATTGCCTTCATTATCTAAGTGAAGGAGTTTCATAGGTGTTTGGAGGTAATCAAACCTGCAGTCTTAACTTCTTAATTTGTAATATACTAGCGTTGAATTAGAGTATAATGTTGATCGACTTCAAAGAAAGAGTTGAGAACAGAATATATTTCAATTATGATGTTTGAAAATAGAGCGATTTGTTCAGTCACCAATTCGCTCTCTCAATTTACCTCTGCTGATAAATTTAATTAGTTTGTGTGAAGTAAAATTTGTTTAGACATTTGGATTTTGTTCCTGTTTCTTTTCAAAGTGTTTATTTCTTCTTTCTTCTTGACTTCGCATTTTTTTCACTCTGCGCTTTTCTACTACTGAATCCTCCATTGCGTTTTCCTCCTGCTGAACTATTTATAAAAACTTCATTCACAAAAAAAATGTTATGAGCAGTGACGTTAATTATTGTAAATGTGAACCTACCCAAACCGTTCATGCGGTATGCATATGCGGATTATACATCAAGTACACGTGGGCTTGTCCTATTGGAATAATAGTTACCCTGCGCAGATTAAGAAAATGTGTTAATTTGCATGAGATTAGTTTCTATAACTTCACCTGCGTTGACATTCCAAGCCACCTTCGTGTTCGTACATTACAATTAACCGTGCGCGATCTCTTTTGCCCCGTTGTTTACGTGTCTCCCGCAGGGAGACTCAGCTATGCGCTACGCACTGCGTTCTGCTTTATCCAGGCGGGGCACAGCCTCTCTGTTGAGAAACGGTATCATTAAGGACCGACGTTTCCAACGACAGTCGCACATATTAATAATGTATGCTGCCGGGGAGGGCATTCAAGGATTTCACACCGATGCCAACAAGTGCGGTGTGGCGCGGTGATGGGTGAAGTAATGGTAGTGATGTGGCACGGTGATAGGTGTGATGTGGCGTGCTGATTGGCGTGGTTGATTGTTGCGGGGCGGCGTGGTGTGGCGCAGCTATGAGTGTAATGTGGCACAATTTATGGGCGAGATATGGCGTAGTGATGAATATGATATTGGCGCGGTGATAGTGTGGTGTAGCGTTCTAATGCGCGTGGTGATGGGCAAAATGTGACGCGGTTTAGGATAGATATGGGAGCGGTGTGGCGTGGTGATGGGCGCGGTGATGGGCGCGGTGATGGGTGCGGTGATGGGCGCGGAGACTGGAGCGGTGATGGGAGCGGTGATGGTTGCGGTGCAGCGTGGTCTTGGACTTGATATGGAGCGGAGGTTTTCAAAGGCCAGGCTTGCCCTGGCATTCATTTTGGTAAATTTCAAGGTCGTTCCATAAGTTGTGGCAACAACGTTCTATTTTTCAATATAAAATGAATATGATTTCCTTCAATATATATGTTGGTAATCTCTCTAACACTGCACGAGATGTCATTGCCCATTTGTATCTATGTCCCATTTGTATCTTGGTCAACACGTGCAAAAGTTAATGTACCACAGACATTGGCTTCAGGATATACGAAAATAATATAGAATAGTCGTCATATGTTGAAATCGAAGTTCTTCGTGAATCAAATGCCTTGTAGACTCATACGAAGCTACAAAAAACATTTGGGTAATTATCATTGTGTTGCTTGTTGGCTGGATGCCTTTGAAGGAGAACGTGTCGCATCTGAGCCATACTGAAGTTGACGAAAGATGGTACTCATTGACAGATCGCCCATAGCCTATGATAGTGAAGAACTTTCTCATCTTTGGCAGAGATGTGTAAACATTGGAGATGATTTTCAAGGTTGTTAGTTGTAAGTAATATATTCTTTTTCTCCCAATGAAAAAATGATACCTACTTACTGGTTTTTAAATTTTAAATGTTTGCTTCTGTACCAAGAATCAATTTGGTGCTATCATTGTACAGCACATTCCATTAAAATGCAATCGCATGTAGTGAATTTTAATTATTGTTGCTTAATTGGTTGATATAATGCAGTTATTTGGAATTGGAAAGACATAGAATAAGTAAATTCCGGATTCTGTTTCCAGGCAATTATATCGTTAAGGATAAAAACTTCTAAATTTGTTAAGCAAGTTCCGCTTTCGATTTAAGGAATTCAAAGTATGTGGGTATCATTCTCTCAATTCAGTTTCTTTTTGACGATTTGAAGTACCAATTCTTCAACAAATACGAATATACAATTCCACAATATTCCATCTCAAACATAGAAATAAACTAGTCAAGTCATTGTAAATAATTTGAAGTACTTAAAGGTACTGTCGTCAGGAAAGAATGGTTGATCGTGGAAAAGCTTGCCACTTTACACTAGGAAGGGACAAAAGTATTTTTAACAATGCGTTTTCTTTTAAATTGTAAAATCTGTCACGACTGGTTAAAGATGACGAAGTGCTCATGTACAAGATTACAGTTTTTATCTTCTTTCTGATGCTTGCTTCTTCACAAAAGAGACTACTAAGAATCCGTTTGTCCGGACTAACCATGTTTTATTTTTCATTCGAGTTTTTCAGGATGTGCATTGTTCCCGGGGAATTTACGTTATGTAATGTTTTTAACCGGTATGCGTTACGTTCCTGTTACACTGTGAACGAAGAAAACGAAGCAACGGAGGACGCGCAGAACACAATAGTAGCAAGACCTCTCCATCTGTACAAATTTCTTGAAGTAGCGACGAAGCGTAATCAGCGTACATTAACGTTCAGTGAATGAAAGTACAAAACAGCAACTTCCCTCTTATTATTTTCGTCCAGAATAGTAATTTTAGTAAGTACATGTAGAATTATAGATTATAACATCACACGGACGAAAAAATTAGATAATTTTCAAGTTTCCTTCAACCTTGTTTTCGTTTTCTTTGAGTATCAAATTGAAATGAACTCCAGTTATTTTCAACGTTTATTCCTTTATGAATGTTAAAATTATTAAATCTGAAAAACTGCAATGAAATAGTAGGTTTCGCAACTAAGAGCTCGTCTCAGAAGAAATAAATCTTAGTAGAATGCTCATTATCACATAGTTAAAGAGTTGTCGTAAATCTGTTTTCTATCCTATCCTTTGCTTTGCCTAAGAAAATAAAGTTATTCAAAATGTGTTGTTTGTTATTTACTTGAAGTAAGAATATTCGTTGTGATGTTTTAAAATCGAAAATGTCAATCCAATAAGTTAAGTTTGACTCAATTATTTTAGATTATACAATTGTTTTCTTTCACGATTCCATCATAATTTTATTAGGGATTACAATATAGTTAGGGTTATAAATTGAAAGTAGGTCAAACAAATGTTTTACGACTGTGGGTAATCTGTGGGTATTCCATAAAGATGAACTTACTCGGTAAATTAGGGTTAAAGGAAAAGTTTAAAATGCGTTATTAATCTAGTTGGTTATACATGTATTTTAATGTTGCTTGAGTTACGTACACATGCTGAAG
The DNA here is from genome assembly GCA_031308135.1 of Acheta domesticus. Classification (NCBI taxonomy): domain Eukaryota; kingdom Metazoa; phylum Arthropoda; class Insecta; order Orthoptera; family Gryllidae; genus Acheta; species Acheta domesticus. Next base: position 196,416,213 of record JAHLJT010009436.1, on the reverse strand, counting down.
AAGTGAGTATAAGAACATCGAGCGTACTCGTAGAAAGTTCCATGCAATATACTATATTTGGCCGTATGTTAGGCTCTGGATCGGTAGCGTTGAATCGGAATCATGACCCAGTAACTTTTTACCCCGGGGTGTTGGCAACACGCGGGCGTTTGTTTCTTGTCTGCCCCCGGAAAGTCTCGGGGCAAGCGGGCGCCTCTTGGTTTCCCCGCGAAGCGTGAAATATTTGCGTGCTGCTCTCGTAATGCTCCGCTTTTTATATGAACAAAGAACGACGCAAGGTCGCGAGTACTCGAGAAAGTTTAAAGGAAATTGCCCCGGGCGAGCGTAACGGAACCCACGTCGTCGGGGGCTAGTTACAAGTGCTGAGCCTTGTCGGACACGGCCGGGAACACCAGCGAGCATTATGCGCAAACCCGCTTCGTGGGCGCGGCGCCGCAGAGGATCGTAAAACACACTCGGCCACGTAAAAGGAACGCTTTCCGCGCCGGTGGAAATTGAGAGGGAAGTCAACAGACCATATGCATGGGATTAAGAAAATAATGTGAGCTTCTGGAGCTGCTGGAGAGAGATAAGTCGTGAAGTAGAAGTTTAGATTGCTAATAACACAAACCATTATAAACGCTTTTTCGTTACAGTAAAGGTGTTCAGAATTTAAATGAATCAATACATTAATGTAAGCTTCATGGCGAAAAATAATATCTTCTGAATAATGTGTGGAAGGATAAGATTAAGAAAAGAAACGCAATAAGGCAATGGCAGTCCTCTCTTCACTTGTGTGAAAACGTATCTGCTAGAAGTTAAGAGTGAAGAGCTGGATGTTCTATAAACTTAAATTATTAGAAATTTAAAGTTCTCTAATAAACTTTATTGAATATTCTATGGATGCAAACAATAACCGGAAAGGCGTAAAAAGTAGATGTTTGACGTTTGTCAGTTACAGTTCGTGGCACTAGTATTTTCTCAAAAAACTAAAACATACGTTACTTCTCATTTTCAACTGATATACTTTTAATCTTTTTTTTTCAACCGATTTAATAAAATCGGCAATACAATATTGACATAATCAGTCAATATTCTTGACTGATTAAATAACAGCTAAAACGTAATTTTCATACATTTACTGTATGTAGTCAACAAAAAATATAACGAGTTTAGTTAAAATAAGGTCGACTGCCATTTACGGGACATACTTTATAGGCAAAAAAATAATGAAGATTTATGTATTTGTTGTGCAGTGTGGGGAGGGCCCTTGTAAAGCATATAATTTCCTAATGTAAAACTTGTGGATATGCTGGAACCACGCTTATCTCTTCATGCTACCTTGCAACACTTCATTGCTCGAAGTGTGCTTTTCCCACCGCAAGGTGTTGTAAACGTGGTAGGTTAGGGCTAGTCCCTTGTCCAACCGTGCAAACGCCATAAACACAGGTCGTGACTCCCGCCGCCATGTTTCCTAACACGCATATCGAGGTTCCCTCATGGTAATTGAGAGCGCTTCCACGATTGTTAACGACGATTAAAGCGTAAGAAACGTCTCATAATTCTGAAAGATACACTCTCGCGTTTTACATTTCGTATATGTGGTGATCGGATCAGGGATTTCTAATTTGAAATCTGAGATAAACAAAATCACTTATATGGTGTAGATAAATATGGTATGCTTTGCCTGTTTTTTAATTCCCATTTTCTCTTTCATTTGCAAATTGATTCTCAAATACACAAGATCATTTTTCACTAAAAACATTCCTCAAAACGCAAGTCAAAGATAGGAGAATATGAATTCAAATAAGATGCAATAGTAGCCAACGATACAAATTTTTAAATTTATAAATAACGGAATAGATAATGTTGGACTCGCTAGGGCTAACATTTGTGCAAGAAAATTTTACATAAATGATGTCGCTTCGTATTGTTCGTAGAATTGGTTCCAAAGAAATTAAGAGAACAAACTTGTTTCTTTTTTATTCATTTCTCACAAAGCTAGCTAATTCGTAAAATTGTGTTAAGATTATGGTATTTTCTCATATTTTTTCTATCAAATTATATATTATTTATTTGAATGTGAGCTGCAGTCGTAGTGTGAATGTTACTAAAATTTGTCTGGTACCCATCTGTGTATTTTACCGTATCCATTCCACGCGAAAGATCTGTTGGACAATCAGTGGAATCAGTTAGATCACAAGGAACAAATTGTTAAGTCCATAATAGAAGCTTCTCACGACAGTACTGTGTTACTTTTACCAATTCTTTGTGGCTGATTGACATTTTCCAGTGAAAAATATTTAATGAGTGAATTTTTGTCCACATAGATTTTGAAAATGTCTTGCTGAGTAGGATACATGAGCTGTGCCGGGCACTAGTATTTTTATCAACAACATGAAGTAAAAATATAAAGGGAAACGAGTAAAATATGCTAAATAATGATTGGTGATTCAAAAAGAATTGTTATGGTGTTACTGGTATTTGAGTTAAGTCATTTCAAAACAATTATCGTCAATTTGATATTGCCAATTTCATTAGCTTCTTTCGAATTTCGAAAGCGATGGCGAAGTTTCCATTTTCGGTTTCCGCGATTAACATTCAGCTTCTGGTCAGTCAACGCAAAGTTTCCAATACATTTTACTCCAAAATACAGAATCCGCGCGAAACTACTACTACTACTACTACTATTTCTACATAATTAAATTCGCATTCTACTTGCGTTCTATTTGCGGTCCATTTCAGCTGCTTATCATAAAGAAACTAGCCTGCCGGGCGTGGCTCAATCCCACTTCAACGTCGGCGTCAGTGCCGTCCCGTCCCGCCCCTGACCCCCTGGGCACTGGGCCTCATGGCCCCGCCCCTTATGGCCGCGCGGCCTACGCAGGAAGTATGACGGCTGCCGCATATATGAATCGTGAAGCCCCTTTGCGCAAACGGCCTCCAGGGCTGCGGTTAGCTTGGGACACAGTGTGGGCGGATGCTGGCAGCGAGTCCAACGTCTGAGAAGCATTGCTATTCCAACACACCGCTTGTGACGATCAAGGATTGCACTCTCATGAAATAAAAATGTTCAAAAAGTGACCTTACATCACATTAAATTTACAAACGAACAATTTAAAAACGCTAATCTCGTACCGCATCGTCGCCATTTCGAATGCGTGCACAAGATGACATTTTTTATGATTCATCAGATAAAAGTATTGTAGACTGGGCTTTAGCCAAGTAACGATTAACTTACAAATATTCTGCTACTTGGTTAAAAATGTTAGTTTTTTCTTGTGCTTATTGAAGACCTGGTCTGTACGTGATGTACTGGTATGTGTGTACGAAAGTCTCTCGTTGCCATTATGACGAAATAAATACTGAAGGTTATTTAAAACTTTTTCTTGGTTATTTCAGTTTGAAGTTTCCATTTCTTTATTACAATCGTATCTACTCAGTAGTTTGCTTATTTTTGAGAAACTTTTCATTGTTCTCAGATCCTTGTAGCTGTTAATTAACTTGAATCTGTGTTCGCACTTTGATTATAATTACAGTTCGTAATTCAATTTGCAGTAAGTCATGTTATCTGGAATTGGTGGATGGAATAAGAAGGAGGTGAAAGACGTCACGTTACACGGTTGTATTATTTATCCGAAAGTTGGTTTACGAATAAAGAGGTACAGAGGACGACACATCTTTCTGTATATGAATAATGTTTTACATTACTTCTGCATTATTACATTACAATCGGATCGAATTGAAAGCAAAATTGAAAATGTAACTTTCCTCGAATGTTATGACAACAAGCTTTTTCCTCCTCAGGAGTATTTTCCTCGCCTATTCCATACGACCTTCATGCGAAGTGACCACTTGAGAATGTATACTACGGGTCAATATCACAGAAATTTATAGTGTAGGCTGAGTAATGACTTAAAGATCTTCAGTATAGCCACATTTATCCGTTCAAAAAGTAAAAGTTTTGTAATGAAATTGTGTTTGTAATGTAATGTAATGTAATTTGTGATTGTGTTAATCGATCTGGAATACTTAAACCCATAATCGCTGGGGTATCTGGTTATTTCTAAATTAAGCATTTTAAATAAAAATATCATTCTGTACATAAGCCTTGTTTACTGAGGTATTAGAAGATATATTGTGAATAGATAAAGAAGAAAAAATCCGTACTAAATACAGAAAGCTTAATACCCCATAATTCGAGAAACGTCACTCTGAAATATATGAAAAATATTGGAGTATTTACTTGAAAGCTCGCCGCATAAAATTGATGTAATTTATGCCTCTCAGTATTAACTTTCTTTGACTTAATTTTTTGAACACATATAGGAACAACCACGTTTTGTCGAATTTGAGATTGTGTAAATTTCAGACGCCACGTTCCTTGAAATAACTGAACTCATATGGCACTTAATCGTTATGTGCACTAGTATTAGCGGATAACCGACTTAAGAGTATTTTAATGTTTTACCGATAACAGGAAGAACACTTCACCTGCTGACATTGGCCGGGAAATAAAAAACAAGAACTTGGAGTTTCAATTATTCTGAACGAATATTGGAGATAATCTTGTGAAACTGAACACCCTATCTATTGAATTTCGTGCATATCGCGGATAAAATGGCAAACCAAAAAGAGTCGATCAAATGAATTATAACATAATGAATTGTAACCACCGCCCTGCCCCTGTTCTCGGGTATCTCCTTGTTCTCCGCCCCCAGCTCCACGACCCTCATCTACTCCACCTTCCATTCCTTGGCTCGAGGCCGCTTACATTATTTTGCAACACCCCACGCCCGCTACTGCCTGTGGCTACTCGTGCAAAAAACCGTAATTGGACGCAAAAAATGCTTAGCAGGATGCACAATGAATGTTCAATAACGCGTCGTATCCAAGATTTCATCCGCGCCGACAGCTGATAAAAGCGTTAAACGCGTCACGAAGATGAAGGCGGGTCGTCGTTTCGCAAGTTAAATGAGCGCATGTATGTAATTGATCGCGTTGCAGATCTGCAGAAGCTCAAGGATTCTCGTTTATTCGCGCGTTGAAGTTTCCCTGTGTTGGTGTAGGAAATATTGCATGTCCCTGTCACATAAGTAATTTTAATTGTTAAAGGCATTACTGAGGCCGTTCTGAAATAACTCGAGAAATTGTTTTCTTTTTATAGTAAATGGACCTTATATTTATGTTCCCATTAAATAAGATGCAACTTAATTGACATTCCATCTACCCCTCGTCACAGTCTTCGTCATTTGCCACTTCTTACCCATCAGGGCCACTGACGCAAGAATTTCGAAATAACCAAGGAGGCAGTCTATAATTGAACACGAAATATTTAATAGTCTTGAAGAAAGATACTGAATAATAAAATGTTCTAAAGTGTTATAGAAGTTAAGTATCTTATTTGTGAAAGTACAGTATTTTATTTGTGAAAATTATATTATTGCATACAATAGTTCCATTCAATAGTACTATCCCGTCATCGTTGTCTTGTTTTTACGTTGTATTTTGGTGCAGAGGAGATTATTATCTTTTAATGAAAACCGAAAATTCCATTTCGTCCAATTTCATAATAAATTTATAACGTAACTCAAAAATATATAATTTTGAACCTGATATAAGATTCTCAATAATTAAATTATTTAATGAAGTTTCTCTTCAGGCAGTGAGTGGTGATAATAAGAAGTTTGAAGACTATCATTTTAAAGACACTTTTCTGAGTGTTCTAATTTAAAATAGGGATAGCTAATATTTTTTATTAATTGTTATGCTTCAAGAGCGTCAAATAATTTTATGGCTCTTTTAAAGCTCATATTATTTATTGGGAAACAGGAGGAAAAATTAGTATACTTTGCCCTTCCACACGAAGTCGCCCTGCTTTCCTCCGCACGTACTTTTTCCATTAGCGTGTCCTTTGTTTCAGATTTGGGAGGAAGTTTCATATCTCCTTCAATATTTTAAGTGCATCCTGTGGTTTAATTCTAAGTTCATTTTTTACTGAAGACATAACATATTATAACAAAGACAACACTTTGTTTAATAACATTAAGACTCTGAAACTATGGTAGTCAAAAATCTAACATTATATGTCGTTCTCAAAAATCTTTTGTCTTCCTTCATTTGTAAGAAAGCCAAAAATACCTAGGAAAGGAATATTATGAATATTCTTTCGAACTGACGGATGAAAGCAGGAATTCTGCGCTATCCTAAATTATATTTCTAATAAACGGGACTAATAATCAAAATATTTGCTACCACTTCTGCTCTAACCTACGCCGTCATATCATGTACCAGCGTTTTTAAGTTTTTGTTTTGAAAATTATTATATTGAATCAATGAAGAGCTGCGACATTATTTGACATTTTTATTTTATCGCGTGCGCTTTGTTACCTTCAATGAATTAATAAAAGTATTTCCCAGGCTTTCACTAAAATTCCACGGGGAGGGATGTCACCCTTCTTTCAATGACCCCCAAAATTTTACGAGTCAGAGACGCCTATGGCGTCTATTAAGTACTTTCGTGCTTAAGATTTATGTGATTCATGGCATCGTTTTTACGAGGCAACAAATTCTTTTACATTTCTTCTCTAATTGTTACAAAAGTACCTTCGTTAATTTATAGTTCGTCTTCTAGCCTATTAATTAAAAGCCATATTTACAGAGTAGCACGCATTAGAAATATGTAAGGTCTGTTTAAAATATATTACAATGTGTTGCCTTAAGTGTGATTGAAACATCTACACTTTACCAACTTTAATCTCCCGCTTTGTTAGAGCGAACACTGCATTCAAATACCAAGTAATCATTGTACATACAAAAAAAGGCAATCATTTTTCGTTTTGCTAAAAAATGTGACTGCAAACCTTTCCGTTATCTTCGCCACTTTCCAGCCGCTGACGTCCTCTTTAAGGCAGCTCAATGCTGCTAGCTGCGGGTGAAGCGACGTGGCTCTTCGCAGTTGGAAGGTCAGTGGGTCTTCCACGAGGGCCGCTGGGAAGGAACAATTACCCAGACCTCTCCGCTCGAGTCGTGTCTCAGCGCTTGGGTTGACCTCTCGCCGCCGCGCGGCGCTGCAATCGAACACGTAACCGCGACATTCACGTTCTCCTCTGTCGGATCTGTTGATAGAAACCGCGTTAAATTGTTGGATTTCCATTAACCCTTTACGGAACCGCACGGAGACATTTCTGTGTTCACTTTGCTGGTGGCGAAGAAATCAATTGGTTTGAAGTTTAGTACTGCGTTTATTTGTTCTCGTCCCAGATGGTAAGAGGTTATTTTAAAATATGTTTTAAGAAAGGCAACGGATAATTGTGAAGTGGTACACAAAATTGCTCTAGCTAAAACGGAGTTGAAAAGCCCGGCTTGCCATATGATCTTCCTGAGTACCACTTGCATCGGCATAAATCTTGGCTAGAACTGAAATTTTTCTGTTGATTGGGTGCTTCTAAATTCGTTTCACAACTGTAGTACAATTTTGAAGAGTGGTAAATAACTGGGATGAACTGTGTTCATTGCCTGTGTTCATTTCTGTGTTCATTGCCTGTGTGACGTCGGAGTAATATCTAAGCAATTGGTCACGCACTGGACATAATGTCTCCTTCCTTACTCTGTTCCCATCGCTATCTTTAAGCATCGCAATAAATTCTAAAATACTGATAGGAGCGGCAAATTCACCATAGAACCTATCCCCTTGAGCTCCAAAGAATCTAGCAATGCTGCAAGTACTATGTCGATATCAGGCCTAGAATGGCAAAAGAAAGTAAACTAGTTTAATTTAAATGTTTGTAAATGGAGTTTTGTAAACTATTCTTAAGGTTACCTAAAAGTTGTTCCCAGGGCTTATGAGCGTATTTAGGGATTATGGTTAGGATTAAACTTCGAACCACCGAGCTGTATAGAATACGCAACAATCACGTCATATTTGTTTGTAATGTATTATTTGAAATGAAGTACGTGTTTTGATAACTTCTTAGAATAATGTATTTTTATTACCACTAATATTTGTGTTTAAATGACATAAAACCGATCAATTGTTCTATTCGATGCAGCCTTGTGAAATTTGACTCTTTGTATCACCTAGTGGAACGAGGGCTCTTGTGATAGAAGTGAAGAAAGGTGATTCGTTCTGCTGGTTCGCTAGACAGGCGCAAACAAATGGAACTGGCGGTTCCAGTAGCCGACCATGGGTGATGAGAGGCAATGAGCATAGGCAGGATTCATTATATTCAGGCTATCCACTCTAAATTCCGTAGTACACATTTGAAACGAAATTTTTGAAATGTGATTATTTTTTACAAACAGTCTTTATTCTTAAATGAGTGATCCAATGAGATACCACTCATTCCTAGAAGGTAGGTCGCGTGTTCTTTTAGTGTTCCTTTGTCAGTAGCTCATTACCACTGTAGATTATGTTTTTACGATGCGCTTCTTCTACTGAATGAAACTATAACAATGATTTTGCAGAATATTGTAAGATCTATAAGCAATCAGAGACTTTGATTGTCCATTGGAAGTGTACTGTGACAAACAACTCACTAGTAAACTTACACGCTCTTTGTACGAAACACATTTTACACACTCCATGGACACGCGACCAAGAAACTGCACCAAACTGTTGGCGCGTATGACACGTCACGTCTTCGATCAGTCAGAAAGAACTCATTCGCGTTCATTAGGTTTGCGTTCATAAAATAGGTCCTCTATAATGCAGATTTGCTAGATTGGGCGGATTTCCGCGCAATGGAAGGAATTTTGTTATCTTTTCAAACAATGATGTAGCAACCAGTGATTTCTGTTGACACGCTGGAATTGTTTTGTAAAGAATGAATAGTGGTACAAGTGTATTTATGGAGCCTTTTTAATCACGAATAATTAAGAAATATGGGCAAGTGAGGAAAATATTTCAAGCATTGCCATCAAAGGAGGGAACAGGAAGATAGGTTTAAAGCTCTGTAATGAAATTACAGAACGTTGTTCTCATCAGTAGAATATGATTTAAAACATTGTTGTTTACTTTCCTAATTCAAATCAAATTAATACAAATTCTAAATCTAAAATTAATTTTTCACACACATTAGACATGAAACTGATTTTATATTCAGAGAAATCTTTAATGCTTTTGCATTAGTTTTAGCATGGGTGAAAGCAGCTATAGAATACGTATCATTACTATGTATTCACTGCAAAATGTACTGAAATGATGATGTACTAGGTTTAAACCATCAAAAGATATGATACAACGTTTTACCAAGCATATATATCAGGCAACAGAAGAATTCAAACGAAAAACTGAAGCGTATACTAATGTGAAGACGAAATTATATCTTACGATGCAGACGATACTCTTTGTACCCAAGTGTAGTTGTTTAACAAAGATATTTAGAATTATTCACTTTTTGTTTTATATTCAGTATATTTTGAAGTAACAATTCATAGTGATCACAATTTGGTAGTGATATCTTAAGTGGAGGTTTCTAGAGGTAAAGTAGTGTGATTGAGACATTCAAGTTTGATTAAATAAGAATACCTTTGATTTGTTTAAATCTATTTTTTACGTAAACTCCTCCTTTACCCTACATTTTTCTTTAAAAAAATCAACGAAATTATAGAACTGATAGTTATATTTATCGCTCGTATTAATTATTTTTTCTTGATTGGATGGATGCGTACCCATCTAACGGCGGATGAAAGGATTAGGAACCTGGCAACTCCGCTATAATGACAAAATGGTCGTACAACTATCACACATGATCCACTGGACTTACAAGAAACAAGTCTTTACAACAGACGGCTACAATGATATTGCTAATTTTGGCCCAAAACTGTACATCATTATTTTAGAAAATATCTCACAATTTAGCATTGCAAATCTCAATCAATTTATATTCACAATTAAACTTTTAACACAAAAGAGTCGTTTTCACTTCTCTGATTTCAGATCTTTGTAAGCCGATGATCTAATGATTTAAATTTAGTGTGAACTAATATTAAGTACGTCTTTTCTTTTAGTAATGTTAATTTTCATGTTTATTTTCTTATATAAAGACATTTTTTTGTAATTTCAATGATTTGTATTGTGAAAGGGCTTTTGTAATAGTGTTTTATGTTTAAATACAACGTGAATATCTTTTAAAAAACACCTTGAACACAATTCCCTTCATTCAAAGATGTGTTACAATTTCAGAATATTGAAATGTAATAATCACTGGTAACAATATAAATTAATATTGTTATCACAATAAGTGGCCATTTATTTTCAGAAATAACTTATTTCTTAACGACTCCCTTATTCCCTAAACCAGTGGTGTCAAGGTGTGCTACAGGTGGCAGTGTCACGCGTTGTGGCATCGTGCCATGCCACGAGCGTCTCTGCGGAACTAGCATCGAGAAAGGGAACAATTAGTATCCCCGCCGTTTTACAATAGGGATTGCATTGTCCCTGGTGGCGAGGTAATGAACTGCGAGGAGGGGCAATTTCGGCGTGGCACTCGTGCCACGGACTCCCGCTCGTGGCATCGACCTTGACAACACTGTCCTAAAGGCTCGACTGCAAATGCGAACCTAATTTTTATCCCGTCCATTCGCCGTGGAAAAATTACGCGAGCGCTGGCGGCGACTGCCACAGAGAGCACGAGCGCCGGCTCGGCGGGCGAGCGGGAAGCGAATGCGTGGGCGGCGGTGGCGGGCCGTGACGTCACGCCGCATCCAGCTGCCGGCGCGTCATTGAACGTCCTTGGCGCGGGGGAGGGGAGGGGATCGGGAGGGAGGCGTGGACACAGCACGCGAGGGCGTCCCGTTGCACCGCGAGGCGGCGACGGCGGCGGGGTCGACGGGCGACCAGGGGGCAGGGTGGGATCCGGGTTGAGATCCTCTGTGCGGCCCATGGATGCTTATAGTGCGATTTTTACCTAGCTGCCCCTCAAGACCCTGCATCCACAATGGAATATCACACATTTCGCATCTTTATCGGTCCTGCTGCTAGATGCCGCTTGATCGCAAGCACTGCTTGATACGGTCCCGATCATTCAATATCTAACGGCGCGACTGAGAAAGACGCGAAATACCGTGACATATTTCATCGTGAAGACAGGCCTTGAGAAGCAAAGTTATAAAAAAAGCACCATAGGTATGTGATTTAACACTGCCATGCCAGTGGGGGGGGTGGCGGACACGGATCCCACAGCGCATTTTATCTCTTCTTTGTTAGGAAAGGAGTTACTGTTTCGTCTTTTGGGGCTCCAGTTATTAAAACCTTTCTAACCTTAAGTAGTTGTTTCATATCTCAGTGCACATGGGATGTTTAAAAACAAAACCAACACTATGAGTAATCGCTTTCCACATTTTCTTACAGCCAGAACTGCCCATAATCACATTGAAATCATATTTTGGTGTCTGTCAACGAAGACAACAGGTGTGCAATCAAAGCAACATAGCAAATGTAGAATTAATTCTTCAAAAAATGGTCGAGGGCATCTCGAAAACTAAATACTTTAAAACAAACATGCAGAAAATGATTGTAAAATACAGCTGAATACTCTACCATAAGTTCTTAAATGTATAAAATGCACCTTTAACTTTGTTTACAGTTTGTTTTGGGGTCCACTGTTGACCTCCGTCTCCTCCCTTCATCCCCCAACATCGGTGTTTAAATGCCCTGTGCTTCAAACAGTTCCTTTCCTTCTTTATATCTTCTTATTTCCGTTCTGTCTTCTAATATTTCATTAGATTTTACCTACGTTGTCGTTGGCTTATTTGATTCGTTCTCGTTGGCCTCTTTTATTCAAATTGCTTTATGTTTTTGTCAATTTTGTATTTATATCATTGAGTTCTCTTTACTTTTTCTCTTGCTTTGGTTTTTGTATGGTGGCTTAAGTGTCTTTTCAGTTTTTCTTGCTTTAATTTCGTTCAAATAAAAAGTAATGCTTTCATATTTTTAATTTATAATCAAGGGAATAAATCATTTTATTTTGTTTCAATTCCAGTCGTGGTTAAATTAATAAAAAGATTTCGTGAAAATATTTTCTCAATGGCACAAATATTTCTACCAAATAACTAAATAAATTGTAACTAACGTGAGTTTTCAATCATGGTGTAATTTGTAAGAAGTTAAATCCAATTGAAAAGCGCTAGTGCCAACTGTAATTATTAATGCAATTAAATTAACTCACAAGTGTTGAATTTGCAAATTGAATTAATTTATATTAGCTGAAATAATTAAATTGAATTAATAAAGTAAATTAATTAATTATATGCAACTTTTTTGTGTTGACTGGTTAATTAGGTTACAGTTTTAAGTAAACTGTTATCCAGAGCTTAGTTCTATAATCAGAGACAATTACTCTGGAAAAATTACTGTGCCTGACAATAATGTCGCTGATTGTAGTTTTCATTCATCTTTCCTCTCTCCAATGCTAACTTTTCTTGCTTGCATTCTAAAATAAATTTAAAATTTAAACGAACATCTGCATTAAGAAAACACGTTGTCAATTAGATATGGTGTGTTTCAAGCTAAATCTTTTTTCTTTCATGATTATTCAACCAAACAATGAAATGCTTGACATCACAACTGGAATTCAGCCAGAACTGTTTACACTGTCATTCAAAAAGAAACGACGTGATTTTGACTATTGCCACATCAGTGAACACGAACAAAACTAATCACGGACCTAATCGATGAATCCGTCCTTAAAGGTAAAGTGCGACCGAAGCTGTGATCTTTGGTGCAGCACTGGAACCGTTCGGTTCATCAGACAGAGTTCGTTTAGTGGATTTGCTTGGATAGCTTTAAGTTTTCGGTGACTCAGCGTTTATTGCCTTTGAATTCTCTAACAGAATTCGACATTTCTTTACCAAAAATAATTTCAACGTAACGAAATCCAGTGCGCAAATAAATGAAGAGCATATACTATTATTTTAGCTCTTGTAGTTTCAGTTGTCCACATTCAGTGAATGCATTTTACTACATGAGTCATATTGTGGTTTGATTTATTTCTGCCAAAGAACAGTGAAAACTATATGTGACGTTTGAGGTAAAAGTACCATCTGCGCACGTTTTCTTCGGCTCCAATATCTCTTCCACACCTTTTAACCATAAATAGTTTAATTATGAATAAATGCTGCAACAGAGCGAAGTAGGCAACATTTGAAAAGTAGTTAATTTTGCTCACGAGTTATAGGAAACTTCATTGTATCGGTAAACGAACTACAGATTTCTTTTGTGTATGTTTTGGTAATGTTAACAATAGTTACCCAAACCCGGTTAAACTGCTACCACATCTAGCAAAAGGAGATGTCTCAACAAAACGCGCATACTGAAGCTTCATGTAGTTAGTAAATAATTAAGTTATAGTTAAATTTAGTAATTTAGTTTACAGTACAGTACGAGTAGTGTATGATTGTAATATTCTCCTTTTTCGTTAATATTTAACCGCTTGGTGAGAGGGTTCCAATTGCTGTCCGTCCTTGCCGCAGGCTGTGGTAGTAAAATCGGTGGTGATGGTGGTGATTGGGAAGGGGGAGGAGGCAGTCCGCGCGGAAGGTCACGTGTTCGAATCTTACACCCTCATGATGAAGTCATTGGTGCTGCGGCTCCTTAACAGGGAATATTTCAAGAATTTTTTGAAGAAAGTCGTGTACAACTTGAGTAATGAGAATTATCTCGAAGAAAATTTTTAACGCGTAACATATTTTCCATAAAACTCTTGGGAATAGACAAATACAAATTATTTGTTAATCCTTCGAAGAATTTTGAAGACGTTTTTATACATATTTATATACATTTTATTTCGAAGAAAGCGTATTTGGCTAGAGAAAATTTAACAATATTTAGCAGTATTCAAAATATTCATGTTTTACATCTTTAAGAAGATTCAGACAATTTGCAAATTTGATGCTAGAAGACTGTTATCAAACAATTTTCTGAAATTTCTTACAAGCCATTTTCGTGTATTGTATTAATTTTCGCAGTCAAGGTGACTATACTAAGACGAGTAAAATTTCTTCTCTTATAATTGTGGAACCACTTAGTTCATTTTACCAATTTCATCTCAATTATTGAATAATAATTTGAAATTAGTATACTCAATCTGTTAATCTGGTAATCCACGATTTTAAACACTTAATACAAGTCCCATTTTTATTTGGGAAACAACAATTGTAGCGAGCCAGTTAAATGATTTACTAAACATTTTACTTTCTTGCTACGGAGTAGAGAGAAAGTTAGGTAATGCTGCGCAGAAAAACGTATTACAGGGTCCTAGTAAAGAAAGAGTGCATACATCTAATAGCTAAATTTAGAAAAATCCTCTTTCGTGTGGTGTAGCGAGAATCCATCTTTTGTGGGTCCTCGATATCAAAAAATTGATTGACGACAAAACGTCTGTATATCTGTCAACAATGACTCCAATTGCAGTCCGTCATTGCCGCAGGCTGTGGTAGTAATATCGGTGGTGATGGTGGTGATTGGGAGGGGTGAGGAGGCAGTGGAAGCTAAACCGTTCAGCCGATTTTCTCCAAAATTCATATTTCGCAGTAGATCTGGTTGATATGGTGGCCTCTGAAATTTGAAATCGATATTAAATTTTTGGAGGTGCTTTACATGAAGCCCCTGGGAACTTTTTAAAATTTTGAAACAAATAATATTGGTCCATCATTTTCGATTAAATTTTGTTAGATAATGTGAAGGACGTTTAAAAGAATGGTACAGGTCACATGTTTGTTGAAAACCCTGATTTTCGAAAATTGCAAAATTTCAATTTTTTTTCGGAGTCTTCCTACAACTAAAATATTAAAGATAGAGATTTTTCCATTTGTGAAATCTTTTCCTTAAAGATAGATATTGAAATAAGATCATATGCAATATTTCGAAAACTTGAGTACTCTTTGCGTAATTTAGCGTGAAATTGTTTTAACACCACTAGTTTACATACATTCTCAAAATGCATTCATCTCGTGCAGCTCTAAACTTCCTGTAGTTATTCTAATATTCGTGCTCCAAAATACTCCTCCAGTTTGCATGCACTCGTATGACCTCGGTGACTAATGGACTTGACCGTCCTTGCATATCTTGAGTTGTGGTCCGCAATTCCTGACGGTATTCCGGGCGTCACGAGCACCACATAATCATCCACTTTTCTCGTCTCTGAAGAGACAGTCGAGTAATCCTCCACTCACCTTCTCTATTTCCTGCCTTATTTTATGGAATTTCTCGTTTAAATTATGCATTCAGTACGTGATTATTGTTTTTGTTTTTGCATTTGTAAACGAGACAAGAAAATATTCAAATGTCTGTGAAAATATCTTTTCAGTAATACTTATCCATATTTCAAAATCATAACCACTTTTTCGGCACGGGAGAGATATTAGGTAATTCTGACAAATGCCAGTGGGGACAGTGATTTTCCAGCACAGATTTCATTTTACGTTTTATTTTTATTGAAGTAAAAATTATTTTGAGATAGTCACTAGTAAAACTAGTTATTTTTACGGCATGTATGGCGCCCTGAAATTTTAATATTAAGCACAAGTGTTAAAAGTGAGACCGATTCTCAAATGTTCAGAAGGATCTTAGTGTGCAACAAAGAAAACAAAATACTTTCGTTTGGCCACATCAGCTTTACTGACCTTAATGTATTATAATTCCTAATGAAGTGATTTGTACACTTGAACTGAAATAAAATGAAAGTCAGAAACGCTGTCTAAAAAACAACGGTAAAAGTGATTTTATTTTGCTCGTAGGATTGCGCCATTCGCCCTATTGCCTTGTGTCGTAACGTATCCTACTCGCAACAGAAAATACCACTTTCTGTTCCGATCCCTCAGTGAAAGAGGCAAAATTCATTAAAAGGCCAATCAAGCCAGTTCGGCCTAATGGTGTCAAATATGGTAACTAACAAAAAGCGACAGTATTTGGGAAACATTTCGTTTGTCGGCCACATTACGTCACCCGGAAAAGATGGAGGATCTCGCTCGTGCGGGCGGCGCCATTTGTGTAAGTGCAGTTGGCAGCGGCGAGGATGTGAGGATACATAATCCATCTCACGGCGCGTCCTCACTCCGCCCTCGCGGGCGCCGCTCGTCGCCACGCGCCGCGTGTTCGTCGCTGTCGGAGAGCGCCTTGAAAGAGCGCCGCCGATGCTATCAGGAGTGTCCGACAATTTTTGCCTCTTTCCAAGTCTTCTTGAATACCGTTGCGAATTGAACTGTTGTGTAGAAGTGAAGGTACAGTTACTCGGGAGATATCGGCGACTGCAAATGATGGTGGTGCAAGGTGGGAGCGAGAGTAGGCGATAGCAATCACGGTTGTATAGAATCTGATAGTGATACACGTGACATGTGTTAGTGATACATGCGATATTTGTATAACTTCTTTCAGATAAAGATGATAATTTCTTTTCTAAAATTTCTGCAAATTGAACTCCCTTGGATTATCCTTTCTAGCCTTAATAGTGGCTGCTATGGTTATAACGTAGCTGGGAACAGTGATAGGAAGAGTATAAAGGAAAATATACAGAATAGTAAAGACATTCTGAATTAGAACGGATAGGGAAACATTAATTAGGAGAGAATGAGTTGGTCCTGCCGGTGACAGGAACACCATCTTTGGGTGCATGTGGCTGGGAGATAAAACGAAGACACATTGCGGATGGCCATTAAGCTGATAGTAACAGATTTGTCGTAATGTGTGACAGCAGTGGCGAGGTACCATAGAGAAGTTTGCAGGAGTACCGGAGAAGGGTGGTGGAGTAGGTATCAGAGGTAACAGTCGAGACTACTGTAGTTGCTGCGACGGTGATGGGGCGGGGCACTTGGCTTGCATCGGTGACGGCAGGAACCGCAATTTATGCAGGGGCGGTGGCGTGGGCGGAACATCAGGATGGGCAGGAGCTGCCGGAGAAGGCAGAGGTGATTGAAGAGAGAGCAGTGGTATCGGAGAAGAGACGGATGGCGACGGTGAAGGAGGTGGCAACGCAGGAGGGGGTGGTGAGGGCCAAGATTGTGGCAATGATCATGGAGGTGGCAACGGCTAAGGGAGTGGCGACGACCAACAGAGAAGCGAGGGCGAAGAGGAAAGCGAGGGCCAAGAGGGTGGCAATGAACAGGAAGGTGGCTACAGCGAAGAGGGTGGCGACGGCCAAGGAAGTGGCGACGGCCATGGGAGTGGAGACTACCAAGAGGGTGGCGAGGGACAAGAGGGAGGCAATGGCCAAGGAGGTGCCGACAGCAAAGTGGGTGGCGACGGCCAAGAGGGTGGCGACGTCGAAGGTGGTGGCGAGGGTCATGTGGGTGGCGATGGCCAAGAAGATGGCGACGGCAAAAGCCGTGACGACGACCAAGAGAATGGCGACGACAAAAGGGTTGGGGATGGAGGATCCATCGGGGATGGAGTTGTCGTTGGCGATGGAGTTGTCGTTGGCTATGGAGTTGTCTTTGGCGATGGAGTTGTCTTTGGCGATGGAGTTGTCGTTGGCGATGGAGTTGTCGTTGGCGATGGAGTTGTCGTTGGCGATGGAGTTGTCGTTGGCGATGGAGTTGTCGTTGGCGATGGAGTTGTCGTTGGCGATGGAGTTGTCGTTGGCGATGGAGTTGTCGTTGGCGATGGAGTTGTCGTTGGCGATGGAGTTGTCGTTGGCGATGGAGTTGTCGTTGGCGATGGAGTTGTCGTTGGCGATGGAGTTGTCGTTGGCGATGGAGTTGTCGTTGGCGATGGAGTTGTCGTTGGCGATGGAGTTAGCGACGACGAAAAAGCAACCGACGACACCAGCGTAGGAGGAGCCGGAGCAGCGGGTGTTGGAGGAGGCGTTGGCGGCCTGGAAACGCGGTCTGGAAGCTAATGCGAGGATTTGCAAGCGGTGGTGGCGGCGGCGGCGGCGGCGCCGTCGCAGTCGCGACGATCGGCCGTTTCGTCACACCGTCGCGTCGCGGCGGGAGCATGAATGAAGTGCAGACAGTGCGGGGGCGGGGAGGGGCGGAGCGGGGAGGGGCGCAGCGCGCCGTTGGGAAACGGCTGCGCCCACTGGCCCCGCCGGCGACGACGTGCGGGTAATCGTGGGGACAATGGCGGGCCCGATGGGAAGAGGCGAGGAAGTGGGAAATGAGGTTATCAAAATAATGCTGGGATGAAATACGTAGGGGTTAATGAAAGTAAAGAGACAGATAGAGAGCAATGCAAGAGGGAAAATGAAAGATAATAACAAAAAATACATGGGGAAGCAATGCTGTGTTCCAAATTTTGAGATAATGATGCTTCTGAGGTTGAGATATTTGTTTTCACTACATCAGAAGTGTTTTGTATTAGTACATCATAGATATGTGAAAATTAACCCTTTTAAATGCGATTCCTTGATGAAAGATTCGCATCTTTGACAGCTCGTTTCATTTCCACATAACGTTCAACCTACATTCTCACAATTGATCGCATTATAATAATGATGTGTTTTTTCATTTACAACTTAAGCCTTACAGTGAAACCATTGAATATTAGAATGAAATTTCCCAGTGTCATATCGCAATGATGCGCAATGATGAACGTTCTAACTTATATCTGTAGGGTAGGCAATAATTGTCAACATCCGCGTTAGAGAAAAACTCTTACTGCAGTATCGTTATATATACATACATTATCTATCATCATTGCGTTGAGTGATTTTCGTACACAGAATGTGCCAAGCCATTTTAGATATGAATGCATATGACATGAAAAATTCCTTTCAAGTCAATGTGTTTATAACGCTCTGTAAAAGTTCTCTAAAAGGCAGACTAGTATTAACTAATAGTAAAACCTGCACTGTGCAGGTCATCTGTCCAGTGAAGTACCATGTTGACAGCAGCAGACGTTGTCATACCCAGAAAGACCAGAGAGACACTACGAAAACTCAACTTTGATATTCTAAGGCGTCTGCATGTACTCAAGTTCCAATCGAATACACATTCTCTGTATCCCTTAAGTAGTTGAACTATTTTTCTACATGCCTTCTAAACAATTACCGTCTATTGATTTATGTTTGTCCAGGAGATGAGTGTCCGACAAACTCTAACTTAACTGTCCGAGATACGCGTCTCATACACGGATGCCAACGTTTGGCCGTCATTCTACGATCTTGTTCGGGACGAAATGTCCTAGATCTGTGCGTGCCAGGGACGCGGTTCGCAGACTCTCGGAGACCCAAGAATGTATGTTGACTCCGGCCGTGAAGACGTATGTTTTCAGTTACTGTGTGATTTCTGCAGTAGCCCTGGGAACTCAATACTGTAGTGCTCGGGAATCGATGAAACTAAACGTAAGAGTGGAAGAGAATGATCTTAAGAATTAAACGTATTTCACTTGAATTGGCTGACTCACCTGTTGCATAGTCACGATTAACTCGAAAGGTGATATACTATCGTGCCTCAATTGCGTGTAGGCAGTGAATTTTTCTTTCCTTTTTCGTCGTCTTGATTTATCAATTTCTTATGCATTCCGTATGCGAATGCAGGCTGGCGTGTGGGCGTGCAATGCAGCTGGTACGTCCGCGCACGAGCGTTCGGCGTGCCGTCCACGCGTGCTCGGCATGCGCTTCCACGTGCACGTGAGCGTGGGGGGGGGAGAGGGCCCACGTGCACGTGGCGTCGGGAGCCCGCGCTTCTGCTCTGCCTTCCTGGAGAAGGCAGGGCAGGACTCCAGCGGGCGGGCGTGCATACACGTGAGTCGCATGGAGACGAGGGACTCCCTTGTGCATGGATACGAATACGCGCGGCGGGGCCTCGCCTATTTGGCTCAATAGAATGTGCAGCAGCATCGGTCGTAGGATCTCAGAGCAGAGGGGAATCAAAAATTGCGAGTCCGTCGCTGGCATATCAAAGCTGCGCTTCGCTACGCTCTCCTTCTGAATCATTGGGTATATATGATCTCATGCTGATGTGTGAAGACAGGGATATTCACATTCTATTAGTTTTCCGCGTGGTTTCAGTTTTTTTGTTATTTTAGACTAGTCAATAAATATCGTTACAGAAGTAGTTGTGGGATTGTTCTTTTTTGGTACATCATAAATTTGGAACTTTTATTTCATAAAGAAATTAATTACTTCATAACAAAGTTTAATTTCAACATTTCTTTTCTTTACAACTGAAAGAGAAAACTACTAAATATTAGTAACTGTGTTTACTTTGTAAACTTTGTAAATATTTCTGTGTATTTCTCAGAGAACTACTTGAATTATTCTACAATGAATATTAGGAAAATTAAATTCCTATTAAAGGATATTATGAGAATAATTAAAACATTATTTCATTTATGTGTTTTACGCAATTTTTTCACGCAAGGGGGCCTGCAGTGCAATGCAGAAAATCCCAGAAATAGAAAGTAATACAACATAAAAATTCTTGCTGAATAATTCATTGAAGCGATAATTCAAATAGCTAGTTAGTGCATAGATTCAATACTCTCGGTACGGTTCAATACGTTCGGCAAAATATACAATCTGAATTTAACTTTTGTGAAAAATGTATCTAATATATATTCGTTCACTCATTTATCTAACGAAATTGTCATGATTACTATTCTCCAAGTGGATTGTAAGGAAAGCTTCCTAGAAAAAATGTATTTATTCATTCTTAATTCTACGGAATCTCCTTATTTGATATGCATACTACACAATAATTTTGTAATAATGTTGTAAATATTCCAACACTCAATGCGGGAATCTAACCTCCAACCACTTTCAACTGTACAAATACCGTAATAGATTACCGAACAGGTAGACCACCCAGAATTAGTTTTGAAAGTCAATAATGCATTAAAACATCGTACATTGGATGCACTCCAGGGATGCCCGTTTCTTTTCATAGTACCGCAATATCAGTAGGACTGCGCTCCTACTGCTCAGCGTCCAAGTCACGCAGTGCTGACGCGATGCTGTATAGGCAAATACTGCTTTTGCGAACGCTCCATAACATGCTGATGAACGAGCTTCGCCACTTGATGCAGCTGTTGCTTATTCAGTGAAGCAGTAACATGCCAGGAGCGGTTACGCAAAACTGTGCTATAAAGTGGAAGTTCAGATTTTATACAGACTGTGAAATTAGTTACGGAACTGACTTCGCGTGAAACACGTGGAATTTCAGAACACAGGATTCTGAAAACAGAAGAGACATAGCGACTAACCTAATAATACAATTGAAGAACTTGGGGCAATAACATGCTCTGCCACATGTCTGATGAAATTGATATATTAGCGTATTTCTACGACCCATAGATGTATCTAGATGTTGGGTTTTAATTTTAATGGTTCGCTGCAAAATGGCAGTGATATTCGTAAATTAATGTTCTTTATCCCTATGTGTAGAATGCAGTCTAAATCATCTCAACGTTACTCTCCGTTTTCTCAAAATTTAAGTATTGTGGAATAACATATTATTGCCCCGAGGTCTTCAATTCTGCACGTAATCCAACACAATTTGCTTTACATTAATATCTCACCAGTTTTCTGTCTGCATCTTAATCATACATACGCTATTACAAAGTTCATCTGACGTGTACAAGATGTAACGAACTAATTCTGAAGAACAAGCTCAGCTTACCTTTGGCAACTTTTTTTTCTAAACGTGTAGATGAAAGGGCGGTCAAAAAAACTCGTCGGGTATCGTCTTTCGGGTATGTCGGGTATCTGAGATTGCTTTCCCTCTTTGCACACCCCCAACTTTCCGTCGGCTTCTCAACATTTCAGTATTGTGCAATAAGGGAACTTTTCTTATATAACTCGCCCAAAGCCACGTTCACAATTGCAAATTGTTGCATGGGGAGCCGTGTTCGCCGCAAGTATTTTTGTGAATAGCGTGAATTGGCGTCAAGAAAAAAAAAGTGCCGATCGTCGTGTGTCCGTTCTCATTGTGAACGTCGCATCTCTTGGTCTTTACGTATTCTTCGTCTATGGCAGTCTCTGTGTATTCCCTTTGATATACATATTTTGTTGTAATTTTTTCTTCAGCTGCAATTCATTTTGTCATTTTGAGATGGTGAAGTAAGATAAAAACTTTGCATTTTTGCGCGGTAGAAGACACTTTTGAGGTTATATCACCTTTGGTAAACAGTGTGGTCTACGCTCTTTATGCTTTAACTGATTTGCGTCGCCAATTCCTTTGATGAGCGTGGAAAAATCGACAGAGCGGGACTCGTGCGCACGCTGGGCGCGTAAATTGTTGCGTGCGTTCCCGTTCGGCGAACACGAAAAAGGAATTCAGCTCTCTCGGGCAAAATTTGATGTTGTGCCTGGAATGCGGCGTAAATGTTTGCAAGTGTGGATAGTAAGTGGGAGCAATGTCTTTATTAGGATTATTTGTTGGGCACGCATGTGCTGTGTCCATAGATGTCCATAAGTTACGTAACACTACAGAGGGAGTGGATCAAAGCAGCGTTTCGCTGTGTTTCATAGGAGTAGGGGGAATAGTGTTAGGTAATGTTGTACGTTTTATTAAAATTTTCAACATTTGCTTTAATAATCCCTTTTATTCACTCTTGTACTAAAACATTAAAATACTAAAAATTTAAGTTAACGAACATAAATAAATTAAAAAATTATGTGTAAATTTTTACAAAAGGTAATATTTTTTTGTAAGAGATTGATTGAACCTGTGAGATTGCGAAGGAAATATTCATATCTTCTCTTTAATTGGATTCCAGAATACAGTACATTTTTTTTATGAATTCTGTTTATTTGCAATTTATTTCTACACAAATATGAGGCAAATGGTTTAATAATAATATTTACATGAGTGGAAATGTTATTCAACAGTAGCATTCCTATTTTAAAAAATCTGTATACTAAATTGGCGCAGTAGAATCTGGCCCACGCGTCATCCAGGACGTGAAGAGTGCCTCTTGTGTGACATTTTCTCGTCATCATTCAAAAACTGTTTTCAAACTTATTATTAGCTGATGTTCGCATCGCCAACTCATACTGTATTTAATGATTATAAATTTTAATATGCAGCACAAATAAAATTAATACAACTCGTTACTGCTTTAAAATTGGTTTTACTAATGAAATGGGGGGGAAGGGGATCTTGTCGCAAGCATTATTTGGGGTGGGAAGGGTTAAGCACACGTTGTAAGTAAATAACATGAGAGAGAAGAGGTATTCAAAATACTCCAAATTCGCGTAATGTAATTTACAGCTGACCCCATAGACTCCAGGCAGTGCGTTCTGAGCGGTGCGTGCGTGCGTGCGTGAGGGCAACGTGCGTGACGCCGCTCGTAAACCTGCCGCAGCGCATGCGCTGTTCTGCAACGCTCGCGTGAGTCCAGAGCGCTCCAAAAGCGAGTTGCTCTGAATGCACGTCGGTGATAGGCCACTTCCTTTATTGCGCGCGCAGATCTCGAGAGCGCGGCAAAAAAGGAAAGAAAATAGAAAGGAAAAACAAAAACCTCATGGAAAAAATGTAGGAAATGAGGCGCGTGATATTAGCACTTCGTTATGTGCAGCTTCGCGTTGGTTTTATGGGCTCTTTCGGTTTAACGACTTGTCGATTCGCTTCTGCTCGAGTGGAAGATAAAACATATGGGTTGTGACTCGCGTGTGCCCTTGTTGCACGAGATTGGTGGAATATCTTAGATGTTCCACCAATATCGATGGCTTCTTCCCTTTGATGTTTCTTTACTTAGATGTTTCTTCGCTCTGTAGCATTGATTGTAAGAGCATCCAAAGTAAATCTTTGCATAAAGAAAAAGTAAAATAAATTCTCGTAAGTAAGGTCGAATAAATATCAAGTATTTCGATCATACGTATGTAAACTTCGGTCTAGTAGAATGATAAGGATCACTCAATTGCGCAGGAAATTGGGTCCATACGATCGTATAAATGAAAATGAAAAATAACAGATTTAACGAAATCTTCTAATCAATATCTTCAGCCTACTGATACTATTCTTTTTACACAGATTTCATTTAAATTCAGTCAAACGAATATTTCAACACGTGAATTTGCCAATGTAATAGAATAAATTCGACATCAAGAGATTTCGTGATAATTCTGTGATCTTTTATGATGTAGGGTTTTTAAATATAATATTTTTTTATTCTCCGTGCTCTTCCATCGTAAAAAATATGTTGATGAATATTGGTAACTAGACAATCTTAATGTTAACTCCATTTTTCCCTGTGTGTATCGTAGTTTTAAGGCCAACTGAAAGAAATACAGAACAATGCCGAATACGCATCTAAATACGATTTCCTCGCATTTTTCTTTCAACAGGAAATGCCTTGCATTCTTTCTTTGCATCCTCAAATGGTGGCTTACTTTGCAAGTGCTAAATTACATCAATCAGTTCTTCTCCAGTGAAGATGTGCGTGTGAAAACCCAGTTGGTCCGAAGCATACAAACTCTCAACCAGTCTATAATTCCCTCCACTCCAATTAAGCTTAATTAATGAACAGATTTCTCGGTCGACGTACAACTTAATTGAATTAATCAGTAGTTCGCGAGTAATAATGGTCTTTTGACTCACCCATCGACATTAACAAAGAGTAATAAAACAGGTCAATTAAAAACGGAGCGACCACCGACGTTGTTATTCTTTGGTAGCGCACTCGAGACGACCTAAAGTGGTCTCGGCGGGACTCGAAGTCAGTGAAGTGTAACGAACTTTTTGTGTCACACCATCATGATCACTGGAAAAATCAGTGGAACCTAACACAAACGTGTTTTGTGCTACGTGAAGGTATGCTCGGAATTCAGTACACAATAAAATCCTTTCTTGTGTCAGAATACTTTAAATGTTTATATATATTAAACATTTACTTACAATCTGTTCATACATGTTAATAATAAAACGTTTGTTTTCTTACATAACTAATTTTAAATTACCTTAAATTATATGTAACAAAAATATAATGATTTCATTGTTGGAATAAATTTTTTTTTCCGGGTCAATGCATCACTTCGGATTTGTTTGAACTTGGGTTGCATGAGAATTATGTTCTGCAGGTTCATTCCATATCAAATAATGTCATAGACACGATCATAAAGTTTCTTTATTAAACTGACATTTTTTAGTTTTTTCATGGAACTGCTGCTTGGGCTCAAAGCTTTATACACTTATGTAACTTGAGTACAAACTTATAATTTTCCTTGCTCACTCACTAGCAATGAAAAGTTATTCATTGTATAATGAATATCTATGCTGAATAAATAATTCATTTGAATTTGGATACTTACAAGACCATTATTTTTAATGTCACTATATAATTTATTTCGTTATTGAATAATCAAAGTTGCTTATATTTGAAGGTCATAAAAGGGCCATTATGCTATCTACTTTATAAATGCTTCGGGAAATCGTGCACAATGGTTTAGTCTCTTTTCTTAATCAATTTCTAAAATTTCACGGATGAACCGTGAAAACACGATGTCTTAGATAAAAGATTTAAAAAGAAGTGATGGTCACTTCTTTGTACCCAGACAATCCGTGAAAAGTCTGAAAAACTTGCAGCCGAGAATCTAAAACTTCGTGTTTTTACTTGACGTGGATGAGCCTCCAACTCAGTCACCGTGATCACTCAAGGTCGTTTATTTATTTGGAACAGTCTGCAGCCCTTCTAGGAACTATTTGATTTTTCGTGGAAGTTTGAGGTACACATCCGGCACTAGCACAGAAGTATCGTGGGTCTTATATTTTTTTCCAATTCGGATTTACATTATTTGGTAAAGTTGGGTTTACAGTATTTGGGCAAGGAAACGTTGTTCAAGTGTCAGGACAGACAAATGCCACATAGTCGAGCTGAAACTCCTTTGCTCAAGAATTAACAGTAGGTTTCCGTTAACAAAACTAGCTAAGAAAAGCTGTAGAATTAGAAGTACATTTATTAAGTTAGCGTATACAATGACTGAAATGATTGAGAGAATAACGTTAAACTGAACTGTGCTGACGCCTGTATTTGTAGCACATCTTTCTTTTGCATTATCTTATCGCTCGTATTTTTCAAACGTATCTCTCAAAATGTTTATAAAGGTTTAAAAATTGAAATATTCTCCAAATTATGTTTCGTAATATTTTTAATTCTTTGATTTTTTTACTCATTTTGCTCATAAAATATGAACTTCTGTCCTTTTAACATAGTACAATCAAGTAGTGGCACGCAGATATGTTGTCTCTACACTGGCTGAAATGTCCGCATTACTTTAATGTAAATTACATAAAAGTAATTATCATGAACGCACATTAAACTTAATGTACACATGCACATTAGGATGCAAGAGTCAAATCTTAAATATGTGAAAGGAATGAATGAATGATCGATGGACTGATAATTATGAAAACACGATATGAATGATGAGAGGCACGGAACTGGGAAGAACTTGTACGTTAATCTACACTGATTTTAACTTATATCTTAAATTAATTGACACATATATTAAGTTCTTAATAATACACAGGCATACATTAAGTTTTCAGTACAATACATTAATCTACATTAAATTCAATGACATTTCTGACAGTCTAATATTTCCCCTTTCTTCTTCGACATCTATCGTAGAACTAACAATCACTGAACGTCTCGGCGGAAATCGCCTGAGTATACATGAGTTTATTTATTGTGCGCCCTTCGTCTTTGCTTTCGTGTTGCGTGTGCGACTTCCTCCACGCGCATCGCGCGTAATCGCATTCCCTGCACTTTCCGCCCATGCAGATCGGGCGCGGCGCCGCCTCGCACTCCGATGAGGAGCCCATTGAGTCATGCTCTTGGCAGCCGCCGCCGCGCGCGGGGGCGGAGGAGGTGGAGGAGGCGCGGGACACGGCAGGGGCAGGAGGGACTCGGGACCTTTTTTTGACAAAGACAATGGTTAAGTAGTATCCTTGTGGAACGCCCTAGAGTATGAAGTGGGAATAGTTTCGTAGTTGTAAAGTGAGGAAAGCGAGTGCACATAAGCAGTATCGGTATCTTGATATAAAATTCGTAATAAATTTTGCGTTGACTGAAATTAATGATATTTAAGTTAATTGCAAGAGGCCAAAGGCCGGAGCCCTTTCGACGACTTGGAAATGCGTGAGCGAAGGTAATGCAATTGCCTGATCATTTTGGCTAATTTTTGGAAAGTGACTTAACAGAAATACCTAAAAAAACGTACGACTTTTCGAGTCACGAGCAATTCTACACATGTTTCATTTTCCTATTTTCTTTAGATGTTTGTCAAAAAAACTCGGGAGTGAGGGTGGGGTCGGGAGTGGGGCTGAATGTGATGGCGGGGGGTGGTATCGCGGGTGGGGATGTGATCGGGGGCGCTGGTGAGGGCGAGAGTGAGGCTGGGGTCGTAGGCGGGAGCGGGGCAAAATCGTTGGAGGCGGTGGGATCGAGATAGGGGCGGGAATGAAGGCGACGGGGAAGGGGGAATTTTCAGAGAAACCAAAAAAAAGGGAAAGAAAGGTAGCGGGAGCGGCGCCGGAGAATGTGGTGGGACTAGGTAGTTGTGGTGGGAGCGGGGGCGGGAATGGATCTGGAGACGGGGTTGTATGAAGGGGAAGGGAGGGAGAAGAGGAGGGAACGTGGGTGGTGGTGAGGGAGGGGCGGGGACGGGTCGCGGGCGGGAGTCAGGGTGGGGGTGAGGGCGAGGGCGGGGGCAGGAGTGCGAGCGGAGTTGGGTCGGATGCAAGAGCGAGGGAGTGATGCGGCGGGTGGGGGGATATGGTATCAGAACAGAGAGACCGAAAAGAGGGAAAGAACGGTAGCGGAAGTTGCGCCGGGGAATGTGGTGGCACTAGGGAGTTGTAGTGGAAGCGGGGGCGGGAAGGGGATCGGGAGACGGGGTTTGAAAACATAGAAGGGAGGGGGAAGGGAGTGGCGACGCGGGCGGTGGTGAGGGAGGGGTGGGGGAGGGGAACGCGGGCGGGGGGTCATGGCGAGGGCGGAGGTGAGGGCGAGGTGAGGGCAGAGGTGAGGGCGGAGGTGAGGGCGGAGGTGAGGGCGGAGGTGAGGGAGGAGGTTGGATGGGCAGAGGTGAGGGAAAGGAGGGTAGGGCGGATGTGAGGGCGGAGGTGAGGGCGGAGGTGAGGGCGGAGGTGATGGCGAGGACGGGCGGCGAGGAGTGGAAGCGAAGTTGTGTCGGGATGCAGAGTGAGAGAGGGATGCGGCGGTGGGGGGAATATGGTAATCAGAACAGACACGAAAAGAGAGGCGAGAACGGCAGCGAGTGCGTCGCGGCGCGGCGCGGGTGGGGGTGGGGTCCCGCGAGCCTGTTGGCAGATGCTCGTCGCCGCATGCCGCCGCGTCGCGCCGCGCCGGATTTGAGCGATTGTGCCGCCCGCGTTACGGAAAGCGCCACTGCCGCCGGGGGCGCAGGGCGCATGCGCGCGGTGGGAAATGCGCGCCTGGCAGCGCCGCCTCGCGTGCGCCCGCGGGTGTCGCAAAGCGCTCGTTCCTGGGATTTTTGCGAGCGTACTCGAGGGGAACCGGGGCGCCGGGCCCGGGCCCATCGTCTTTCACCACCCGCTTGACGCACTTGGAATGCTAGGCAAGGTCTATGGGATTTGCTTAGCTCTATTCGTTTTTAATTTAAAAAGGGTCACACTTAAACTTTGTGTGGTATTTAATTTCTCTCCTGCTTTGAGAATTTTGGAAATTTTCAGATAAATTCCAAGGCGGTATTTATAATTCACAAGTTAGGAATTACAATTATTTGAAACGCGATATGTCAAATCCACCCTTTGCGGTGAACTCTTTGGGATAATATACGCTGCATGTCCCATACTTGACATATTCGCAAGCTAGGGCGTCGGGCCTGGGTTCAACGTCTTTCACCCCCCGCTTGATGCACTTGGAATTCTAGGAAGTTCTATGGAATTTGGTTGAGAAGGAATGTAGATTCGCTCCATTTGCTTTTCTAATAAACTCCTCTATATCTTTCTTCCATTCTTTTATTTATAAGCGTGTCCGTTCACTGTCGGCCTCATTGTAATTTTACAGGATCGAACAAAACCAAAAGCAGGCTGCTCCTTTACAGCGACTGCATATAGCAGGAGTTAATACAACTGTGAGCACGAGAATAACATTTTGAATAAACAAGCACTTCCATCGGAAATAACGTTTTGAAGAAAGTTGACGATAACACTTCCTTAAATTAGAAAATTTGTATTACTAGATTCTGCTTTTTAGATTACAAAAAATGTTGATGTAATGTTTTGACAGGTGGGCGGTTTTTTTTCATTTGTAGTTTATCTCTCCTGCAATTAATTAGTGAGCAATATATAAATACTTCAATCGAAGTGTGTTTCTTCAAAGTGAAATCCGATCTCATTTCTCGAGTAAATGAAGTTATATAGGATGATGATGGCGACGATGATAATGATATTTTCGAAGTAATTGAATTATTCTAATCGAAAATTTCACCTCACACTTTACCCATCGATCTTAACTAATATACATATTCTGTAACTTTTTGAAAAATAAGCCTGACTTGTTAACATCCATATTCTGCTACTATTGATACCGCTTAATTATAATGTTCACATTTATGCTACTTTGAAAATTCTTGCTAGATTTTTTTCTACTTCCGATAATTTAAAAACCGTGACGGTGAACTTTTGTAAGGTATTTAATTTATCTCTTGCTTTTGGTATTTTCGAAATTCTGAGATAAATTTCAAGACTTTCATGGTGTTACCGAAACTAAAACCGTGTTTATATTTCACATGCTTGGAATACTAATTTTTTTGAAACACGATCCGTCAACTCCAACTTTTGCCGTGAATTCTTTGAGATAATATACGGTGCAAGCCCTTACCCCACATAGTGCGATTTTTCTAACTCTGCCTCTCAAGCCCCAATGGCCACGATGGAATATCACACGGCATTTCACGGTCTTTCTGCGTCATGCCGCTAGAAGTCGCATAATCGTAAGCTCTGCTTGATACCGTCGCGATCATGCGATATCTGGCGGCACGTCTGAGAACGTCGCGAAATATCGTGACATATTCCATGGTGAAGACAGGCCTCGAGGGGCAGAGTTAGAAAACCCGCAGTATAATTGACACATTGGAAGGCCGTGCTGTCGGACGGGGAGGTCGCTGCTTGTGGCTGCCCATTAAGCCAGCAGTCCGCGTGCGGGCGCCGCCGTGCGTTGAATCCCCGGCCGCGAGGGATCTTGTATCTCGCGAGCACGGCGGCATCGCATCTTGATATTCGCCAGCGCAGCAAGAGCATAAATCTTCATTTATTGAAAGGAGTTTTGAGCGCTCAGTGGATCTGGTTTATGTTCCGACAACACGCACGGGTCGTATCCCTTGTTGTGCTGTCGTTCCTGGCAGTCGCTGGCGGTATCGTGGTAGAAATACACGCACGCGCATGTCTGTATATGGGGGAGTGAATTAGTATCGCTTATAGGTGGACGACTGCACTAATGAGAAGAAATTGGCGCGTTGTGACAACCCAATAAGAATAAGCCCGTGTGTGGAGATCAAGGGAAGCGATTTCTGATGCGAGTATCGATAATACTGCTTGGGGAAAAACATGGCCCAAGCTCTTGTATACTAGATCCTACTCCGTTACTACTCTAATAGTAGCGGATTAGACAACGTGAAGTTGCACTGCATAGAAAATGTTTTTAGTATGATATAACGTATGTTTCTGAAAATCTATTTATGTAAATGCTGAAGCTACATTGTGAATACCAGTCGGAAATTTAATATTTGATATATATTGTTTCTGAATATGAAATTTTATTTCTCAACTTTTGATAAACTCGTTTAGAAAAATCCTTCTTAATGACATATTCAAATTCTGTTACGTGAATCATATATTGCTCCCTCTCAGATATCTATTCGAAGATATTTAGTCGAATGTTTATTTATTGATAAATATTGCATTTTATTTCTATTTACATCCTCGTGTACAATAATATTAAAAACTGCGTGTATCGGAAAGACAGAATGTCGAATTCTCTGCAGGAAGAAAGAATCCCATTTAAAAATGTAAGTGAATAAAACTTCCTACCTCATATATCTGCTTTTTTTCTTAGAAATTACTCAAACATTTCACAAATAAAAGTTAAAGAATAATTATTCGAGTCATTTATATGATGTATATTAATGAAATATTTGTTATAAATCAATAACTTTCAATAGGCTGCATACACTTTAAATTAAATTAACTTTTTATGACGTCAAAAAACAGTAAAAACTTTATGTGACGTATGAGTGAGGGTATAATCTGTGCACTTTCTCTTGAACTCCAGAATCCGTACCCCACCCTTTTAATACAAAGAGCTGCATTAATTATTCATAATGAATAAAGATGGCATCGAGCGTGGTTACGAATATTTAAAAACTAGAAAATTTTGATTGCACGGTGGAGTAGAAAATTATGTGCATCGTCACACGAATTACAGATTTGGATTCCCAAATAAGTTTCCCCTCCTCAATTATCCCGTGTCCATGTTACGATAAATTTGTGCAAAGCCGAGTCCGTTGCGGGGGCGGCGCGGGCGGCGAGTGCAGCGCTGGCCGGCGCCGTGGCCCACATCGGATCCAGGTCATCTGGCGTTGCGGCACTCGCCCTCCCCTCCCCACCCGCACCCCTCCACACCCCTCCTCCTTCTTCCTCGCCGGCCTGCTTCCCCGCCGCCGCAGCCGATCGTGCTGGGAACACCGGCTGACCGCCCACGATCCGCGGCGTCCTCCGCCCTCCGGGGCTGCACTGCACGCGTTAGACCGTCGCTCCACGCCGTCGCTGCCGGTGTATTGGGCTTTGAATGCGGAAAGACGTTTTGTGTTGAGAGATACTTCCTTTACATCTTTATCTTTTTCTTGTACCTCTTCTTTTTCTGGTCTCTCTTCTTTATTCTTCTTGTCTCACTTCACTTTCTTGTCTCTCTTCTCTTTCTTTATTCTTACTTTTTGTAATCTGTCATTCCTCTTTCTCCTTCTCCCTTTCCTTCCCAATATCTTTCGTCTTCAAACTTCTCTCTTCATTGTTTTTCTTCTGGTTCTCCTTCTCCCATCGTCTTATTTTCCCTTTTCTCTCCTTTTTTATTTTGTTATTCTTACTCTTTTCTTACTTTCTTTACATTTTTATCACTTTATTCTTATTTTCTACTTAATTCTTCTCTTCCTGCAGCTTTCGTTCTTCTTCCGAACCAGCCAATGTAAAGAGCCTTTCTAGAAGACATCCATTGGTCTTCATATTATGAGTTATTGCCAGAAAACTTAATAAACACAAACCTCTTGAAAAGTATTATTTAATTATTAAAAATTATTTATTATAGGAATACTTGGTTTGGAATACTTGGTTTCTCTACGTTGTTACTTATTATTTTGTTTTTATTTTCAAGAAAATGTTGCGATGTTTCGTAACTTCAAATTTTGTAGTTTTTTTTCATGTGAAAAATGTCAAGCTTTGTAGCTACACATTTATCCACAAAATAAGAAATCTGGGGTTTTTTCATTCCATTAATAAAAGAGTGTTATTTCGAGCAGGCAATGGTGGCTGTGGAACAATGAAAAACTAACTTCTATTCCGGGCAGTGTTCATTTTGAAATCTGTGAAAGTACCTTAATCATAACGAGATAGAAAACTGTGTGAATGATATTTCGCTGCATCGTTATCTTTAACTTCTAACATTTGACATATTTTTCCTAACACCTTCAACTCTACTAACTACTCTGATACATAGGGATTTGAGCTGCATTTACTCACCAATCGATTTGTCATTGCTTGCGCCCAAATTCAGGCCAATATCTCAAGGCTGTCGTTTACGAATCAGCGTAATCCAAAGTGGACCGAGGACAATTCATCTCAGTGGCAATTAACAAAATCCCATAAATATTGCACAAGCAGTATGAATTATTCTGACATTATCGGCGGCACATTCAAAATAAAACATCTGAAAGCGATGTCTTGGCATGGCAGAGAATGAACTTTTTTCATGAGGTTTCTTTTTATCAATTCCTTGTTTTATAGAACCGTTGTGGCCTTTCTTGTTTGCCTTCATACTCTAATATGTCCCGTTATATTCCAGGCGCGCCCTGGCACCTTGCACATTAGCCTTTGCAAGCGGACCGCCTGCTTTGACATGTCGATCGTGCGGGCGATACCTGGCCGTATCTCGTCTCCATACGTCACGGAGACATCCGAAATTGCTGGCGAAGTGCCCATATTACATTGCTACCGGCTTACAGTGGTCTCAGGAAAAGTCACGCGGAAGAAAGTATATATTACAAGTTAATTGGTTAATTTAGTGAGTTTTTAAGAGTTGTTTAATTTTCTTTAATATGTAGTAATTGGAGACTTAGTTTTTTTGAACGTGTTTAGTAACGCTTCCATTTTGTGTGCTTTTAAGTAGACATAGATTTCATTTCAGAATCAATTGTGTTATATCCTCCAGTTTAATTAGATTTACAAAAAAGGTTGAAATCGGATATTATTTGGTGGTGAATTTTGTTTTTAAAAAGTAGTTTTTTCTTTAATTCAAAATTAATATTTTGAGTAAACACTACTCAATATACGATTGAACTCCCTACGAATTCAAATTAACCAATAAATTTCCTAACCTCATTTTTAACATAGATAAAATAAATACAACGAATGAATTAATTAATAGAAATGTTCACGCGTTAGTGGCTTTAAATTGTACGCCTGTCGCATTGAATCGGTAAATGCGTTGCAGAAATGCTTCTCACAGTAAGACAAGGAGACCGGATGTCCATTCCCGATTCGAGTCAACAAATACTTTAAACAGATCAAATAATACTTTTAAAAGTTTTATATTTTCATAAGATTTCCTTATTAACACTTTAACGACGGAAATAATAATGATACTATTGATGTACTTCTAATCAGTTCTTTTTGAAAATATGTTTTGTTAAGACCCAATGAAACGGGCCATATTACTCGTATTTAACTTCCCAGAAAATTTAATTCACATATTTTCCTTTCGTGGTTGTAAACTTACAAAACCTCGCGAAACACTGTGCGTTCCCAAGTGCCAGAGAAGCAAAGTTTATTATGTCTGGAATAGAGGTTACAACATTTCACGAAGGCGACTCTCTGTCTGAGCAGCGAGCATGATCTCAGAAGTTTGGCAGAGTATACTCTTACATGCGGTGAGCATGCCGTTTCCTTGATTTGCGTGATATTTTATTTATTGCCCCGCCTCTTACGTAAGATTGCTGTGTCATTCTGAAGGTGACTCACATATTTGCTGTTTCTGTTTTGATGCAGATTGGGAATTAACATATATATATATATATATATATATATATATATATATATATATATATATATATATATATAAGTAAACGGATAAAGATAATCGTTCATATCCTTTCGGAAATGATGAAGAATTAATACTATAGTTTTTGTATGTTAAGACTAAACCCTTTCTCTTGAAAATATTAGTTTACATTTAGTCACTAAGAAGAGAAGCATAAAAACATTATCTTGTTGATTACTCGTGCATGATTTGGTGAATTACATGTTAAAAATTATTTCAAATCTTAATCACATTTTCTATATTTTAAATGTAAATCATGTGTACCCTTCGATGTGAAAATCTTTAATATATATATATATATATATATATATATATAATATATTATATATATAATTTTATTTATATAACATATTATTATATTGCATGAGTATTTTATTGTATATGAGTATTTTACGGATTCAATGTAATATTTAGGCATGCAGGAATGTTTATACATTTTTGTTCCAGGTGTGGAACTTTTTCTTTACATACCTTTACGAAAAGTATGAAAATGCCATGCTATCACCTTCATGTGAAATTTGCACAATTTTTATCAACATAATTTCGAATCCTCTCCCATAATTTTATAATTCAATGTATGTACAAATAGCATAATTGTATATCATTTTTTAGATATGAATTTTTTAACCCCCGATTTCTGCGAGGGATGTATTAATGTATCGCGTCCGAATTACCGTTCCGAATCCGCGTTCGAAAACCGTTCAAAAAGTTGCTATTTTGGCGTTTCAGTGATCCAACAAGAATCCAAAAGTTTGAATAGGAAACTTCATGTGTGCATCTCAGGAAATTAATATTTTAACCAGGTTTCAATGTGATCACTGTTGGTGAAAAATACACTTGACTGAACTCTCTCATTAACACTAAAAGCGGTGACAAACATACTGAAGCACTTATTAGTATTTTCTTCTCACTCAAAATTCCGCTCGGCATGCCTTGTTTCAGTCGGCCGTAAGCTGTCCATTGAGTTAATCATATTGGCCGTTTGACACTGTGAACTTTTAATTTGCCTTCCCTTTCCCAGCGGCGGGTGACGGGCGTGTGGGTGGGGGCGGGGCGTGGGCGGGGCTGTGGGTGGACAAGGGCGGCGGGGGCGGGAACGGGCGCCGTTATATAAAGCGGTGGCGCCGGCGCAGATCGTGTGCGCCGCCGGAGGTTTGAGTAACAATTGAAGTGCGATCGCGGTCTATGAACTTTCTCTTTCCGCGCGCTGTCCGCCCGCCCGCCCGCCCGCCAGCCACACCGCCCGGGTTTGGCAAACGCCACCTCCGCCGCCTCCGCCGTCGGCTCAGACACCTACCTCCACCTGACCGTCTCGTCGCGCCGTTTCCTCAGCTGGGGATATATGCGAACCAAAGCACCATACACTGTCAGAACCAATAGCGCAAGCATGCGTCTTTGTAGCATTCCTTCAACAAGTATGGCGAATAATAGGTTCGAATTTTTATTGTGATAGAAAATGTTTTAAAAATTAGATAAACGTTGACTCGATATGTTAAGGGGCTTGTTAGAAAGACAGTTTGAAGGTAGCACGATCAGAAGAGACGCCATCGTGCGACATTGGTTCCTCAACATATTTCCACTTCTCGCCCACACGTGCCTACAATGTTGACTACACTAAATTAAAACTTCAAATCATCTGTACAACGTCGTCTCTTTCTATTGTTCAAGTCCGATTACACCACCAGACTAACCTTCTTGTGCATCACAGCCGTCTCCTTCCCGCCCGTCACCAACCACTTCGTTGCCTTTACATAACCCCACATCATTGACTTTACACCAGCTCTACGGCATCACCAGCCCCATAATACCAGCACTACCTCCTCCTCACCACTACCACCACCAACACCAACCCACCACCACCACTACTAACCCACCACCACCACCACCAACACCACCTCACCACCTCATCACCACACCACCACCAACCGACCACCATCCCCACCACCACCAACCGACCACCACCCCACCACCACCAACCGAACACCACAACACCACTATCACCACCACCACCACCAACCCACCACCAAAATCACCACCACTCCAACACCACCACCACCAACTCACCACCGACTCACCACTACATCCAACCCACCACCTCCACCATCATCATCATTATGTCACAAATCTGTGTCACTTGTGGTGCCAATGTAAACAGCACAATCTGTTGCCGCAGCCACCGCCCTGTTATCATCCCCACTCCCGAATCTCGTCGCTCTCTCTGAAGGATCTTCCCCTGTGGCGGCGGCGCTGTCGCAATTGCCAGCTGTCCGGGGCGCCGTGGCTTCCAGAAATTCCTCGCCTCACTTCCCCGATGGAGAGATACCGGCAGCCTCCGTAGCAAGTGAAATATCGGCTCCGCAGCACCTCTGGGCGGAAAGGGCCCTTCAAGTATTTGAACACCTCTCTTGATTTATGCTGGGTGCGGACTGTAAATAAGAGGAAGTGCTCTTAATCAAGATGAAGGAAACGCGGAGAGTGTTTTTATTCACAACATCTGCCTGTTCTCACGATGTAACTTCTCGAAAACGTCTTGATTGCAGCAAGTTTGATGCGAAGAATTCTGCAAATACTCCTGATTTAGAAGCATCAAAAGTTAGTCATTGGATCAGAAATTCGAAAGTCAATACTCGAAATTGTTTATTTCGAGTGAGTTAATTGCCTAATTTGCATAATAATTAAGAAAAGATGTATTTTAATCAAATAAAAATGTCCGATATAAATATTAAAAAACATGACGGTCTTAGTCTTTTCCATTTAGGAATTCACAACCCAATTCAATCTCACACTACACATTATACAGGTATCATGTAACGAACGGTTATCATCAGCTTTTCAATTGGTTTTTATTCAAATCGGTCGAAAAAATCTGAGCAAATCGATGATTCACTTTCAGTAATTGCTCTTGTAAAGCTTTAGTTGACTGAATTCTGTTTCGTATAATCGAATACAATGAAAATGCTTGCGAACAACAATAGAAGAAAACAAATACTCCCTATTTTTCAAAATACCCTTTATTCTTCAAAATATCTTCCGATTTAAAATACAAATTTATAGGTGCTTTAAGATTTCTTCTCTATGGCATTAGATTAGAAGTAGGCAGTTAAGCGATCTAAATACAGGATGTCTGGGGAGGAAACGTCGAAACTTCAAAATAAGCTCTTAAGATAATTCTAAGCATATTTTGTCTAATAAACTACGTGGATATTCCGGATATTCCGAATGATTGAGCCGCAATGAAGCACTCAAATGTGGGTTTAAAAAATTGATTTCTAGACAAAAATTTGCATTATTGAAGCATAGAAACACTCCAAAAACATGTAAGGTGTTTATTACGTACGAAAGAAATGAATATATTTGTTCAGAAAGAAAAATTGTGCGAGTAATAAAAAAGCACACAATTTACACAATTCGACTGCTTTTTTATTTCTCACTTAATTTTTCTGTCTGAGCAAATATATTCATTTCTTTTGTAAATAATAAACAATTAACATGTTTTTGGAGTGTTTCTATGCTTCCATAATGCAATTTTTGCCAAGAAATGGTTTTTTCAAACCAATTTTTGAGTGCTTATTGCGGCTCAACCATTCGGAATATCCACGTAGTTCATTAAACCAAATATGCTTAGAATTGTCTTAAGAGCTTATTTTCGAAGTTTCGACGTTTCCTCCCCGGACAGCCTGTATATATCTTAAATCAAAACGCACAGTTTGATTACTTTTCTAAATACAGAAAAATCACAAAATAAATAAATGAAAAAACAACGAATCTTCAGAATAATTTAAATATCTCTTGTATTTCAGAAGTACAGAATAGAAACAATTTCGTACAGAAATAAATCACTTAAAACACATACAATATATCAATAATTTTTTTGCCTTATATCAAATGTGAATTCCCTGCAATCCATCACTCAAATCTTTAGATTGTAAAGCACATGATTTTCCCGAGTGATTTCCATCGATCATCGTCTTGGTGTTCCTGAAAAGGCGTTTCTTTCTGGAGTGACATTGTCGCTGGTGACCTATAGACCTAAGACCGGTGGCTTCCGTCTGCTGGATTAATCACCTCATGTCAGGAGCGGGAAGGCGTCGCGAGAGGCTGAGTGTAGACCGGTTGACATTCCGTCCATTCGCTAATCTAAACGCCATCTCGACGTGTGGGGGTGTGGGCGTGTAAAGGAAACGAATTCCAGCGTCTTAAAATGCAATCGTTTATTAAGCTGAATTTACGTATGTGGAAGCCGTGAAATTACAAAAAGGAAAAGAAAAGTTCCTTCTTCGGTACTATAAGCAAACGAATCAAAATAAATTCTAACAAGAAGACATATACCTCCCCGGAACAGGATTGAGGCCTAACTCATGAAGTTGTGGTTGATGATGATAATGATGATGATGATGATTATCTTTCATCTGACTTCGCTTCATTATTAACCGTTGTTACTCGCACCTCTGCTGCAATCTAGAAGATCTTGACGACCTTGTCACGATCGTCGTTGTCGTGATGAGAATTATGTCCCGTCAAGTGCATGAGAATTATGTCCCGTCAGTAACATAAACAATACGTAAATATATATATTATATGCTTACTGTGTATATTTGTTCAATGATGGGGTCGTTACAATGACCCAGCTTGACATCAGTATATTCGCATTACTCGCTGGTCGTAGATTCGAGGTCCAATGAATACGGATTTCAACACCAAACAAGTTGTTTACTTTAGAGAACGACACGATCTGGAGAAGTCTATAGCACTGCTTTTCTCGGAAGTCGTTCCTGTGAATTCATCCGATAAATTCCTGGAGGATGACACAGATGCAGTACCCTTAAACAGAGTGTCACAAATCCTTTCGGCCCAATCTAGCTCTAACTCCCATCATCGGAACCCGACTTTGGTTTGATTCCCTACCCCCAAATTCCATATTCCCGAGATCTGGAAAGGTTTAGGGTTCTGCGAGTACACGGAAGACCAAAGTGGATTGAGGGTTGGAGCGTCAAAGAAAGAAGGAAAAATTTTATTGGTGTTTTGGTCGATATGACCTACCTTCTTTGAGTGTTCTTTACAGTACTCTGCAGCCTCCTAGCCTTTTTGGCAGTATCTGAAATGATTTTGAAGAATGGGTGATGTTTATATGATGTGACTGATGTAGGTGAAGTTGGTGAGTAGATGATACAGGTAGCTTTATATGATGCGACCGATAGGTGCAGTGAAAGCTAAAGAAAACGGGAGAACCCTAAAATAATCTGTGGTGTGCCTTCTTTCCCCAGGCAAATTCCACGTGCGTCGACCGGAATTTGAAGCCAATAGGGTGTCATAGGGTTGCCCGTACGTGTCGATCTGGCAACTATTCCGTGGCTCACTCCCATCTAGGGTTAACAACCTCTTTACTTCAGTGGTGCTCGTTAATTACTTCTGCTCTGCCCTATTCTACCGAGCAACGGCGCCATTCGATGTTGGCGGCCGACCGCTGCGACCTCTGTCCGTGCTCCGCCAGCGCAGCTCCCGAGCCCTGAAGCGCAAGCGCTGACCTCTCCTAACCACCTGCGGTTGCGCCAGCGCTCCCCAAGGGTGCCTTTAACGTGCACACAACGCAAGTTCAGACTCCCTGGAGTTCAATGCAAAGTTTCAGGTCGAGTCCTCTCGATTCAGTGCGCATGCACTCCCCCTTTATGCACATAAATAGGAATAATCATACACACACTGATCAAGAGATTTTTAGAGATTTTTTGATGCAGTAAAAAATCGCACAGTTTATTTACAACTCATATTTATGTAAGCAAACTAAAATAGCAACCACACAGTTCATATCACTTCTTTCGAATTATTAATTAATTCAGGTGTGCAATGCATAATATTGAATACCTTTAATGACGATGTCTGCGCGCGTTTCTGTTGCGTTGGCTACTAATGTTTCCCTAAACTGTGTGTTAGCGTAGAAGGAGAGTTGCAACACCCCGAGCTCCGCTGCAACGACTGCGGATCCGCATCCCTGACCCTTGCCTCCGCCGCCGGCGCCGCCCCGCTCGAGCACCGCAGCTGCCAGCGGCTTCCTTCGCTAAGCGCCTGCGATACGTAATTCTGAACCTTTAATGTCGAAGGGGAATATGAGGATGTCCATGGAAATTCCGGGAAAATGTGAGAAAACTTGGGGTTGTAACGGAATCTAAGATTTTTTTGTGAATATTAGAGATTGGGCCCATGAATACGTGAGTCTAGTGATTATTGCGCATGCAATATGAGATCTTTGACCCATGCATAAGTTCTCTATTTTTTAAATCACCGAATAAAAAAAATAGCTTCGTTGTGAAACTAAACGTCGAACGTGTCTGGCAAGCCATGCAATGAAACAAGAGGATCTCTCCGAAAATGTAATACAACTCGTTTAGCGTCAGATTTTGTATTTTATGACATAATAATAGTAAATCTTGTTTCGAGGGGTACAATAGAATCAGGTTATAAGGACCAAGACGCATCATTTTCGAGTTATACATGATCATCTATAACAGTGTTGCATGCGTGCCAGCAAACAGCATGTGTTACGGTTTCAGTGTTCTATGGGCATGTGTGCCTGCTATCTTCTGTATTTATATAATTATCCTAGTTCTATATTTTTCGTCATAAATCATTTCGTTCACATCGTACCCAGCAGCAGCACACTTACGGTTTTTGAGTTGATGGTGCCATTGTCAAAAAAATCGTATGAAATCCTTATTTATCCGATTATGTATAAAGATGACCGATTGAAAACTACGGATTCTGCATATTATTTCATTCAATAGCAATCTGACAAACTATTTAATACAAACAAAATATATTATCAAAACTTTACTGACTTCTGAAATCTAATTGACTAATAATTAAAACGATAAAAGCCAGTTACGAGTTAATGTCAAATTATCGTTGATCTAAAAGCACATGCGCAAACTTCTAGAGAATTATCCTAATGAGAAATATTTAAAACCCGCTGTCCACTGTCCTTTGCTCCGCGATGAGCGTCCGTCTTTAAACTATGGCTCGGTGCAAGCATCCGGCGAGGCACGGGCGGTCGGCGGCCGGTGAAGAGCGGGGTGGGGCGGGGCGGGGCGAGATGGAATTCGTTGCGGGGCGCGGGGTGCGGGTCACGAGCGCAACGGCTGACCTTTGCGCGAGCGCTCAGCGCCGCCCGCCGCCGCCCACTCGCTGCAGCAGACCGCTTCCCGTGCTGCCCAGACTGCGCCGGCAGGCTCCTCTGCCTCTTCTCCCTTCCAGGTTTCCCCCTATATGTGCTGCCTTTATTGCCTCCGACCACACCCCTGGCGTAACCCTTCACGTGTCCCTCTCAGCCCGCCCCACTCAGTCCGCCCCTCTCAGCCCATCCCTTCTCAAAACGTCCCTTCTCAGCCCGGGCCCTCTCAGCCCTGCCCCTCTCAGCCCTGCCCCTGTCAGCCCGGCCCCTCTCAGCCCACCCCTCTCAGCCCGCCCCTTTCATCCCATTACG
Organism: Acheta domesticus; assembly: GCA_031308135.1. Lineage (NCBI taxonomy): Eukaryota > Metazoa > Arthropoda > Insecta > Orthoptera > Gryllidae > Acheta > Acheta domesticus. Next base: position 196,374,526 of record JAHLJT010009436.1, on the reverse strand, counting down.
CTCATATCCCACCTTTTCTGCCGTATCTTTTCTATCACAGTTTCGCGATTTTCACACTCCATCTTTCCCGCTCAGTCTTTCTCATTCCGCTTTTTTCACCCTGCCTTTTCCTCCCCCCTTTCACTTCTTTTTCTCACGCCTTTCCCCTAAGCGTTTATCATTCCGTCATTTCCACTCTGTCTTTTCCATCCTGCCCATGTCACTCCTACTCACCCAGCCTCTCCGCTCAGTATTCACTGCTCAATTCACCACTCTTATCTTTCCAGCCCCTGTCTCTCCTCTCCCTTCTTGCTGCTCCTCTCTCCACCAAACTGTTACCACTTTCCTTTCCTCACTCTCTTTCCTCTTGACTGTCCGCTTCCTCGTTCCCTTCTCGTTGCCGCACTACTCTGCGTCTGCGCACATGCGTCTTCCGCTAAAGCTGTCATCGCTGACTCCATTCACGTCCATCAAAATTCAACCAAATATTTTGGCATGATGGAAGGGAATTTACAAAAAAATCCTTCTGAGTACGAAATATTCCACAAAACGTAATAGAAGAACAACGTCTTGAAGCAATTTTAAGTGCGCATTTTTAATCTCTCTCTCTTTATCTCGGTTTCTCTCTCTTTATCTCTCTTTTTTTCTTTTTCTCACCCTGTTTCTGTCTCTTTTTCTCTATTTATATCTCTTTTTCTCTTTCTCTCTCGTTCTCACTTATTCTCTCTCCCTTTCTCTTCCTCTCTCTTTCTCTGTCTCTCTCTCTTTTCTCTTCCTCTCTCTCTTTCTCTTCCTCTCTCTCTTTCTCTCCATCTCTCTTTCTCTGGGAAATAAAATATTTAATTATCGGTTTATGCTTAATGTGATTATGTGATTGTCGGTAGAAGCCAGCAATGATAATATTATTACCGTTTCAAAGACAATCTTCAAGCAGGAAAGGAGCTGCACTTCATACTTGCCATCACGGTATAAAGCATTTTCTACGGCTGTTTTCTGTAAAATCGTATAAAGGTATTCAGTTCGTGCATTCAAATTGAACAGAAGAGGTCCTAAGGGGGCACGAAGGAACCTGGCATTTTACGAGAGATGGAATCGTTTACTGGCAAGCGTGGAACGAAATGAGAACTCGATTCTTCTTGCCTGGAGCCGCGTACCCTTGATGCTAATGTAGCTTCTTTGAACAAAAATATATCCATACAGCAGGTAGGTACAGAAAGAGAATGTTACGATGAACGGTATGGGAGTGGTACTTTAAGATATTAAGAAAATACTATTTCAGTTTCACTAAGAGACCATTTAATAACTACAGAAACGTCATTTTCAGGTTCTTGATGGAGCGTTTTAGGACAACAAATAATAGTTGTCATATTTCTAAAATTATGACAGTTATATTAAGAGATCATACATTGAATTTAATCGAATTTGTGAATTGTATATACCACCTTTCTAAACACACATTGTACAAGTATATATATTGAAAGCTTAGTGTGACTTGTAGGATCTTTTACTGCTGCTTGTTTTTCAACGACCAGCAATAACCATGTCAGTTCCAAAAACAGTTTCGTTGCATTCTTGATTATTTTTATCAACTTAATATTAGTGATAAATGCGAGTGCTCACAAAAGGTGTCGATTTCAACTTTATGAAAATAAACGTAAAATAACATGTCAAGCAATATTTCTACACATACACGTACAAAGGTCTTAATGATCTTTAACATCTCTTACTTGCGTAGCAAAAGGAGAGATCCTAGTACTTAATTGGGAATGCAAATGCATGACCTTAACTTGAAGAGTAAAGCGGTTCGTGCTACCTCTCGGTATAAAACAAAACGACTGAGAAACGTATTCTTAGTCTCCTGCTGCAGATGCATCGCAAACGCGTCGTGACGTCTATGTAATTGATGATCACAAACTCCACCCACGCACGAAGTTGCTTCTAGTTCAGCGCCCTCGCGGTGCGACTTGCCGCTGTAGCTTCCCCCTCCTCGCTCACCTTCTACGCCCCTCCTCGCCCATCTTTTCTGATGCTTCCATTTTTTTGGCACTACTTTCAACCTCCCCTCACTGTCCACAAACCCTCCCCAGCCCTTCCCTCGGACCTGTTCTTGATTATGACGCCGCTCCTGATCCAATCTTATTCCCGACCCGACCCGACCCGACCCGACCCGACCCGACCCGACCCGACCCGATCCGACCCGACCTGCTCCGATCCGATCTAATTCGATCCGTCTCAACTGCTGCGCAGTCTCCGTTCACGATCCGACTCAGTTCCTCCGCAGACACCGTTCCCAACCCGACTCTCGAACTCACTCTGGACACCCTCTCACGTTGCCGACCTGACCTTGCTTCCGATCCGATTCATCTCCTCTCCAGATCTGAATGTGATTCCGACCCAGCTCCTTTATCCACTGAAACTCCCTCCAGATCTGAATCTACACTAGATATCACTCCATCCGCGAATCGATCCGGTTCTAGAATTGCATAGGCTCCCAACCCGCCACCCTCTCGACCCAGACCCTGTTGCTGATCTCATCGACTCCGACTCTCCTCCCTATTCCATTTTCCTTGTTCTCCTTTGCATCCCTGATTTAATTCTGGCATCTTCTTTTTCTCTTTGTGGGTTCTGTAGTTGCCAATTTCATCTATTGACGTACTCTTAATTTCACATTGTCTGCTCTTTACTCCCCTAGCGCGTGCGAATTTTCTAACACACTATTCATCCCCACCTCCTCATACCATGTTTGCACCCGACATCCAGTTGCGTTCTTACTCCAAATCCGTCGCATTCTGACATTATTGATGCTAATGCATCTTCGCTAACTCGAGCCAGTGTTCACGATTTCATTTGTACTCTCTCTTAGAAGAAGCACTTTTCTACCGATCCCCGCTTTTGTCCCCGATCCTTCTCCGCTTCTGTACTTGCCTCGCCTTGGCCCTCGCCAACCCCATCTTCCTCCTTTGCGTTTCTCTCCCTCTCCTCTGTCTTTGATCCTGACCTTCTCCGCACCCTCCTGACCCAACTTCCCGCCCAACCCGACGTGTGGAATGGATGCGTTGCTGCTGGTTGCCCGATAGCGCGCACCTCCCTCTTTGCTGCTTTGAATGTTATCGGTTCTTCGATCGATGACGCGAGGCATCGCCTTAATTGGCTCATTACAGAATCGATAAATCTTCGTCGATTCGCCAGCTATTTCCACATGCTTTGTCTCGGGAAGCGAACCGGGCTCCTGATCAGATGTATTCGAAGATGCACTTGAAGATTATTTCGATTCTGTGAAAAAGTGTGAGTATTCCGTTGCAAATGAAGTGTAAAGGATGGACGTCTTGAAATAGAGATGAGATTATTGCTTTCGGTCCAGTGCCTTTGTTCCAATTTGTATGTATCAAGTGTACATTTGTTTCTAGGAAAAATAATAACAGATCAATAAAGGATGAGGAGAAACAACAGAGTCAATGATTTTTCTCATGTATTAATTTTTAAAAAGGATTGTTCATTTAATTACTCCATACGAGAATAATTTGGAGGATGTTCTATGGCACCATTACACAGATTTGAGACTAAATCTTTTTTTACCTCATGTTACAATTTCACAAACATATTTTTCTTAGTTATTATAGTAATCTAAAAACCTTTTAATGTAATGAAATGTAATTTTTCCTGAGAATAAAATTGTTTTTATTTTTCAGGTAAGTTGACCAGTATTGCTGACGTTTCACTGTCCTTGAGTGCTGTCTTCGAAGGTGATGTACGTTTTCTTTTCTTAATAAAACATACCAGAGACTGTTAATTTAAAAAATCATGTATTAACTTACCGTAAGAGACTGTATCGCAATATTCTGTTGCCTTATTAAAAAGATATTGTCTGATTTTATTTTATTTTCGCAAATTTCATTGAGCAGTGTAGTTTTTTGACAGAAGTCAAATTTGGATCAATATGTTTTGCTTGTCTTTATAACTTCTACTTTCCATATTATTATTATGAATTTTGACGAATCCCAACAAGAGAAATGAATGAAATAGTAAGTAATTGGCTTTTTCCAAAATTAAACATAATTAATGTTTCCCTTCTTTTCTTGTATTTGCCATTTTTAAAGTCTGGTTTGTTCTGTTCTTCAGATACTATATGTTATGTATCTGTGTATGCCAGAGAAAAACAACACCACTTAAATGTTCTTTTGTTACGAGAAAATAAAAAATAAAGGCAATTATTAACCAGAAAAATCAATTACGTTCCCCTTTTGAGAATAAATTGAAAATATATTTTCCAAGATATTGATATATAAATGCAAAGAGTAAAAAGTGTAAGATTATAAGAAAACAATTCAAAAAAAATACTGCTTGGACCATCTCTAGCTGATTCAGCTACACTGCTACAAAACTCTTCCTTTAGTTATGAAACTCCTCACTCTCCCGTGACAGGACGAGGAGTCATTGGCGAATGACTCTTTCCTCCTTACAGCACACATTGTTCTCGGAAAGGTCACTCGACGGCGAAATTACCGCAGTTCACGTAGTTCGGATTCGCCGCTCCGGTTCCCGCCAACCGGTTTTCTGAACTTACCTTTCACCGACGCGCGATTCCTGCATTGTTCGTAAAAAAAACTCAAGAAAGCGCAGCTCCTCGCAAGAAACTCCGCCCAAAGAATGACAATGGATCGACCATCACGTCAGTTGCATTCGATGTCGTGAAAATGAGTAACCCCCATGACGCTATCTTTTGGAAGTCTTTCAGGTGTTGAACTGTAAAATGCCAGAAAATTGTCAGTGAGAGATCTTAGGTTCATCATCTCGGTGAATAAAGAAGTGTCATTTCGAGTCAGGAAACATACTAGTAAGTAATTCATGCTGAAATTTACCCCATAAAGTGGAGGCAGTGTTCATAATGTATAAAAAAGCAAAATGATCATTATGAATTATTATTTAATATTTACGACTGCAGATAACTAATCTCATTATGCTATTCCATCGTTCTCATCAGTTTCCTCTGGCAGTCTCGGAAGGCGGGCGCACTTCTCGTCATCCTCTAAATCTATAGCCATGTTCTTCTAAGAATCAGTACTATCAGTACCACCCATTCTCAGTTCTTCTCAGCATTACCGAAGGAGCGTATCCTGTGTGCAATTTTTTGATAGTTTTGATGTGTTTTGACTTAGACACCATGAGCTTTTTCAAAGTAGAAAGTATTTTAATACAGAATTGTAATTATTCTTAATTATAAAAGATAATTTTAAACAGTTTTTTAATAACAACACTTTCTCCCTTGCACAGTTTCAATTGCACAAATATGCAGAGGTTTCGCGTAGTAGCTCGTTAGAGCATGCCATTTCAGTTTGTACACAGAGTTCAGTTACTCCATATACTGAAAGTAGAATAAATAATGTGTTTATGATGTTTAAAATGAAACGCTTTAGCAAATGAACGGTTTTGACAGCGGTGACGCCTCCAGCATTTGTTATCCATCTTTGCCTTTTAGTCTGCCGACGGGGTGGTGCATCACGATAACAGGTCTATTGTCATTATATTTCTTTCTCGATAATGGCGGTACCGGAACTAGCATTCTCGGACTTATATCTAGCCTCGTCACCGCGACACCTACATAGCTAGGTCGAATTCAGCCGCTGTCTGGATGAGAACTCTAGCGATCAGCTATCCTGATTAGTAGTTTTCGGTGGTTTCTCCGATCAACATCAGGCGAGTGCGGGAGCAGTACCCTAACAAATGGGCCACGGACCGCGCGGGATCTTTGCTTCCTCTTCCTTGTCCTATCCTCCTCACCCCTTACGCACATCCGCTACAGTACCAAACATGCTGGGACAGCAGTCGGGAGCTTAGAGCTTGTCCCGGCTGGGACGGTGCCCGCTCGTGGGAGATACTTGGCTGACGTAACCTCCGCAAGCGGACTCGCAGGTCGGTGCCGGATCTCTCCATCCAGCGGAGAAGATCATCGCCAACTTCCGCGATAAAAACAAGCACTACACTTACGAGACTAATTACCCTTTCAATTGACGCGCATAGAAACATGAAATAATCATTCAATACATTTTTATGCTAACTTTTTCCAATAAATCTCGGCAAAGGAACTCAAGACATCTAAAAACACTCGGCGTCTCGTAAGCCGTGGGTATGTTGCGCCGGGTGGCGGAGATCGTCTGCTCATCCTCCACGCAGCGCCGTGTCGCCAGCCCCCGTAATGGGCGTCAGCAGAGCTCGTTACCTCGGCGGGCGCTGGGTAGTGCGCGCTTGTCTTCTTGCTGCGCGCTGCGGCTCGTTAGGCGCGCAGACTCCGCCGCCGTCGCCGTCCCCGCCGCCGCGCTGTCTGCGCCCGCCGTCTGCGCGTCGGGGCGCATGCCGCTGCAAGGTCACCTGTGTCGTCGCTCCGGAGACATTTCCACGTTGTCTCCGAATCAAACTGATATCTTTGTCAGTGTTTTTACCTAGTCGAGATCTAACTTTGAGAGGAAGGGGAAGAGATAGACAAATAAATATGTGAATAATAAATCTCTAATTAGAAAATACATAAATAAGTAAATATAATAATATAAAATAGTAAATATAAAATAATCAGTAAACATAAAAAACGTATAGTCATATTAAAATTTGGTGGGGTTGCCTGTGCGGGAAACGGCTGAATTTAGCGGGGTTGATTTTTTAAAAATTTTGTATTGTTTCATTTTTTTGTTATGAAGCAGTTGCGGTAATGATCCCTCACTTTCAAACTATGAGAGAAAAATGTGATGTGATTAGAGCAGATATTTCCTAATCGATCTCGATTCATCAAAACGTGTTACCTATGAAAAATATTCATGCATAAAGAAATTAAAAATCAATTTCATATTTTGACATCTAGCAAGAACTATTACTCCATAAGATAATCATATTCTACTTTTGAAAATATTCATATTCTACTTTTCACAGAAGCTATTTTCTAAAGCCAAGTGCTTTTGTAATTGGTGTTTAAAAAGTTATTTATGAATTGTGTTTCTATACGAATGTATTTTTTGTTAGTAGTTTTGAGAGTTTCGGAATTTGAATCTGATGACGGACATTGTAGTAATTGAAATTTTCTTCAGTTATTTCTTATTTTATTTAATAACAATTTTGTGTTATCGATCCCGTTTAGATTTATTTCAACTCCATTTAGATTCTCAGATTCATTGAAACTCCAAACATTTCGTGATATGCTCAGTTCTCTTCAGAGTTTTCCCTTTTGGTTTCCCACAGGGAACTAGACGGAATAGTGTTTGTTCTGCAAACAATTAGTTAATTGAAGTGCTCCTCTGAGCAGAAGTCACGCGCTTTCCGTAAAACGAAGAATAAATGCAAACCACCTACTTGACAATATTGATTTTCTCATATCGCATGAATTGGATACACGCCGCGCATCTAAAAACAATTTATAATTAAGAAAATTAATGAAAATACTTAACAAGTAGCACCTTCTGTAATTTATACCACGAAGTTATGCGTCAGTAAAAAAGCTCAATACATTTTCAAATAAAAAATATGTTTGAATGCTACTAGATGCACTGCAGCACCCTAGATCAGAAGAGAGCTTTAGTACACCGGACGCCACCGATTGTGCAATAGTTGGATTCCAAGACGTGCGAACTCGCTTCTCTTCTTTGTGTCTTTGGCGTGGGCAGAGGTGGAGGCGAAACACTTGTGGAGTCAGCAGGCGTGCCACTCGTCTCTCTCGGCGAGGCCGCCGACGCCATCCCATTGGAGGCTGCGATCCTCGACATCCTCCAGCCACCTTGACTCCAGAGCCACCACAATATCCAGCAGCAGCCTCCGTCACCTCTGCCTGTAGCTACGTCCACTCCAGTCACCTTCGCCTGCACAGCCACGTCCACTCCAGCCACCATCGTCACCTCCGCCTACACAGCCACGTCCACTCTAGCCACCATCGTCTCCTGCGTCTACCTAACCGGTCCACTCCAGCCACCAACGTCACCCCGCCTACCCAGCAGTCCCCATTCCAACCACTATCGTCTCCTTCGCCTGCACAGCCACACAACTTGAGACTCCATCGTCACCCCCACCTACCGAGCAGTCCCAACACCAGTCACCATCGTCACCTCTACCTCAACAGAGGCATCCGCTCCAGCAACCATCGTCACCTTCACCTCCAGCCACGTCCCGTCCAGCCACCATCGACACATTCACTACCCAGCCGCATCCACTCTAGTCAATCCTGACTCCCGTCCACATAGCCACGTCCAATCCAGCAACCACCATCGTTACCTCCATTTACACAGCTACGACCACTCCAGCCATATTTTTCATCTCCTAAACCTCCACGTCCGCCTTAGCCACCATCGACACTCTCACCACTGACGACATAACAACCGCCGATGAAGTGTTATCGATTCAACTTATTGTGACTGCAGTCGACCCTACTCTTGACGCCGACATCCCAAACTCTGCAAACGCTACCTCATTTTTCTGCAAACATCACGGTCTTCCTTGTCACTACTGCAATTTTCGTCTCTCATTCTGCTTCACATACTTCATCACCGTCATCACTACCACCTCTAGCTTCAAATTCCGGATCCCTGCACCCCCAAAATTACTACTATAATCGCTCTTACTTTCCTATTCTTATCCTACCTTCCTGCTACCGCTCAGAGCATCGTCACTGCAGTGCCTCTGACCAGACGTTCCTTGCGTCCAGTCCCGACAGCTTCGTCTGGAGAAGCCTCCGTCTGAAGAAGAATTCTATTGGCTGGCTGCACTGATCGGTAGTTTTCTTTAGTTTATCCGATTGACTGATTGTGTGTCAATGGTTATGGTCATCCGTCCTACAAGTGCAGTGCGTGTTTCTGTCAACGGAGATGGCAGTGTTGTTTCCCCTCTAGATGGCGAAATCCGACGTCAACCTACCAGCCGGCTTACAGGGCACCTCACGAGACGGGACAAGCTCTAAGCACCCTACTAAGTGCCCGACAACAAAATAATATATCAATCAATTACCCTACCATCCTCGCCCACCGCCACAGTCGTATTTGCCTCCTCCACCACGGCGCATTTGTCTCCATTAACATTGCATCCGCTGCCACCTTCATCTCCATCTCAATTCACCAACGCAATTTTCCCCATTTCTTCTTCTTCTCGACATCATTGCCAACGTCCAACTTCGTCGCCATCGATCCCGCACCAGTCTCCTCCTCAGCCTCCTCGCCTCCTTCGCTATTGCCGTCGCCGTCACCACGGGGAGCATTCCTCTCACGGACGCCTTCGCGATGCGACGAGTTTTTCGCTTCCCGAGAAACGTCGGGGAACTCGGTGCGTCGCATCTCCCCACTCATTTAGTACTTCGCTGCTCGCACGCTGGGCTGAGACACTCCAACCGAGGACCTTGAGCTCTCTTGCATTCTTCGAGTGGTATCTCCGATTGGTTATCACAACAATGACAGGTGGTTGGCGAAGAGACTAAATCTGTCTGCTCTAAAACTCAACGAAATGTCGTTAGTCAGAAAGTAAAACAACTCGCATGAATTGCAGTGCATTCTTTTAAAGGTTCTTACATAAAAGAAAAAAGGTATATTTTTAAATTCTACGAGTAGCGTTCAGAAAGTAAATTTCCTTAGGTCATCAACAAAAGAAAACAAAAATTTCTTGAAAAATCTTTAGTGCAGGTGTTGCAGTACATGATGCACTATTTTTCTTCATAATCACCACTAGAACTGAGATATTTGTCATTCTGTTGATCAAGATTTGTTTCCCTGTGTCGTATAAATCTGCCATATGGGATATGTACCAGAGTATGATAGCCACTTGCAACTCAATGATTATATGACATGTTTTACTAAAAAATAGGAATTTTGTACGTCTAAGGAAATATGAAAATTGCTAGTGGCGAGGTCCGGACTGTAGGGTGGATGGTCGGCCACACTACTGCTCTACTAACAACATTTACTGCAGCAGTTCCTCTGGGAGGTGTTGACCGTGACCATAAATATGTCGATTCTGGCGGTGATAATATGGGAAAATAGTGCAATAAATGCTGTAACTAGTTCAATAAAGTTTTCGATGATTTAGTGTTTTACTTTTGTTGACGACGTAGGAAAACTTACTGTTGGATGCGTACCTTATTTAAAAGAAAAATATTGTTTTCGTTTTCTTAAAAATGTGAAAAATATCTTTAAATTTGTAAATTATTACTTAATCGATCTCAAAAGATCTTACTTACCTTTTCGTTAAATATTGTTTTGACTGCAGCCCTTACATTGCCTTCCTTAAAAATAAATCAAAAAGTATGAAGAAACAATATATTCCAACATTTTGAGGGTAATAAGTATAATTCATTCGCCACGGCAAAAATTTGTTTATATGTAGAAAATTTTATGAATTCGCATTAAATATCTCAACAAGAAATTCATAATGTCTCGTGGAAAATCAACCTGTGTATTTTTTATTTCTGCTCATTGCTGTTCTTCTGCATTTAAAGTGTCTGTAGTAGTATGTAGAAATATGTTTCTTTATTTGCTATAATCTTCTTAATTGGGGTGCATAATTGTTAGTTTTTAAATGGGTTGCTTCAAGTGCATTATTTGTGAATTTTTTCAAGTGAATTACTTCAGTAGTTTATAAATGCTTTTAGTTTCGTTATGATCTTAATAATTTTTTCTTGTTTAGCACTTCGATATGTCTTTCGGTGTTATTATATTGACATCACATTAGATGTTTGGGTATCTAATAAGGTTTTAAATTATTACATTGGACGTGTGTACCTATGGTTCGTCTACAATCACATTCTGAATTTAGATTTGAAAATACAAGAAGTTTTTCAATCACCCAGGCTCTGATTTGCACACCTGTTTTTGCCCCGTGACTTGCACAAGCGAATTGAAAAACCTCCTACCGTTATTACTCGCAATTCAATTCTCATTAGGTTGTGGCGGCGCGCGCGGTTTGAATAGGCGAGGGTGGGGCAACGACGTGACCTCTGGCGAGAAGCATTTAAATTAAGACACTTCGCTGCACCGCCTGCCTGCAATTAAGGGAACATGGCTCGTTCAATGCGGACCTGGCGGACGGCGTTCCGCTCACTACGGGGTGCCCAAACTTCTCAAAGTCGCGAGGCAGAAATGCCAGTCTTACCTCTGATGTTCATTAGTTTATTGATAGGTGTTGCAATGTTCTATTCAAAAATTTGTTTACAATTGTACCAATGTAGTAGGAAAAAGTTCCATTTACGTTGGTTCACCGACCCGAAAGATATGAGTGGGCTGTACTAAACATTTACGAAATCAGTTTTCATGAAAAATTATCTTCTGAAAAGCCAAACTATTACAAATTTCTTGTTATGGTGATTTATTTTGATTTTTGCATAATCAATAGACAATAAATAAAAACTTATTTTGATTGTTATTTATTTTTCTTCAACGTGGACCAAGTACTGACAGAAGAAAAGTGGTCGACTCTAAAGAGAGGGAATTGCATATTTAAAATTTACTACAGAGAGTTGGTGATATATTAATACATTAATACAAATTTGGATATCCAAATTAGGTTTGTATAATGATAACCAGCAGTATCTAAATTATTCGAGTTTAATAAAGTGTTGCTAGTTACCAAAGTTCTACGGAATCAATTCTAAGTTCTGCAGAATAAATCATTAAAATTTAATTTTTAAATTGATTTCAATATCTAATCTTTTCTGGTTGCTGAATGATGAAATACTGCGTCGAATACATTATTACATTATTGAACACCGCTTGTAGCTGCAATGAAGTAGCATTATTTTTTTAATTAAACTTCCGTGTTGTGGAAGTTTGATAATAAATTGAAGTATTATTGATAGGAGGAAGAAAAGAAATATAATGTTATATTCCTCAACATACATTTCAAGAAAATCTTGGCATTATTTCTCAAAACCCGCCACTTCCTTGCACAACTGATGACGTCGAAAGCCGGCTATCGTTGGCAAATTAAATAGACGAAGATGGCTTCTTTCGTTTCGTCTTGTTCCTGAACGTAGTAATAAACTCCTTTTAACGCGTTGTGTAGTCAGAATCCACTATTTCTGGCCTTAAATACCCAAATTTGGCCAAAAATGGCCAAAAAACAAAAAAATTGTTTTACGGTGAAACGGCTGTCTGTCCGCCTGCGAACGATAGCCTGTAAACTCTAGGTAGAATTTTCACCCTAATTGATACTCCCCGTTCAACTGATGTGATCCTTTCAATTTGAAAAGATTTTTTCTTTGGTTTTCTGAAGGGTGCTTTACATAAAGCCCCAAGGGCATTTCCATTTTTTAAATACTCTAATTTTTTCATTATTTTTCAATTTACAAATAATACGATGAAGTAGATGCTGTTGTAGAACTATGTTTCTCATCTCATAAGATCATTACGTACCTTTTCATTTTTCTTGAAAAACCTTGCATGTAGTGATAATCGGTAAGGATTACGCTTGTATGTTTTGCCGAGGTAACAATTCAGCCTCAGATGAGGACCCTTTTATCGTCATGACTTCGTGCTCTTGCGCTTCAGACGTGACTCCGCCGTTAAGGCAGTCCTTGTAGCAGCACGCAGCTTGCTTGCTCGCACGCCCGCAACCAGACACGCACACTGTTGCGTAACGCAACGACCGGAAATAGGTGGCGCTGCCAACGCTGGCGCGACGGGTAGAATTTTGTCAAAACGGCTGCAGCGCATTCTAATATTTTTTTGGACGGGGGCCGTCTATTTTTAGAGGATGGCGTCATTTGCAGATTTTTTGACGCCCATTCTTAATATGTGGGTTGCTAATGGAAGTGGTTGTAACATAGGGAGGTATAATTATTTATTTTGTTTGTCAGTTCTCGCGTGAAGAATTGTTCCTTAGAATTTTCGCGGTCGTAAATTGAGATGTCGGTTTTCCTGCTCAGCTTCTCTATAGTCGTTCACGTTTTGTTCTTTTTCTTCCTGTGGTTCATCGAAGGGGACAATTCAATCCTTTGCGAGTATTTTCCTTATCTTATACGCCACACTCTCAGGGGTAAGACTCTTATAAATGTAACTTTTTAATTTTTTTTCTAGTTTTGGGATCATGTGTTATTTTGTTAACAAATACGATATAATAAAATATTAATAACAAATTGCACCTTATGACTTTCTTGTTTATTTCACTGCTCGTAGGGAATATTTCACAGTTCGTAGAATGCAGTGATGTTCAGTTCATCCTATGTGAGACTTTTAGACTGTATTAATTTTGAAAGTATTTTGGCTTTCTCAAATACTCACAATGTAACTTATTGAAACGCTTCATTGGCCGTCGAAATTAGTAGAAACTGAACTCTTCTTATTGAGTACCAAAACGAGTGTTGAACAGACTTTATAACGTATTATTTAGTTGCATCAAAAACAGTACGAACTGTGTATGAGATTTTGGAGGTTAAAAAAAAGCACCTTGAGAATGATTGGTCTCAAAGCAAAGTTAAATCATCAATTAGATAAAGCTCGTGTTTGGAGACTGTAACTCCTCCAGCCAGTCACGGCCTCCGCAAACATAACAATCTAGTATTATTTTTGCAATGCTGAGTAACGCGCGGGGAAAATGAGTCACATAAACTATATGTTGTAGTTACGTGCTGTATGCAAAAACAGCTCCGGAATTTGCCTGAGGAGACGGCAACTCGGCGCCGGCGCCCTGCCTTGGAGCCTGTGTCAGTTTCTGGGAAAACAAAATACGATCACCAATTTGATGCAAACATGTGAACGTTTGAGTTGAGTCGGTAACTGTTCACAGCCACTGACTCATAAAAGGACATTATGGTTAATGAGACCATCTTCAGAGATAGTTGGGAACTCATTTGATATTGGGAGAGCGGTTCAGACTTTAACTTCTCGGAGGCAGAGAGATGAGGTAGCAAATGCCCAGGAGGCGAGGGGGCAGGGAGCAGGGATGAGGATGGTAGGCGGGGCTTCCCTAATGATTGGTACTGATTGTAAAACCTCTAGAATACATGCCGAGGTGTTTGAGGGCATATTCAAATGATTGGAGAGCGGATCTATTTTTAAATTGGATTCCCACGCTACACAAAGGCTTCCAAAATGTTTGGTACCGATTGCGGATCGCCCAGACCATCTCTAGAAGGTGTTGAGAGCTCATTTGTGGAGCATATCCATTTCTTAACTGAATTTCCGACTTTGAATTTTTTGTACTTAAATACCACAATTTGCTTCACTGCAATAACGTATGTGGTTTGCCCGTTAGCTGCTAAGCCTTTATAGATCGGAAGCTCCTAGGTTCAAGTCTCGATGGTGGATACCTTCTGAAAATATCTTTTCCTTGGTTTCTTGTAGCCAATTCCAGGTCTTTCCTCTTATTTCCCCCCCCCCGATGTTTGGAGTTAATATATACAAAGATTCCCTGTCTCATGTAAACCCATCTCTCAATGTTTGAGAAAAACTCAGAGGGGGTTGCACCATGATCATCTAATAGTGTTCCGATCATTTTCGTTTTTGTGGTGGGGTAATTGTATTAATAAAAAACTAGTTACAATAGTTAAAAATATTTACGGTATGATGTAAAAAACCGATGTGATTTAACGCTCCACTCCGAGGCGATATCCTAGTTTCATAACCAATCAAGTTTATTATTTGTGATATCGGCCGTATGTCAATCAGTACTTATGCTACTACCAAGTTCCTGTTAAAAATATTATAGAAAAGACAACTTTTCTTTAAAAAGGAATCCTCATACACACTTCAGCTACAATTTATTTTTCAGTTGTTCTTAATGGTCTGCGATGGTTAAAATCCTCAACAGTCGTTAGTCATAAGAATAGGTATTAGTTTCTTTAGTTCCATTATGCCAATAAAAGAGTAATACATTATAAAAATATGATTTTTCGTTTTTGTAATGTCTGGAATTGGAGGTTGATTCGTTGGCATACTCCCTACACGCTACCCTTACCGACACGCTACCGCTTACTATAGACCAGTGCACTTAAGTCTCCTATGTTGTCAGTAAATTTTTATTCCCAGATTAGTCGCCAGAAAGCGTCTAAGCAACTAACATTTCGGCAATGTTTATCCAATTTATTCATCATTTGCGACATTTCCCAGCTAAGCGATTATGAAACCTGATTACAGCGTAAATTGTCGGGGGATTTCATTTTGCTGAGCATTTAGCAGTATTCTTTTACATGCTGCAAGTACATGACCAATTTTGAACTTTCGTCTTTCGGAAATCAGGTACTTAGCAGCATTCCAACTGGCGGTCTAAGGAGTTAAGAGACAAGTAAGTTAATCATTTACTCACCGAGGTACTCAAAAAAATTCTCATTTTCGCATAGAGTGACTAACGCGCCAGTTAAATGAATCACACTGTTTCGTGTCTCTACGTTCTGTTCGCACATAAAAAGCGGCGGAGTTCGCCCGGAGGGACGACAACCCGGCGCCGCGACGCCAGCATCGGCGCGTGCCCCGAGCGTCGCGACACGCCGGCGCCGCGCGCATGCCCACGGGCCGTTTCCGGCGCGGGGCTCACCCGCCTTCCGCCGAATAATGGGTTCGCTAATGGTCGCCCTTGAGCGCTCTCCTTCGCGCCACCGCGCTGCAATCTCGCGATACACATTACATCCGGCGACGCTTTTTGCACGGGTGCGCGGGGGCTCTGAGGTTTGTCGGGCGGCACGCACACGAGCGGTTCGTACGCGTACCGAGTGAAATGAAAGGGAAGTCGGTGGACAACAGCAACTTAGATATGATTCGCTCCACTCTTTGGTATGATCAGTTCCATAATTTGGTTCATTCCATCGTTTGTCTCAATTCCCCAGTTCATTTTGCTCGATACATCCATTAAATTTGCTCAATTCATGAATTCAATTCGCTGGATTCAACAATTTAGATTGCCCGATTCACCAATTCTATTTGCTCGATTCACAGATTCTGTTTTCTCGATTCACAGATTTAATTTACACCATTCACAGATTTAATTTGCTCCCTTCACCAATTCAATTTGCTCCATTCACCATTTCAGTTGCCTCGTTTCACTGTTTGAAATAACTCGTTTAACTATTTAGCTTATTTATCATTATCGTGGAAGGCATTTCCCTTTTCTAAACTTAGCATTCTCCATTATCAATAACTCGCTTCTGATTATATAATCGAAATTTCTTAGCAAATCGTATGGTTAATCATGGAGGAGAACAGTAATTAAAATGTATTAATTTTCTCAAGAAGTAAAGTATTTACACTTTACGACTTCTCCCCTTAACATTTTCTCAGGGTGATTGTCTTAAACTAACTTCAGTCTTGCGACAGTTGGTAGTTAGGGAAACTTACGAGAAAATTACAAAATATATTTAAGAAGATTGCTAGATCATAACTGCTAATTACAGAAGAGCGTACGAACGTATTGCATTCGTTTTTGGCGTTTCGTGTTAGAGATGAGAGTAAATAAAAATGATCATTTCTTCAGAAGACCAGAACTTTAGAAGACGGAATCAACGTATTTTCATTATACACAACCCTCCTTTTATGGGTAACTAGAAAGCTCGGTACACACTATACAAAAATCTCTTACGGTCATGAACTTCGTAGAGCTAAGCCCTCGGTCATGAGAGCGCCTGCGCAGTAGCTCAAAGAGAAGCGTTGAGGGCTCTTCTTCATTCTCCCAACATCTGCCCATTGTGGGATGGCGACAATAGGCGGGAGCTGGAGTGGGGACGGACAGATACAGCGGGCTGGATACGTTGGCAACGGCTCAGGAATCTGCTGCATGAAGGGTCCATAATAATTGAAAAATGAAAATCATTCACTTTTTATTACATTTTACTCCAAAGAGATTAAAAAGTGTATTTTTAGGATTGGAGATCGCTGTATTCGAGCGTTTTGTCACAAGTTTAAAATTATAATTAGCATAAAAATTGACATAAATGGTCCAGACAGTACTTCTGGTGCTGAATTATATATGTAAGGAACATACTGTAGTTTTGTTTTTGAAAGGCTAGTGATTGAAACTTCAAGATTTTAAAATTGCAATTAAGTATTGATTGACTTCTGGGTATTGATATTGGAGATTTATTAACAATTCAGCGACCAATAAATTGTATGAATACATTATATCTTTAGACACCTCACACTGTTAAGGTCGCTAAACAAAAAAGTTCAAGTAGAAACAAAATTCTACTGCTCTAAAAGACATTTACCTTCGCGGATGCGCCAGTTGTAATTAATATTTTTCGCGGATGTATTTATACTTTTCATCATAGTCACATGAGCATTAACGATTTCCCCACAAAATTAATAATTTATGCAACTTTGTATAATATCAAACGATTCGAAATTGAATTTATTATCTAGTGTCTAGACATCCATAGTGTGCACATATTGTTAGTGTGCACATATGGCATATATACATGTATGTACACATTTCGAGAATATACATATCTTAATGAGGGCCAACGATTAATTTAAAAATAAGCAATCCACAAAAGGATTCTAAGTAAGAGATTACTTAAAACAGATTAAAGGATAATGATCATCTACTCACTCATCTTTCGTATCTCCTTCGAGAGAGTTTCATCCTACATCCTTCGCAGAGTCGGGTAGTTACTGCCGTATGGCGTTCGTTGTGAACCACTGTGCGGCGCGGTGGCAGCGGTAGCGCCGGCGGCAGGCAGGCAGCGGCGTTGGCGGCGTTGGCGTCGGCGGGCAAGGCGCTCTTTATCCGCGGAATTGGCCCAGCGCTGGCGCAACGGCGCCGCGCGGCGCATCGGACGCCGCCGTGCCGCCTGCGCCATTGGGAAATGTCGCGAAATGTCAAGACGGCGGCGGCGGCGCGGGCGCAGGGCGGGGGTGGGAGCGGGCGGGGGCGGCGGCGGGGGCGCTCGGCAGGGGCGCGCTTTGTCTGCGCACGAGAGCGTCCATGAATGCGCACGCGCCCGTGCGCGGCTCGGCCTGGCTCCGGGGGCACTTGCGTTCAGAGATGCGCTGCTTGGGCGTCGTTGGAGATCGTTCTGTACGTGAGGATTTCGAGTAGTGAGACCGGGAGAGGTGGCTCAGTGCAGTCCCTCTAACCGGAAGGTCCTAGGTTCGAATCCCGACGGCGGCAGGATTTTCGACACTCGGCTTGTCAGCGAGGTCGATTTCAGTCGCTGTCTGGAGGAGAATTCTAGCAGCTGGCTGCTCTGATCGGTAGTTTTCCGAGGTTTCTCCGACCAACACCAGGCGAATGCCGGAGCAGTACCCTAACAAACGGGCCACAGACCGCGCGTGATCTTTCCTTCCTCTTCCTTGTTCTATCCTCACCGCCTGCACACACCCAATAACATGCACTACACTATCATACATGCCGGAAGAGCGGTCCGGGAGCTTAGAGCTTGTCCCGGCTGGGGCGGTGCTATGCTGGTGAGAGAGTCTTGGTTAGAGGAAAACTCCGCTAGTCGACGGTAGGTTGGCGCCGGATCTCGCCATTCAGTGGGCAAAAATGACCGCCACCTCCCGATGAAAAACATGCACTACACGTGCGGAAATAATGTCCTAAGTAGTTGACGGGCCCGGAATCACGAACAATCAATCAATCGAAGATGCGCTTCGTGGTCGTCGTTGGATATCGTTCTGTATGTGAGGATTTGGAATAGTGAGAGATGGATGATGATGATGATGATCGGACGTTTCAACACACCACTGGCGGATCCAGAGCGGGGGGGGGTCTTGGTGGCCATGACCCTCCCTCAAAAGGCTTAGAGTTTTCGTTTAGCCTTCCTTTATTTGGAAAAATTCATTTAAATATTTATTTATGTTCGAATTATGTAATTATTTAAACAATAACATTGTGCAGTATCTTCAGTATGTAAAGAATATACAATATAATAAAGAATATGTGTATTATTAAACAAAAATCTACGATGGTCCCCTTCCCAAATGATCGGGTGCAATACACCCTTCACATTTCACGGCTGCGTATGTCCTAGCCCCAGGGTAATTGCGTCCGAAGGCGCGCTCCTTGGACGCGGTCTGAAGATTGTTCTGTACGTGCGCGTTCCGAGTAGTAAGAGATGATGATGATAATCGGGTATTGTAATACATTCCAGTCTGTTATTCATTTCATGACTGAGATGACTCAGAGGGCAGAATTACCGATGAATATGCACCGTCGCTGATGGGGAGGTCATAGGAGTCCCCACTTTAGGCGGACGACGGCAACAGGTGTTTATCTCAAAAACCAGGGCCCGCACGCCACTGCCCGTAGTTTAGTCAAAGAGGCAGTTCATAAAAACTGATGTCGCAGTAATCAATTAATGTCTGCATTTACTTAACGACTCCAAACATGTTTATTGGCAAAAAGTATTTATTGGAACGCAGCAACTTCAAAAAAGGGTCGTACTGGGCGTCTGTAGTGTGTGCAAATGGCTGTATATATTTTACCATGTGATTGGCTTTTCATGTTATTACTGGCCTGCAAATCTATTACAATAATAGTCTAAGGAAATATTTTCCATTTTTCAATACCTTGTAGATACTTAGCTAGGGGTCACTGGGGGCCTCAAGTTAACTGCTAACATCAGTTTATCACGTTGTCCCGGTTCAATAATCAAATTTAATGTATTTGAACGAAAAGTATCGTACATCGAAGCGGAAAAACACATACAATATTCATATCGTAATATCTTTTATTATACTTCAATTGGTGATCTAAAACAGTTTGACGTCCTCATTTGATAATTTTCTAATCTCGTATAACGATGTCTTACGACACATATTTCTTAAATAAAGATTACCGTTGTAGTTCGAAAAACTACCACTTTACTCCCTGTTAAATGAATGGTTGCTTTAACAGATGAGTGTTCAAAAGCATATTTTTGGGATTGAGTTGCATACGAGTACAATTGTACTACTACCGAGCGAAAACAGCGACCTTCTCTCGAGATCCGTTCAGTGCGTACGTTGCTGCGAAGCGCTGCTGGCAGTTCTCGCGGCGAGAAGAAAGTTGGAGAGCGCCGCTGACGGTCACGAGTAGCCGTGATCGATGGTGCCCCGGCGTAGGGCTCCCCTCCTCCTCCTCCTCCTTTCCCCAACGCGCCGCCGGGACGCTAATGGCCCACAGAATTCGCCGCGGCGTGTTCCCGACATGACGGACGCGCCGCTTGGTATATCATGAAGCGCTGTGTGTTAACGTAATGGGCCTGCAGACGGCACATCGCTCTCACACTGGCAGATCTTTGTTCTTAATACGGAGCGGTTGTGAGGGAAGGTGCTGCCGCAACGTCGGCGAGACGACAGTTTGGAGAGTGTATTATTTACCTTGCGAAATATGAGTATTTAATTATTGGACGTGCGTGATGCGTTTCGAATGGAGCTCCTCAAGTCGGGAAACATTCGTGAGGTTACGAAATTTCAAGGCTTGACACTTCTCTTTGAAGAGCTCCGGTGGATCTTCACTTTTGATGATGGGCATTTTTAAAATGTTCTTGATGTGTACGGGAGACCTGCATTTTTTTTGGGATGTAGTTCACTTGACAATGCGAAATAGTACTGATGAATAGATTGAGGAACGCTACGAGTTCGTGATTCATTTTGGAGAAATTCGTGTTTTCTAAAGGCAAATCATAGGAATCAGAATATGGACGCATATTTTCATTTATATTCTGATTTCCTTCCCAACATAGTGACAACCTTCAATTTTCCGCTCTATTTTTGCTTTCTTCTAACAGACATTGACAAGTTTTCAATTAATAGATCTCTAGAAATAAATCGCTTCATTGGGTAAAGAGAGCAATCGGCAGATAATATTTTATTTACATGTATTTAACACCAAATTGAATTAATTGACGATGCAGGATAGATTGTTGCTTTGTAATATTCAGTATTTCACAACAACACTGTTTAAAAAATGTCTGTGGTCCGTTTACATCGAGGCACTAAAGGGCTCGTGGCATAATGGCTAACACACATGCCTCTATCGCCTGGGGCCCTAGTTCGATGCCCGCTTAATGGATGTGAAGGTAAACGAAGCGTTTTCAGCAGCTTTTCTTGGTGTTCTCACATTTCTCTGCTTCTCAATCCACCACTGCTTCATCATCATTCACTCGTCAATCACTTCTTTGATCAGCACATTAGATCATCTCCCTTCCCTCTCTCTCTGTCTGTCTCTCCCATCTTCTCTCCCTCTCCCTCGCTCTTCTCTCTCTTTCTTCCACCCTTCCTTTTTCTCTCATTTTTTTCTTTCGTTTTTTCTATCACTCTTTTCATTCTCTCTCTCATTCTTTCTATGTCCCTCTCTTTCTTTTTTCTCTCTCTTTCTTTTTGCTCTTTCTTTCTCTTTATTTTCTCATTTTTGTTAATTTTCTCTCCTTTTTTCTTCTTTCTATCTTTCTTTCTTTATTTGTTCCTTTCTTTTCATCTTTCACCGTTGTTTTCACACACAACATACACACTTTCTGTTTGACCTCGATGTCTCTGGCCAAATTAACCATTCACTATATCGGAAATTATCTACTGTTCGTGTTCGGCGTTTGACGTTATGTGAGCGGGAGCAATCATAATCCCAAAGATCAACCATGATTACTTTAAATTTCCTATTCTCTCTCTCTCGTGTCGTGTCCACGTCCTCCCTCCGTCCTCACGCTCCCCAGCTCGTTGAGATGCGCGCCGCGGCTCGTGTTGACACCTGGCAGCTCGCGCGCGGGCTCTCACGCGCGCGGCCGGCGGCGGAGGGGGCGGGGAAGGGAGGTAGGGGGAGAGGAGGGGAAATGGGAGGGGTGGGGTCGGTGGGATCGCAGGGGGCACAGGCTCTTGGACACGCCACCCGCGCGCGCTCAAGTGTTAGACAGCGCTGCCGGCGGTGGCGGCGGGTAGTATCTCAAAAACCAGGGCCCGCACGCAACTGCCCGTGGTTTAGTCAAAGAGGCAGTTCAGAAAAACCTGATGTCGCAGTAATCAATTAATATCTGTATCTATCTAAAGACTCCAAACATATTTATTTGTAAAAAGTATTTGTTAGAACGCAGCAACTTCAAAAAAAGGCTCGTAGTAGGCGTCTGTAGTGTGTGCGAGTGGCTGTTAACATTTTGCCATTGTGATAGGCTTTTCATGATATTACAGGACTGCAAATCTATTGAAATAATAGTTTAAGGAATATTTCCCCTGGCATTTAGATCAACTATTGCTTACAAACAAACATCTGCTACTAATGCTGGAAATTATATAAGAGCATACTCACTGTGGTCATTAGGGTTAGAATATTTCAGCAAATATTGTACTATAATATCAACCGTTTAGACATTAATAAAAGCTGAGAAAACGTTTTCCTCGTCAACAGCCTTTCCCCTTCTTGTTTCCACCTCTAAATACATTCCCTCCATTCTATTATTATTTTCCTCCTTCTCTCATTATGCCATAGGTTGTCCTGTTTCACCTGCTCCCAGAAAGAATTGGAAATAGTTGGCAACTGGATCGATAGAAGTTCGAGTACAACACAGTTAAATCATTGTCTTTGCAACAAGATTAAATTTTCCATTAGTCATATTAGAAGATGATCAAAGCATACAATTCCCTGTTGTCAGTTAACGTGTTTCAAAATGTAATGAGCAAATCTCTCATCCCTTTTCGCGAGTCATTTAAGGAACATCACCGTACTAATTTGACAAGCCATTTGATGCACTGCACCTGTTATTTCCGACTTGACACAGGTTCAGTCAGTTGATGCACAATGAGGTTGCAGAATGCGATCCTTTTTTCCTGTTCGTCCAAGGAGAACGTGTGGTTTTCCGTGTGCACTCGTCGCCGCTCCGTGTCATTTGCATGCAACAGGTGTCCTTATTAGGCAGGACAACAGAGCCAGGTACTAAAATTTTGATCAATGGTTCTCAAACTTACATTTCTACACTTCCCCTTTTGCATGATCAACATTTGCGGACCACTTCGTTACAATTTAGTTTTCGGAACAATTAGCGTCCTTCTAGGGCAGTCGCAACACTTCGATCGAATGGCAAACCTGTAGCAAACGTTCACAAAAAGGTCCTTCACTATAGATTTCGGCATTATAACTTGTCTCTCCCTAAATGCGGTAAGATTCTGCTTCATTTTCGCTGTAGATTTATCTTGGAGTCCTGCATTATGTCAATGCTGTTTACGCCAACAGCTTTCACCGGAGGCAGCGCTAACTGACAATGAACTTGCATCGGGGCAGAGTGTCTCATGCGCTTCATAAGGTAACCTTTGCTACTCTCATATTCATCACGCACCCTTTCAAGGTATTGATAGAGATTTCATTGGCGTAGGGTATATCGAATGAAAAGGCATTGCTATGATTTTAAAATCTTTATTTGCTTATCCTTATACATTCTTTTAGAGTAATGAGCACTCCACAGATAATAAGATAATGTAAATTACATTCTAATATAGCTTGAGAACAGTCCAGTAATACTCGTGAATATCATTTAAAATTTTCCAAATAAAAAAAAAAGACTACATTATGCTAGTAAACTACGCGACCCCTAAAGGGTAATAATCTTCGTGTCAAAATGAATCTTCTTTGAATCTTCGTTTCAAACTGTTCGAGGTAGGCCAGTACTCGCCGAGTTTCGAACGTTCTCGGACCTCAAATGATTCGTAAATCTTGCGATGGCAATCATTGGTCAGAATGGAAATATTTTTGAGATTTATTTTACCTGTGAGATTTTCTGCAATTAGCATCACCTAACAGAATGATCATGATCACGTTATCTGTAAAGTATTTCGTTGCAGTCTCCGGTCCATTTATATTTATCACGAAGAGCGGTTGACGTTTATGATTATTATCAACCTCACCAAATTCGGCTATCGTTCTCTAATCCCCCCTATATTTGTTCGCGTTTCTTCGCATCGTTTCTTCACCATTCGTTCCGTCCCGCTTGGTTGGAATCGGTTACGCCCTTCACCTCGGTTCTGCAGGTCTTCCTTTTGCCTCTCTGTCCTTGCCTCTGAACCCGCTTTCCTCGCACCTCCACTATATGCCAACCTGGCTGCTCGCCTCACATTTGTTTTTCAGCCTAGCATTCCTTTCTCTCAACGGCATTTCATTTCTTCACCCTTCACGTTTTCCTCAATCTGCCATTCGTCTTCCACTTCCCATCCTGTGCCGTGCACCTAACCGTCCATCTGAATTTTTTGAGCTATGATTTGTTACATCCCACATTTTGTCCTAGTAATCCTTTCCCTCTGTCGTTTCCTAGCCCGCCTGTAAAAGACGTCCCCTTATCCCCCATTTGTTCATCGGTGACAAGATTGTCGGCACGAGATGTATAGCTAGGGTGGATTCAGACGCTGTGTGGAAGAGAATTCTAGCGGCTGGTTGCTCTGATCAGTAGTTTCCCGTGATTTCTCTGATCATTACTTGGCAAATTCCTGAACAGTATCCTAACAAACGACCCATGGACGACGCGCAATCTTCCTCTTCCTTGTTCTATCCTTACTCCTTGCTTACACTTACCCGCACTACACTACCACACATGTCGTGACCTTAGAGCTTGTCTTGGTTGGGTGGTGCCTCGCCTGTGAACATACCTGGAGAGGAATACCCCGTAAACTTACGTGCAGGTCGGCGCAGGTTTCCCGATCCAGTGGGGAAGAACACCGCAACCGCCCATGGCAAAAAAACTTGCGCTACAGATACAGGTATAGCACGTCGACGTAGCAGTTGATGCGTCCGAAAGCATGAAATAATTAATCAATTAATAAATTAATTTCTTTACCTTCTTTATGTCACATCTCTTTATGCTGCCTTGCTCGTTTATTTCATTCCAATACTTCATTCTCCACTTCATTCAACTGCAGCTAAACCTCTACTATATTGGGATCATTCGTCTTCCCTTGTTTCAGTTCTTCCTTCTTTCCGCTTTGTACGCGGGTCATTTCTAGTCTCCTACATTCCTCGTTCCGGCCTTTCTCAATCGTACAATCTCTTCTCTCAGCAGCGTACCTCATAAGATCTCGTGGCTCTTCGCCACACACGACCCGCTTTTACCTCCCTTGCATTCCTTCCACCCCGAGTCCAATCCCCTACATTGTAAGTATATACCTGAAATAGCCTTGTCACTATCAGTATCGACAGTCTACTTCGCCTCCTTTATCACTTCAACGTTGACTGTGATCTCCTCCAACTCCGCCGTTTACTTTCTGGATTTTCTTATACTTCGCCTTTTCCTGTGCTGAAATGTCATACAAAAAGTGAAAAGAGCTGACATTTCATTGTAAACACCACTGATTGTTACCCACACCACTGATCTTTAAAATAAATGGGTTTAACTCTTGAAGATGGGAAGATATTTTATATGTTCATGTACATTTCTTATTATTATTATATGCACTTCCTTTTTCATTTCTTTCTTTCTCCCAAATCTAATTATGTTCACAGATCCACTCCAATCTTTCTATGCGAATCTCTCCACGCTTCTTATCACTCTGCCCTGAATTCACTCCTGCCTTCCGTCTTCGTCACAGAAGCATTTCTGACCCACTCCATTGCACATGGGCGCTCCCTGCCCCTGCCCGCTCGATCGGTTCTGCGCGTCACCGGCGCAGCGGCGAATCTGCTGGGGCGCTCCCACCTGCGCCGCCGCGGTGCTTTCGTCGCGGCCTTGGCCCTCCCCCCTCCCCCCCCCCGCGCTCCACCCTCCTCCACGCCTCCGCCTGCATTCCTCGATCGCTCCACGCCCCTCGCCGGTCCCTCCCACGCCCGCGTGGGAAGTGCGGGGAGAAGCCAGGCGAATCGCGCTGATGCACACAGCGGTGTTGGCGATTCGAACGTGTCGATTTAAATTGCATAGACAATGTGCGTATGGTACGAAAGGCTAGGTTTAGAAGTTTAACACTTCAGTTGATATGACGAATGGTGCAGAATCGTAGTGAATTATTTCTTTTCTTGAACTTCTCAAAAACTTCACTTCGAAATTGCATGTGTTCTTTCTTCATTCAGAGTACAGAACGAGCTTGTTGGTTAATTTTTGTTGTTTCATCAAACTAATGTAATAAATGAGAACAACTTACCTGCGGAAAAACGAGTAATTCCATCTTAATTTTAGAAATGTAGATTACAACCCTCAAATTCCTAACAAAATAAGACATGAAAGCAATGCAATCTTATGATCTAAAATTGCAAAGAACACATGTTCGGATTGTTCAAGAACTAAAAATGCACATGATAAAATCTGTAATTGTTAACTTAACATTGAATTATAAGTTTTCTGTCACAAACAGGAATTAAACGATAAATAATATTTAACATATTAGTTTCAAATACTTTAGTTCCATACGCTCTCCTTCAAACTATAGGTAGTTGAAACTATTCACCTTCTACTCAAATGATCTACCTACAACTTAACCTGTCGTCATAAAAATTATGAATTTAAACTTAAATCAATTTCTATTCCACCGCCTATTGAGTGAATATGAAATATCAAACGGATAGGGAGTGTCTTGGGGTTTGTAGTTTCAAAGGCAGTCGCCAAGTGCTCCAGAGGCCCCGTTCCCGCCCGGCCGGCGCAACGCCCTCTGGTTCAGGGGTGAGTCATGGCGGGCATCCGCATTGTTGGCGGCGCCGGCCCCCACGGCCGAAGCGCCCCTCGGCCTTCCACGACGCGCCCCGCGCTGCGCCGCGCTGCGCCGCGCGGAGCCCAGCCGCAAGCAGCAAGCACGCCTTGCGCAAGCGCCGGGAATGCACGAGGTGGCGCCCGCGCCGCTGACCCCAGCAGCCCCCGCCCGCCCCGGCGCTCCGCTCGACCCCGCCAGCCCGCCGCTTCCCTGCCCTCCCAACCAACTACCCACGGTGGTGACTCTCCAATATGACGGTCGACCAAGTCGGTCGAGACCATCCCAATCCGTCACCTCGCCAACTCGATGATAGATTGATTGTGATTTCGGGCGTATCAACGGCAAGGTCCTCAGTCACGTAACTGTAGTGCACGTTATCTTCCTCTCCAAAATGACGGTCCACCAAGTCGCGACCGTCCCAATCCGTCACCTCGCGCACTCGATCATTGATTGATTGATTGATTGTGATTCTAGGCTCATCAACGGCAAAGGTCGTTAGTCCCGTAAGTGTAGTGCACGTTTTTACTCGATAGTTGGTGGTGATCTTTCACCGATGGATGGTGAGATTCGGCGCCGAACTACCTGTCGGCTAGTGGGGTTTTCCCCAACGAGATATCTCTCGCCCGCGGGCTACCGCCCCAGCCGGGACAACCTCAAATTTCCCGACCAGGCATGTGTTAGTGTAGTGCATGTAAGTGTGTGTGTGTGTAAGTAAGGGGTGAGGATAGGACAAGGAAGGGAAAGGAAAGATGGCGCGCGATCCGTGGCCCGTTTGTTAGGGTACTGCCCCGGCATTCTCCTGGTATTCATCCGAGAAACCACCGAAAACTACCAATCAGTGCAGCCGGCCGTTGGAATTCTCCTCCAGACCCCGACGGAATTCAACCTAACTATCTAGCTGTGTCGAATATTCTGCTACTAAAATAAAGAATAAGATTGAGATGTCAGTTCAGTCTTGGCAGCGACCGCGAGTAGACGTGCCTGCCGCTCCGAGGGTAGCTAGTGCTTATCGCAGAGTGCCAAGATAAGGGCCGGGGCAGCCGGTCCCAGGTCGAAGGTGGCGAAAGTGTACCTCAAAACGTCTTTGTTCAGATTTCTACTTACTGTACAATTAAAATTACTACTGAAGTGAACCACATGTTAAACGGCGATGTCCCCCTAGGGGGACATATCACCAGGTCAGTGCAAATACTAAACAACGAAGATGCAGAAGAAATGTACATAGACCCAAACAGTGCTCCCGCTACAATGAATGAAGAATTCGCAAAAATTCACCAACAATACCAGCAACTGCTACAACAACATGAAGTAACGCAAAATCAACTACAGGAACAATTACAGCAAAACCAAATGTTACTTTATCAGCTCCAGCAACGCGAACATCTTAATCCAGTGCAACCAGTGAATCAAGCAGCGTGTGTTAACCTTCAACTACCGAGTGCGCCGAATACGCAAGAGGTTACAAAAGAACAGCAAGAAAGTGCCACAGCAAATAAAAGAAAACGTGGGTTGGATGCAGCAGAAGATCAACCAGAACAGACAATCTACAACGTTACGACGCAAAACAGGTACGATCCTCTAGGAATTGTTCCAGATCCAAACTTAGACTTACCCAAAATTCCCCCAATAAACGTAATTAAAAATGCAGAAAATGTGCCAAATTTTACCTCTTTAATCGCAGAAATTCAAAAACTAGTTACAAATGACTTTACTTCAAAAGTAAAACAAAGTCATATTGCGATACTGTTTACATCAATAGATGATTTCAGAAAATTCCGTAAATACTGTGACGAGAAAGAAATTCAATATTTCACTTACCGCGAACCAACAAAGAAAACTATTTCTGCTACAATATACGACATCCCTACAGCATATTCAAACGAAGACATAAGATTAGAATTAGAAAAAATGTATCCAGTTATCTCAGTTTACAGATTATTCAACAAAAAAAGGGAACAATTAGAAATATGTGCAATAGAATTGTTAGATAATGATCAGGGACGTGAAATAGTGCACCTAAATCGAATATTCAATAGTGTTATCAAAATGAAATTTAAAAACAAATCAAACGTACCTGTTCAATGTAAAAACTGTCAAAACATAAACCACACGCAAGCAAATTGTAAATTAGAATCACGGTGTGTGCGATGTTTAGATAAACATCATTATTCAAAATGTCCAAAGCCTAAAGGTTTTCCACCTAAATGTTGTAACTGCTTTCAAAATCATACTGCTAATTACAGAGGTTGTAAAATATTCAAAACAAAAATGGCCAACAATAATGTTCTTCCAAATTCTCAAACCAATCTTAGGGAGTACCAAAGGCCAAATCTACCTACTAACCAACATTCTCGGATTATAAATTCCAGTCAAAACACGAGGTTGCCTCCCAATTTTAATAATATGAGTGAATTCCCAAACCTTCCAACAGTATCCCCAGAATTACGTAACAACCTTACGAATAACTATTCTCCAGTCACACAACTGCCAGCAAACTTAAATTCATTAATCCCATTATTAACAGCTCAAATAATGAATGCTCTATTCCCTCAAATACAACAATTACTACACCAAATTCTGCCAACAATAATTAACCATGGACCATAACGCCGATCTAAAACTCCTGAATTGGAATGCCAACGGCCTTCAAAGGCAATTCTACGAATTTAAACATTTTCTCCACGACCAAAAAATAGATATTGCCTGTCTAACTGAAACTCACCTCAATAATAGTAATAAAATGAACATTCCTGGTTACATAATATATAGAAAAGACAGAAATGCGATCCACACAGGTGGTGGTGTAGCTATCATAATTAAACGCAAAATAAAACATAACCCTGTAATAATCCCACAAAATAATAATCTAGAAATGGTAGCAATATCCATCTCTCTTTCAGTAGGTAACATCACATTAATAACAGCATACAAACCGCCAAATAAAAAACTGCCAATAGATATTATGGAAACTATATTCAGAAATAATAATAAAATAATACTATTAGGAGATCTGAATGCCAAAAATCAAGCATGAGGCTGTCACACCACAACTCCTCAAGGAAAAATATTATTAGAAACTGCCATTAAAAATAATTGGATAATACGTGCACCCACACAACCCACTCATTATCCGTATAATAAAAACATTAAACCAGATATACTTGACATAGTATTAACGCAAAATGTAAACTGGTCTATATATCAGTACGCAATACCAGCATTAAATTCGGATCATAACCCAATATTAATACTATTTAACCAAACAACACCAACAATTACTTCTTACAATCCGCTAATAAATGGTAAAATAAATTGGAGCTTATTTCAGAAACAAATAATGCAACTAGATAAGTATCCTAAAAACTTAAATACAACAAATGACATTGATCAGTCTGTAGAAACTTTCGAAAACAACATAAAAAATGCTATAAAATTGTCAACCATCAGACAAAGCCATCCGAACAAAATAAAAATAATTCCATTACCAAACGATATAATAAACCTTATTGCCTATAAACATAAAATACGCAGACAGTGGCAAATAAGCCGAAGTTCCTCGATTAAAACTATATTGAATTCTCTCACAAAAAAAGTTAAAGATAAATTAGAACGTTACAGATTCACTCAATTCGACAAGTATACTTCGCAACTTCAACCAAACTCTGCATCGCTTTGGACAGCAATAAAAATAATAACCAAAGAAAAAACACAAAACTTAATACTTACATCAAACAACATAACAGCCACTACTGATAATGAAAAAGCTGAACTCCTAGCTAAATATTTTAAAGACACTTTTACAAATAATATAACCGGTAATGTTACATTTACAAACAAAATTGATTCAGAGCTTTCGCAACTCTATTGCACAGTCCCAGAAAGAATTAAATTCATTTCCCCATCAGAAACACAATACTTAATCAAAAACCTAAAAAACAAAAAATCCCCAGGTGTTGACAAAATTCCAAATATAATCATTAAAAAACTTCCGAAACAAGCAATCAGTTCTTTAACAGCAATATACAATTCTTGCCTCAGATTAAATTATTTCCCGCAATCTTGGAAAATGGCACTGATAATCCCCATTGCAAAACCAAGTAAAGACCATTCGAGAACAGAGAATTATCGACCAATTAGTCTACTTCCAACGCTTTCGAAAATCTTCGAAAAATTAATACTACAGAGAATCAACACATTCATAAACAGTAACAATATTATACCCGCGTCACAATTTGGTTTCCGCAATAACCATTCAACAATACATCAACTTTTAAGACTAACAGATTTCATCGCTACTAATTTCCAAAAATCCAAACATACATTAGCACTATTTTGGACGTAGAAAAAGCGTTCGATAAAGTATGGCACCAAGGTTTACTATATAAAATACGGCAATATGGATTCCCGCAATATTTACAAAAAATAATAAAAAGTTTTCTAATAAATCGTAGTTTCAAAGTACAAGTCAATTTAGTACAGTCCTCTGTTTATGATATCACGGCCAGTGTCCCTCAGGGATCGCCTCTGTCACCAACCCTATTCAATATATTTATTTCAGACCTTCCACAACTAAAGCATTCAAAAATAGCGTTATTTGCAGATGACACCGTAATATTTACAACACATCAAAACTTAACATTAGGACGAAACAAACTTCAAGATGATTCAAACACACTTACAGAATGGTTTCAGCAATGGAAAATTAAATCAACCCAAACTAAATGTAAAGCAAAAATTTTCTCATTTAAAAAAATCTATACTATAAATCCATTAATTCTAAATAACACATATATTCAATGGCTCTCCCCTACAACTTCAGTAAAATATTTAGGACTTCACATTGACAAAAGGCTAACTTGGAAAGAACACATAAAATAACAGCTAACACAACATTTATAAAAATGTTAAAACTGTACCCACTAATTAATAAAAACTCAAAGATCAACATCGACACGTCAATATCCATTTTCAAATATATAATAAGGCCTTCACTAACATACGCCTGTCAAATTTGGGGAGGTGCGGCAAATAGCAATTTAAACAAATTACAAGTGATTCAAAACAAGTATCTAAGCTGGACAGTAAATGCACCTTGGTATATCCGCAACGAGCAAATTCAAAAAGAACTCGCTATATGCCCAATAAACAATGGATAGACAGACTCTCCACCCGATTTTATGCAAACCTACCATCCTGCCCTGCAACCCAAAAATTTAAGTTAGGTTCAACTTCAAAACCATATCCAAGAATCAAAAGTCGGCATTCTAAAGATTTACTTCGACCTCCATAAAATAGCAGAAAAGAAAGCAGTTATTAACAACAAATTAGAAATAAATTCGAGTAGTTAGAGGACCCTTCCTGGACACTCCTCGGTAATTAGTTAATATTTAATTGTAATTCAAAAAATATGTAAATAAGCCGAATGTTATTAACTTTGTACAAAAATTGTATGTATGATTCAAAACCTTGAAAGGCCTAACAGGCCGAACAAGGATTAATAAATTATTAAAAAAAAAAAGATTGAGATGTAAGCACATCATAGTTCACATTCACATAACGTGATAGTGCATATAGGTAGTACTGTAGCTCGAGGAATGCAACCCGATACGCGAAGTGAACGGAATGAGTCGTGTTGAATGATCGGATGAATGAAATGGAGCATTACGTTGCCGTTTGCAAATCGTCATCGCGATGCAGGAAAGGTGAAGGCGCTCCCGTCGCAGTTGCCCTCACCTGACTCTCAGCCCCGGGGTCAGGGATCAAGTCCTATCTCTGTTGGCTGCGTTGAGAGGAGGGACGCAAAATTGCTAACTTCAACTTCATCTCTTAGATGATTCTGACCCACTAACAGTCAAAACAGCCAGAAAGTCAAAATGCTGTACTATAAATAAATATTCCTATTTAGTTGAGTATGATATTATTTTTAGAATTTTTATTGTAGTTCGTAAATATTATTTTTGTTTGATTGTACCAGTATTTGTGTGTGAACCATTGCCCGTTTTGAGAGTCTGTTCCTTGTGAATAAACAAATTCACTTTTATCCACCGTTTTACTTCACAAGTTCCAATTTTAGAATATTTTACGCTCTCTATTAAGCTATTTTATCTACATTTTTTCTGAAATTGTTGGTAAAAGTGACTTCTATTTCTAATGATACGTACTTGAACTGTATTTAAAGATCTTTATTGACATTGAAGTATTCCAAGACACTCAGACCTTATCCTCATCTGTACCGAATATTTTTATTCCATATTTTGTCAAGATTTAATTATAGCATATCTTAATGCAGAAAAGTAGTAGTTTAATATGCATACTGGACACCATTTCTAAAGAATATATTTTATTCCGCTTTGATTCAAGCGAAGTATGCCTAAATGCCGAAAGGATTCTCGGTAATAATTTGCATATCAAGCAAAGGAATGTACTCGGAATACATACCTAAGCACCGTGGGCGTGCCTTTGACGTTTTCCTATTCTTTGTGTCCGCTTCTCCTCCCCTGCGGTGAGAAGACGTACGGTCGCAGCCTTCACATTAGACCTCGTTTCGCTCGGACGGGTGGAAGGTCTTGGCTTAACGAGGCGATTTTCAGCAAGGCGTTGGTGCTTTCGGAAGAGTGGGACCTTGGGGCGAGGAAGCCGGCGCGCCGCGGTGCGTCATTTGGATGCGAACAACGCCTCCAAAAACCAAGCCCGTTGGAATTCCCTCTGTGTATGCGCATCAGTGGTAGTTCCAAGCGGTGTTTCTATGTGGGTGTCTATCCGCCGGTGGGTGAGACCCTTCCTCCCAAGCCAACATTTGTCGTAATTTTACACAATTTTAAAATATTCTCTACATATTCATGTATTTTATGAATACTCAATTTCTAAAATAATGTGTTGGTAGAATTTCGGCAATATTGTAAAATATGTTTATCAATATGACGAGAATTTTTCGTCAGTTAGAAAATCAGATCAAGGTAAGATATTTTTAATGTTGGTTAACTTGACCAGAAAGGCATGAAAGCAAAACGTATTCTACACGCTAAATTCCAAATATTAAAAAATAAGCACGTCTTCAGTAGCTATGTGATACATTTTTAGACTGGTATGGGATAGAACTTGGAAATAAAGTGAGGAGTAGAACATAATTATTCATGTAAAAAGGTACATTTTTACTGAAATTCCACGTTATTAATAGAATGCGTATAATATGATATGTATGATGTTCTATATGATATAATATGATAAACAAAGAGATTGTTTCTGTCAGCAGCCTGACTGAGATAAAACTGCACTTTTCACTTATTACTTCTAGAACATATTTAACTCGCCATACACAAGTTGCGTCGCTTCTACCTAAAGCTTGAACGGAATATTCTCCAATAGTAGTTGTCTCACCAAAATAGGTTTTAAAACTCATCATTCCAAAAAATAAGTAAATTGTGTTTATTCCATGTGTAAATGTGACATTGCATGTAAACACCACTATGACGTGCGTCACCCCATGACGTGTGTGGAGAGGCGCGCGGGCCTTGTCCACGGGAGGCGATAGCAGCGGCGCGGCGCGGCGTGGAGGCGAGAGGCGCGGGGCCCTAGGCGGTGCATCTCGCGAAGGCGAACCACTGCGCCGCGGACGGCCTCGGCCGCGCCCACCTCAGCACTCACCACCGCAGCCCTCCCCTCGGCCCTCTCCATCGTCCTCACCACCGGCCTTACCTCTATCCCCTCACCACCGCTCTCACCTCCACCCGCAGCCCTGCCCTTAATATCGCCCTACCCTCCGCCCTCACAAGGCTCACACCCCCAGCTTCACTATTGCCCTCCCGCTCACCTTTTTGCCCCTCACTATCGTCCTCTCCTCCGCCCTCCCACAGACCACTTCTCCGTTCTCACAATCTCTCTCACCTACATCCTTATCCCGGCCCTCACCATCACCTTCCCTTCCACCCTCACCACCGCTCTCACCGTTGCATTCACCATCGCATCACTATCATCCTCGTCTCCACCCTCGCCCTCATCTCCATCGCTCTCACAACCACTCCAACCTCCACACTCACCACCGCAACCATCACCGCACCCACCCCCACAACCCTCCCCCTCAGTCCTCTCCTCCGCCCTTACTACCGTTCTCATTATCGCCCACCCCACAGTCCTCACCCCGTCACCCTCGCATCCGTCCACATCACCACTCTCACCCCATCTTCACATTTTCTTCCCTTCCGTCCTTATCATAACCCTCACCCTGATCATCTCCACTCTCAACACCTCTCTCCTCTCTAATATTGTCCTCACCGCCGCTCTCACCAAACCACTCACCACCACCCTCACCATCGCCCTCTTATCTATTCTCACCTCCGCCCTCACCATCGCACTCGCTAACACCCTCACCTCTGCCCTGACCACCGGCCTCACCACGCACTCATCTCTACACTCTCCACCGCACTCTTTTTGAACTTCACTATTGCCCCCACCTCCACCCTCCATAGTTCTCTAACCACCGCACTGATCATTGCACTCATCAGCGACCTCACCATTTTTATCACCACCACCACCTTCCAAAATCATTTCCGCCTACCACCACCACCACCACCATCAACCTCTATCGCAAACATCACCTACCATTACTACTATCACCACTTCCAGTTCTGACCATCGCTTCATCGCCTCCAGAACCGCTTCCCCCGTCCAGTCCCCTTTGTTGGGCGGCCGTCGCTTTTTTTACCACCATCTCCCATCCCCGCGGCCGCGCCTGCGCCTTGGGTTTCCCCCGCCGCGCCGCCTTGTTGCTCCTCTGCGAGCGTCCGTCGGGGGCGGCCCGGCCCAGGGGCAGCGCCAATGAAAGGCGCTCGGCGAACGGTTCGTGCCTCGCTCGGACGGACGGACGGCGTTTGTTCGAGCGCCGTCTGATGGCGAGCAGCGATTCGGAGATGTCTCAAGTGATTCGTGACTGGAGCCGATGTCTTCCGGCTTCGACGAGAGATCGGGATGCGATTGCCAACGACGATGCTGTAACGATGCTTTAGTCTAATGGGCATCGCTGCTCAATTTTTATTTCATTTAGTGGACTCCCAAGCTTATGAACTTTCATTTAATTTCCATTTAGTTTTAATACAGAAGTTTTTGTACGCAAGACGTTGTTGTCGGAAGCCTGGCGAGCGAACATTGTAGTCGGAAACGCTCGCATTCGGCCGCCGAAGTATTTCAATTCTAAATATCTCCTAAAATTCAGGCCATGTCGGGTGTGGGAAGTGGATCTGTTTCCAAAAACCTGTCATTAGAAACAATACGTTTATTTACGGTATGCGGTCTACTACTATTTTCAAAGGAGTTAAAGATCATCTTATGCCAGGAGGAAATGATCAACATAAATTTCTGCTTGTCAATTGTTACATGAAAAGGAATTACAGATTTTAAATGTCTACCAATATTATATTTTATTGTTTTTAAAGGATAAACTACGTACTTTTCTCCGCACAGAAAGCGATTCACAAATCATGGAGTCTGTCCTGTATAATATTTCCTTATTATTAGAACTTGTCAAAATTAGATTTTGTTACATTCATTTAAGTGCAATTGAGCATTTCAGTGGCAGTGATTTAAAAATAAACTATATATATATAATATATATATATATATATATATATATATATATATATTATTAATAGAAATAATAATAATTGCTACAATTTAATATTACACACGACCACCCTACACAGTACAATGATACACAGAGCCATTAAACACTTAACCATTAAAACTAAACCAAGTCTAACTTCTTTCTACTGCGGCCTTTACAAGTAAGAGATTGTGCAGGAGGAATACATTGCCGCAGATAGTCAGTTTCAATATCTTAAAGTTCTATTGACAAATCAGACAATTCCCCACCTGGGGTCTTTCCTTTTTTGTGCCAATTTTGTGTTTTCCCCCTGAACACCGAGTGCGTTTCTCCTTTCAATCGCGCTGTGGTAGCGAGGTGAGGTGGTGGTGCTGCCTCCGAGAACCGGCCGCCGCGGCCCCGCGTGCGCGGCGAATCGCACATGTGGCCGCCCCCCCCCCCGCTCCGTGCCGCTCCGGGTGCCAATCCACGGGGACGTGCGCCTGCCGTCAATCGCCCTGTAATGACGGACTCCCCGCCCGCCGCGCCGCACGCCCGTCCGCGGTTTGGGAGCTGCACCCCGCCATTAGGCTAAGTCGTAAATTAAACAGTACCGAGTGAAGGCGTCGGACGGATATACTGTGATGTGTTTGGGATTCCTTCTCCTTTTTCTTTGCTTTCCCCCCTTCCTTTTCTTTCTTCTCTTCTTCCTTCTCCTCCCCTCCTCCTACCCTTCCTCCTTCCCTCCTTCCCCCCTCCTTCTTCTTCTCCTTCTTGTCCCCTTCTCCTTCCACCCTCCTCCTTCCCCCTTCTCCTTCCACCCTCCTGCTTCTCCCCCTTCTCCTTCTCCCCGTTTTTTCCCTTCACCCCAAGTCTCCTCATTTTCTCCGTCCATCTGCGCCTTCTCCCCCGTCCTTCTCCTTTCTCCTTTCTCCTCTTTCTCTCTTTCTTCACATTCTCCTCGATCTTCTCCTTCCTTTTCTCGCTTCTCCTTTTCTCCTTCTCATGCTTATCTTTCCCTATCTTTCTTTATCCTCTCTTTCTCCTCCTTCTCCTTCTTCCTTTCCTTTTCTCCGTTCTTCTCCTTCTCCTCGTCCTTCTCCCCTTCTTCTGTTTTCTCTAGCCATATTGTTCTAATTTTCCTTCTCTATCTCTTCCTCCGCCTTCCACTTTGTCCTTCTCCATCTAAGGAAGTAACGATAATAAATGATTTTATTTTTCCAATCGTGTTATATGACATAACGACTTCAAGCCTCTTGTGAGCATCATCATCTCTTGTATTACACGTAACTTCCTCGAACATCCCTCCAAGACTTGTTTGCTTGGTGAATAGCACCACTGGTTGTCAGCAAATCGAAACCGAACTTTCGCCATCGACCGTCGCTCCCATCGAACGTAAACTGTGTGCAGGGTACGTGTGTGTTCTCCGCGCAGACGGAGCGGCCGCGGCGTGCATGTCCGCGGGTGCGGTAGCAGGGTGGCGGAGTGTGTGTGGGGGGGAGGGGGAGGGGCAGTACGCGGCCGCCGTAAAAGGCAGCCGGCTGCACCTGTCGCGCGCCGGCTCCACGTTCGCTGCCCCACCTCCCCGCCCTGCCCCCCGCCCCGCCCTGCCCCCCTGCCCCGCCCGCCCGCCCGCGGGCCGCGCCGTCCGCCTCCCGCTGTCCGCGCCTGACGCGCGGCGACCGCCCACCGCCCCGCCGCCCAGAATTGCACGCGCGCTCGGGGTCACGATCAGACAGCTGTTGTCTGCGCTGGAACAGACGCAGCAGAGCCCAAAATGAGAGGTTTGGGTAAAAATCCAATTCATTGATTTTCCTCCCATTACTTTATTAATTAATTTGTTTAATTCCTTTTTCATTCCTTTTATATTTTTTATTTATTGTAATGGTTTATTGACCTTAAAAACATACTCAGTAATTTTATAACATTATTTATTGTCTGACGTTTGGACCCTCTTATCATTTATATTTTATGATTTATATATATATATATATATATATATATATATATATGAGGCATATAAACCTGTTTTATATTTTATTTATTTATTTAGACCCTATTTATTAATATATTTTAAATTTGCACAAAATCGCCTTGACCTCATCGAAACTGTATCTGTCACTCACCTGTGCCCGATAAGTTGCGTACCAGTGTGGGGCAAGAGTCACATGAACAACTTCGATAACTGCAATTTCCTTCCACATACTTTTTGTCAAAAAGTAATCGTTCTCGACCCATGCCTTGGTAGTTCATAGTATTTATTCGGATATTATATTCTTTATAGTGGACATCCTAACATATTTGTTAATATTCCTTTGCACGCTCTCGGATCAAATTGTAGTTATTCGTAATCATTTCTTAAACTAAAGGAATTTTTTCCACAGTTCTTGAAATTGAATGTTAAAATAATCTGTTTATTCAAGTGGTATAGAGTCTTTGTTTTTCTTTTGGGAACGTTTTTAACCTTACTTCTATTTTTTAAACTCTTTATTATCATTTGCACAAGATCATTCTAAGGTCGAGAACCCTACCTAAATCCGCATCACGTCTCACTGCGTAATACCGGCCCCCATCCACAATATAGTTCACCTGCTGTGCTATCGCTGAGAGCACATTACCGTTTCCTGCTTACCGGAATGGCGATCTGCACAGCAATTCCGCACAAACTGCAAGCGATCGCCCAGGAATTCGCGCGAGCCTCGAATGAAGGGCCTTATCAGCCTTACTCGCTCTTTGACCGCAGCGCCCGGAGAAAGCGCCCGTCCAATCCAGTTGGCAATCACGATGGAACCGCACCGCCAATAATGAACGGAATGACTGCCGCGTACAGTGGGGCAGAAGTCAAAAAGTGAGGGACGTTAGTCAGTTATGTAGTTCATCAACATCATCTGCAACAACAACTACAACAAAAACAATAGCAAAAACCGCATGGGTATAGCCATTGGCCCGTGCTGTCGTCGAGAGAGTCCTTTGATCGCCCTATTGGTCCGAACCCAATCTTACCATGATTGCGCCCGAAACGCAGAGTCAATGAAAGAACTGATTATAGTAACAAGGATAGCTGTATCACAGTTTCAATATTTTTCCTCCTAAATAATTTGAGGAAAATGTTCTTGACGTTACGACATGAACAATGCTTTATTTTCAACTCGTGAGGAAGTTAAGGCGATAGTAAACATGTGCAATGTATAGCAGATATGGTGATCTTCAATTCATTGGCAATTATCTACGGTGGAAAGGAAATAGACATTCTTGAGGTAACAGAGTAAATACGTACGTGGATTCATATTTCTGTTCTGAAAAACGTGAAATATTCCAGCAAATTGTACACATGTGAAAGGAACAATAATTACCCATTTCCTATTGTCAAGAACATTTTGCTCCAAATTCTGATCAAACAAAAAGAGAAGAATTTCCGTTAACTTTTTTTAAAATGAAAAGGATAGTACAGCCTGGATTCGATGGATGGATAAAGTAATATAAGAATACATTCAATTTGGATTCGAAGAAAAAAAAACAACCGTGTGAAAATGTGATATTGTGCATAGAAAATTGTAAATCAAGGAAATATGTTAGAAGAGAGCCACGTCATGATATTCACAAGAAATAGAAGACATTATGTAGAATTGACGAATACTGCGTGGAGGAAAAACGAATGAAAATTCAGTACCAGTCTGTCAGTTCACTAATTTAATCAAAGATAATCATTTTTTCAAAGTACCAATGCTAGATAAATAGCATTTTGTAATTTAAGCCTAAGTCTAATTTAAGCCTAAAAAATTTGCAAACTTTGAAGATGTTTTAATAAGTGTTAATTTTGTCAGAATTAGTCGTAAAGAAAGATACTCAAATTTGCGTAAAAGCAAAACATTCAAGATCGTGAAAATGTATTCTTTATCAAGGTAGGTCAATGTAGTCAAGGTAGGTCAAGGTAGGAAAATGTATTCTTTATCAAGGTATTAACGATAGATCTTTAATTTTCATACTAAGTAGTACATTTGATATAAAAGAGAATCCTCCAAATATTCGATTCAGTCTGTCTGAGATTTAAATATTTATAACCTCGTTTTTCTTATATGAGCTTCACTGTGCTTCGACCTCGAGCGAGAATGTTCCATTTCAGCATGTAAGTATCGTAAAGAGAATGAAACTTGCTCATGTGTATTCTATGTGTACGTCAGTCATTTCTTGCTTTGTTCTTGAAGGTTAACAAAAAGAAAGGAACAAAAATAAATGGATAGGCAGGGAGAAAGTGTAAACAGTGGCGTAACCAGGCTATTGTATTACTTGCCTTACATAACGGAAATTATTTAATCACAATCTCTATTGCTCAACTTAAATGTCAGGAACAATTTTGTGATAATTTGATTTCTGCCAAATTCCTTGTTTCAATAATATATTTGACATGTTTTATATAGATATTTTTTCAAACTTGATTGCGTGATTGATGTTTTCGGTGACGTCAATTGCTATAGTGATTGGTCCCTTTAGGGTAGTGAATGTTTTATCCCGAGAGGTGGCTGTGTTCCTCCCACGCTGGATATGAGATCCTGCGCCCTCCTACACGCTGACTTGCGACGAATGTTTCTGTGCAGGTATCCCCCCAGCCGGGGCAAGCTCTAAGTCATGCCTGGACTATCGACATGTGTGGTAGTGTAATGCTTGTGTGTGTATGTAGAAGATGAGGGTCGTACTACGAAGACGAAATGAAGATCGTGCGTGATACGTGGACCATTTGTTAGGGTACTGTCATTCGCCTTATATTGATCGTAGAAATTAAGAAAACTTCAGATCAGAGCAGCCAACCGCTAGAATTCTCCCTCAGTCAGCGTCTGAATTTGACCTAGTTATCCAACTAACGTCGAAAATCAGCCACCGTTGGGAACCCTAGGACTTCCGGTTGAAGTCACTGCAGATACAGTAGCATTTTTTTGGCTTTGAGCTTAAGTCAGCCGGTGTTTGTACAAGAAATGTAGTACTCATGCATCGCACATAATTATATATTTAAATAAACAGGATAATCGTAGAGAGCAAACAAGCTCATCATCTACCTTCAAAGGGCGGCGGGTTCAAAACGCCCTGAAC
Source organism: Acheta domesticus (assembly GCA_031308135.1). NCBI lineage: Eukaryota > Metazoa > Arthropoda > Insecta > Orthoptera > Gryllidae > Acheta > Acheta domesticus. The sequence goes on along the minus strand of JAHLJT010009436.1, from coordinate 196,333,378 downwards.
ATGACAGGTTCGTGTGTATTGTGACACGGAGGAACCTCCATTCCGGAGAACCCAGATCCAAGGAGGCGGCGAATGTCTGACGAGGGGGGTATGATCTGAAAGAGTTCTCATTGCGTTGTAGAGGGTAATGTGCTTCAGCAGGAAAACAGTTACAAAAATCGAAAGCCACTTTTCCATCAGCAGTTTACAAAACAATGGCAATCGCACACAACATTTATTTGGTTTTAGTCAATTTTATTTTTAAAGATTTCTTTCTTATTAATATACACCCACACACACGCACGTACGCACACGCGCGTGCCCGGTTTGAAACTTGCCCCCTCTTTGCTATGGCATCTGGTTTAGAAGTGTTAATGTAAATCAATGCTCAAGAATGTTTTAATGACCAATTTGGTAATAAAACTACGGACTTCTGCAAATTCATCAAATTTTCAAGTATCATTAATTAATTTATTGTATAATTTCAACGTAGGTAGTTTTTGTTTAGAGATCTTCAAACCTAAATTTTCTTAAGTTTTTTTATAACATTGAAAAATATTTTTTCACAAACACTCGTTGCTCCACAAGGGTAAATTTTATAGAGGACTTGTTCCATGGTGTTTCTGCACTGCATTCATGGTCAATTTGCATCTTAATACTATAAATCGCTTTATACTTGCAACTTGAAGTTTCACCGCTTTAAATTCAATAAAATATATTTCAACTGAAATATTTTAGAACCAGTTGAGACCTAGTTGAAAAAACTAAAGCTTATTTCTTCTCATTCCATTAGAATCTTCTACTTTTTCCCACGTCAGCGGTCAGAAAGCAAAGAGCACCACCGCTCCGGATGCAAAATACGTTCCCAAATTAATTATTCCGAGCTTCAATTAACCTTGAGAACGAAACAGAAACTCGCGCGTTTGCGTACCACGAAGTTGCTCCCGAAAAATATGATTACCTCGTTACGAGAGCGAATCGAATCGAGTCGAGTCACCGACGAAGAAGGAAGCAGTCCCATCTCGATCCACTGTGTCTCGACGGAATGCTAAGTAAATGTCGTCGCAGACTAACGCGTTGACCTTAGCACCGAGCGTTGGCAGGCGGAGCGCGGTATTCGGAGTTCGGAAACTGGTCGCTCACGTGATCCGCTGCTGACCGGCCTTGAGTAGAAAGCACGGGCGCATAAAAAAATCGGTTTCGCCTTACATTTTTCCTCGTCTTCTTGGGTCGTGGGGCTGATACATAATGATGATATTTATTGTCTCTCAGCTCAGTTGGAGACGCCTAAAAACGGCATATTTTTAATAATTTTACGGCGTTTATATAAAATGCGCACCTAATGTACAAGTACAAGAAGTTGATATATTATTGCGCTACTACTACTATTTCTCTACTACATAATTAATCGGGTCTCACAGATACGAAATTCGCAAAACAGGGAAGAATTAAGAAGAAGTATAAAACAAGAGAATATGCAATCTCGACCATCTTATTCTGCAGCAGAGCATCACAGAAATAGGAATAGCGTGTTTAGAAATGACATACATTTTTTGAAGTTGATTGAGTATGGAAAATTATTAAAAATCACCGTTCAGTAAATCAGCAGAGATTCGATACTTTCAGAGCTCTTAATGTTTATTTTAAAATATGTTATAAGATTGCTATTTTATGTAATATTTCCTTGTACACGTTTTTGCTCTTATATAATGTAAAGCTTGCCGAAGCGTTAATAGCCATCCCGATAAGCCAGCTGCTTATGAGAATGACTGACGTTTAAAGTCAATGTTGTTTTGATGGACTTTCATCGTTTCAAGTGCATGCAGAACTGCTCTGAACGTCCCACATAACTTGTTTTCGTTCGTAATACATAATCCAGGGTGTTAATGCGGCCAATGCATGATGTTGCTCACACCTCCACGCTATCGAGACCTTGCGATTGTTGAGTCTCTCCTTTGCAATCCCCTTTGGAAATCCTTCAAGGCCTTTAGTGGGACGAATAACCTTTGACCTTTTCGAAGCGTTTACGAACCACAAGCTTACTTCTCGCTGAAATTCTTGCTGGCGAACATATTTCGTAACGTGTCAGAAATTGTATCTACATTTTTCTTCCGTAATAATCTCATTAAACCTAGAACACTTTTATTTTATTGATCCTCGTATATATAATTTTGCAATAGATATCTGAATTCCTTCCTCACTGCGCCGTCGTTTGACTCGTACGTATGAACTGACCTCTGGCGTAGCTGGCACCTGTTCAAGAGGGGGCCCGCCTGGAACTCTCGTTTATATTCAGGGGCAAATGAGACTATATCTATCAGTCCTGTTAGCCCAAATGAGATTCTCCTTCTTTGCGGTTGGACTTCTCTGTGCACCGATGTACTGTGGTCTTCGTACAGAAGAAAGATGGTCAATAATAATAAATGCAGTTATTCAAAATTATTTAAAGATTTTGATTCATAATTGATTGGGGCGCTGGGAAGGAGATATGATAATATTAAATTTTAAATGGAAAGTTATGAATGGTCCATAGTATGTTGAAATATAAACAAAACGACATGCCTACAATATTGATTAGTTAAGTATAAATAAATGACTGTGATAATTGGGATTGCCTTTTATTCGACAAAAACAACTCAAAGGAAACACTTTTTTAAATTTTAAGTTTCTTGAAGACATTATTCACAATATTAAATTCTATGCTGAAAAATAGGTGTACCCTAGGATACATTTTGTAAGCCAATTAAACACGCAATCCAGAATAAATTTAATTTTCATTTCAGTTTTATTATTTAAAAGTTTCGTTATTATTATTCTTGCACTTTTCGCGAGGTAACATAGACAAACTCATTCATCTGAAGGCGTGTGGTGGAATCACAAAAAATTAAGTATACTCTCGTATCTCGGATATCGTCATTTATTACTTGTATTTATGTTCAAAAACAAGATCCACCGACATGTACAACTTTGTTCTGAAGCGGTTCTATAGCAAACAAATTACTTAGTACATTATGTGTAAAGGTCCACTGTTAGTGTAAAATATGACGTTTCATATGATATCAAATTAATATTGAATAGTTATAAACTGAAATAAGAATTCAAGTCCATTTTACTTTAACCATACTAATAACCTTTTTTCCATTATCTTGCTTGTCAAGTTCCCTTGTGCTGGTAATCTTAAACTTATACTCAGAAATACACTCTGTCTGTTTATTTAGATTAAATATATATATATATATATATATATATATATATAAACATGAGTAAAAAAATAATTTAATAAATAAACAAACTTCCTTTCTTTAAAGTTTTTTGAATTTATGAAATCACAATTCCATTTTTATTAAATTGGAATTTTGTATCCACTTTTTATGTCATGCTTTTTGCTCACCGTATATGCTTTTCAGGGGTTTGAAATTTATGCATATAACATAGTGACGGCCCCACACAGTAGAAAAATTAGCATCCCATTCTTTTTTTGTCATTTCTTTGTGGAAAATGTGTATTTTAATGTTTACATAATCTTAGTAAATTCGAGGATGATAATTAAATTCATAATTTTTAAGGTGATCTGAATTTTGTCTTTGGAGAACAGCAGATATTTGATATACTTTTCGACGAATATCGTGTAGTTGTCCACGTTTTCCCCCGACGTGGACCATCGTTCTGCGCGTGGCGCGAGGCGTGAAATGGCGTCTCGTGGCTCCATTGAGGCGAGCGCGGCCCCTCCCTCATCCACCTGCGCCGCCGCCCCTCCCTCTTCACCCCGCCCCCCCTCCTCCCGAATAACGGCCGCCGCCGATGCCGCCGCTCCATATACGTACGACGCCCTGCCGCCTCTTTGAGGGACTCGCCGACGTGGACGCCCGTGGAACAGGATGAAGGAGAAAGATATACACTAAAACTAGTGACACCCAGAAACAAATCCTTCTCATCTATTCGGCGGGACGTATTCTTTATTGTGGTATCATTACGTAAGCAGTATGGATATACCTGTAATGGGTTAGTGGATCGGGTACACAGGTGACAATGGAGATATGATAACAATGGTGGCACCCCAGTGAGAGGCAGGGAGAAAGGGAAAATCTTGAGAAAACCTTCCGCTTCAGCCTCTATAATTCTACATAAATGGATAAGGGAAATAGTTATCGTTCCTGGTGGTGGAAGGCGAGCAGACTGACCGCTGTTTCCGTGGTTGTCTCTTTGGGCGGGACATGGAAAGACACACTAAAACAATTCTTTACTTTAATCCCGATTATGCTGAAACACAGTTTGTGTCTTGGATTACGTCCGAACGATAGTTCAGCGTGCGTTCTTACCTGTTTGTTTCACTCAGCCGGCGTCAGCCTAGATTTCACATTAAACGTATTGTATTATTATTCCATTATTACATTGTGAAATTAATACCGCTAACAGGGCTGCATATTAATTATTTTTATGAGTTATGAATGTTACATTAGGCTGACATGCATAATTGATTTTTTTTTATTTTCTCAAAATCTTCAGTTAATTAGTAATTGAATGAGATTTATCTTTAGAATGATATGTTTATCTCACAATTTTTCCCCATTATCAAAATTACATATGTCTAAAAAAAAATTACAAAGTTTCAGAGAGAGAAGATGGTCGAGTTCAATAATTTGTTTTTCCAATGAATGCGTAACTATGACACTGAACGCATAAATAAACTCATCGTGCAGTTACACGGCAGGTACACGAAATCTTTTCGACTGCGTCAGAATGTGACCTGCCAACCGCCAGTAGCACACGACTCGTATACCAAATTGAACTACAACCCAATTGTTTTTTATGAACGCATTGTTCTTAACGTAACAGACGCCAACCATTTAGTGTCTTTTTGATCCACTGTTTGGTTGCATTTTCTTGATTGATTGATTAGTGATTTCGGACGCGTCACCTGCTAAGTCAATTGAGCCCCGCTAGTGTAGTGTAAGTGTCTATCAGTGGCGGTGATCTTCTCAATGGCGATATCCGACGCCGACCTATCCTCCGGCTTTCGGGTATCCCTCTACCAGGTATCTCCCATCAAGCGGGGCACCACCTCACCCGGGACAATCTGTAAGTTCGCGACTGGTCTCACGGCATGTGTGGAAGTGTAGTGCGTGTGAGTGTAACGTATGTGTGTCTAGTTAAGGGGTGAAGAGAGGACAAGGAAAAGCAGAAATGATCGCGCGCGCGGTCTTTGGTCCGTTTGTTAGGGCCCGTTTGTTACAGGTAGGGTCCGGGATTTGCCTGATATTTGTTGAGAAACCACGGAAAACGAAATGGGAACCGGGCGTTAGAATTCTCCTTCAGACAGTGGCTTTCAACTAGGGCTGTCTTGTTAGTGTCTAAAATGCTGCCACCGCCGGGACTCGAAACCTAGGACCTCCAGATCAGAGGCACAGCCATGTCATCAATTTATGTCCTGAGTCGATCATTTTCTCGAGAAAATATATCGATATAACAGTGAAGTTTATGAAAAAACAATTTGCGAGCTACTGCTACGTGCCACCTGAGAACAAAGAGGCAGGAAGTGGTCGCACTTCTTGTCGCACTCCATTCCACTTCCTCGTGCCTCGCGACCTAGTCTCGAGGTCTGCGGGCGCCCGTGGACTTCTCGGGGCCAGAGGAGCGTCGGGCGCGGGGTTCGTTGGCCTTGATCGCGGATTATGCAAATCGATCTTCGCCCGATGCGCTTGTAAATCAGTCGCGCTCCATTATTAAGAACCGCGCCGGCGCTCCACTCCAAAGAACTGGCCCGTGAGTAGTACAGAGCGAGCCTCTGATGGAGACGCATGTCGCAACGAGCCATGAAATCCTTATGATCCGACCGCCCGGTACGTTTAATGAACGAAGGAAGCGAGACGTGAAGCGCGGCTTAGAGTAATGTGACCCGCCAAACATTAGTAGAACACGACATATAATACCATTTTTAGCTACTCACATCATTTGTTCTTAATAAACGGAGAGATATAAACGGACGTCTGACTGTTGAAATCCTTAACGGACGCCGACCATTAAGTGTCTTTTCATACCTACTTGGTTCCATATCTTCCGATAGAGTTGCGGCCCATTTTAAGCCTTGGTCTCATATCCACGTTCTTGTAGAACACGTGCTCATATCATTGGGCTCTTGAATCCCTATGTCTCGATTTACGCGCTTCCTCTCTACGATCGATTCCGGAGTTTTAGCCTACGCGGCGCGTGCGCAGTTTGCCTGGTGAAATTTCAGAAATGAAACTGCGCATACGCGCGTTCGCTGAAGCTCCAGAATCGTTCGCGAAGGAGCGTGAAACATCGAGTGTTTCTCATCTTTCATCATACAGTCTTACGTGACATTATGAATAAAATATAGCAGTTTAGAGTGTTGTTGCTAACATTTGATAACAAAACAATTCTAAATCCTACATGTAACTCAGTTATACGTGTGATATTTGACCATGATTGGTAGGAAACTCAGGACGTTTTATTGTTAGGGTCAGGCTGTGGCACCCGCATGGACTTGATTGGAGTAAATATAGTAATCGACCTATCAGAGCTGTCGTCTCTATAAACTCTCACCAAGACAGTTGCGTGTACCGACGCGACTAGTCAGTTGGTGTCGAAAACCTTCCGTCGGGACGCAAAATCCTCAAACCTTTACGGACTTGACGGATTCTATTGCGGACTTGCAATTTCATACACTAACACTTGCGGCCTGTGTTATATTTAATGAACGATGTTAACACAATGCGTAATCTTATTTTAGCTTTTACTATTGATCAAATCACTCTAATGCACTTTTCACCCTTCAGGTGATAGTAAATTTAATATGGACCATAGAATTGAACTGTCAACACTATTCTACTTCGTTAAGAAAATATTTTATGTAATCTTAAAACTTTGCAAAGACTTACTTAATTAGAGAGATGAAGTAATTGTTTATTCGTATTAATTAGATTTGAAGAAAAAACATTATTTCTGTATCATTTTTGAATTGATTGTGGCTACACTGTATTAATATATATCAGTCTTTCTCTTTCCAATATTTTCTTTGATAAAGGTTGACAGTATTTTACCGAAAACCTACAAGTATCTGTAGTTGTATAAACTGCGACGCAAACGCATAGAAGATCTTTATTTTTTAGTTAAGTTTTGTTTAAATCTATAGTTTAATTAATAGCAGTAATGAACAATAAATATCAAAATAGCTTCCATATGTAATTTAATGTACCTCTTTTTTCACGAGGTAGCAATTAAAACTCTCTAAACAGGTCGAACGGAACTTGATTTGGAGCACTCTTAATGAGTTGGTGATATTTCATGAAAAATAGAGGCCTAAAACCAACCACACGTGAAAGTTGAATTTGTTCCAACGTTTTCCGGAAACGTGCATGTGCTTACATAAAACGTAAGTCGCGCGCCTTTCGGAACAGATCAGGGAACCTTATCCACCCGCAACTATTTCTCACTTTTCTCTCTCTCCCGCCGCTCTGGAGTGGTGTGAGGCGACGCCGCGCCAGTGTCGTGCAACTTGGCGAAAAACAGGGTCTCTTTAGAAGGCGATGCGACGTCTTGAGTAGAAGCCATTGGCCCCTTTCGCAATTCTACGTGGACAAAATGTTGTTTCTTCGTGTGCCTATTTCTCAAAAAACTTGTTCTATACGCCATACAGCTGCTTAGAAATCTTTCTTTGTCAAAAGGTTTAGAACATTTTATTTAATAATAATGACGCTAACTAATGATTTTATTAACTTGTTTTAAAAACTTCAGTTTTAGTTTTTCTTTCCCTACCTAATTTATATGATGTGAGTCTTCAATGTTTTCGTATGTTTAGACATCTTAATTCTCATAGCGAATGCTTCCAATGCTTGAGGAATCATTTCAGTCTCTAATTTATTTATTTCAATAAGTTCACCAATAAACATAAAATGAAGCTCTTAAGTATATTTTTCTGTTAAATACTCAAAACGATTGTAATGGAAATATACAGATTTGGAGTTGGATGAACTCACTTTCTCAAAGCGATGTCTTTTTTTCGTTCTATATTGTGTTTCCTTTTATGCAAACTGTAATGTATAACATCCAAGATGTTCCACTACATCTTTCAGTTTGGAGGATACGCTTTCGTTTCAAGACACCTAATTATGCTTGGAATATTTTTCTAGATAATTTAAATAAAACTATACGGGAATCACGTGTCATAGGCAGCTAGTTATTAAAAATGAACAATTAATCTACAGTTTTATTTTAAAAATGTGCTAAGGAGGCCAAGTTCCATTATGAGATAAATGTCAGCAATTTCTGTTTCTCGTCACTAACTACATCCGCAGAACCACAGCTCTAATGTGCATCAAGGAGAGCAAAATGCTCCGTAGTACAAATGTAAAATAATTCTTAGACCAAATTCTTAGATCAAAAATAATTCTTAGACCATTATTTTCATTGCGACGCTTTTCTAAACGCGCGCATGCGCAGTGTGATTTTTGAAACTCCGAAGCGGCACTGCGCAAGAGCGTGTTCGTTAAATCTCGGGAATCGTTCACCTAAAGGAAGCGTGCAAATCGATTCTTTTAGAGCAAATCCTGTGGAGCATGTGCCGAGTCCCAAGGATCGTGCTGGAGCGCCGAGGCTGTCGGGCTCACTGTGGCGCGGGAGCGGCGTGCAGTCACGTCCGCGAGAAGTGAGTGGCGTCGCTCCCGGTCGTTCACCAGCGGCCGCTGAAAGCGGCGGCGTCGCCTTCGCCTCCGCCTCCGCCGTTGGCACTTGCTCTGCGACACTCGCCGCAACCGCCGGCGGAACACGCTGGGAAAGCGATCGTCTGCCTCCGCTTCCAGCTGCTAAGGAATTCCACGACTCAATATTTTGGTGCAGATTTGGCTTGTGTGTTGTTTTACGTTTTCATTGTGTTGGGTACAGCAATCGCTGTCACTGCGGCACTTTAAGCGAGAATCTCTAAAATTTCATGTTTGAAAACTTTGGATGTAGATTTAGCTTGTGCGTAACTTGACTTTTTGATTGTTATGTTGGTGGGTCGATCTTTACACTGCGCTGCGGCATCTAAAATGAGATCTGAAAGGTTATGTGCTCCTTAACAGAAAGTTTTGACGAAATGTTTACCTCGAATACATTTGGTGACGCTTCGGTTTATGAACAATTAGTGTGTTTAACCGTCAATCACTGTATCACCCTGTATCATGCTTCTTTATCACTTAACTTCTTACAAGAAAAAAACATATTTCAGTTCACTTTGGTAGCTCGTGATTTTCGAAGATGTTTGGTCTTCATTTATTTTTATTCAACTGAACAATGGTCGATAATGTCGTTCGCTCTGAAACACACAAAAAGAGAAGATATAGATACTATTCTGGAACTTATGTATCTGAAATTCGGTTTCTAGTTCTATTTCTATTTCTCAGATATTATTCGATTTAGTGAAGATTTCAATTCAGAACCATTTTTATGGTCTTATTATTCATAAAGTTGATAGGTGATTATAGCAATCATTACTATCAACGCTGAAAACTTTTGGTTTGTCCCACCTGTTAATGTAATGTAATTTCTAAAATTTTCTATTTTTCAATCCTGAAAGTCCATTGATAAATAAAGTTAATATTGAATGAGTTTTCATCGATAATTTGTGCAATTATTGCATGTGAATTAATCGAAGTCAACTGAGAAAACTGATTCCAATACGATTGTAATTGATTTAAGTATATTTAAGGCAAATATCAATCGATTTGTGATTATATAAAGGCACCAATAATACTATTATTATTATTATTATTATTATTATTATTATTATTATTATTATTATTATTATTATTATTATTATATTCTGACACAATGAATAGAAAAACTGAAAAATTACATTTGCAGTATTTTACCACATAGTGAAACGATAGCCAAAGCTTCCATTTGAATTCCTTGTACTCTACATTTCTTGGCGTTTTTAAACAATTAATATAGTTATGTAATTGGTGTTTATATTATATTTTTATACCTCGTGTTATCGACATTTCTACGGAAATTTGGATGTCTACTTTAAATTATGTTAATCAATAACTACTTTTGTTATTCTTGTTGCAGTATTTTAATTGTTAAGTCTTCCTGTAAAGTGTATCGAATTTGTGAACAATCATTTTCATTTGGCTAAATGTACCAATCTCTGTATTTAATAGTTTATTTTAATATTTGGCCAAGTTTTTACCCAATAAACAGTTGCCCCAGGAAAAGTCAGAACGCCTGTTGCGAGGCAACCCGTCTTACGATGGTGATGTGATGGTTGCCGTTCTGTTGACTACCTAAAATATCAATTTTCTGTAAGAATGTGTTAAGTAATTTTCATGTTCAAAAAAATAGTTCTTCCTAGTATAGCAAAATCTGTTTTTTAAACATATTTTTGATAAATTTGATTTTATGTTTTATTGCTGATCGCGAACGTTGAGAACTACTGAAGCATCTTCTTCCATTTTGCTTGCACTCTTACTAACGGCTATAAGTTTTAAACAACAGTTAAGTGAAATAAAGATAACAATAAGAAATATAAATAATAATTATTATGAAATTACAATAAGGAAACTTGCACAAACATTTTTGCATAGTAAATATGTCAGTGAATCGAAGAATGGAAGGAATATTATGAAAAGATGTTCCGAGAAGATCGGACAGAGTTCTTGAATGTAACACGAACTGATGTAGATTGTAATGAAAGCATTAATGCAATGCAAGTGATTAAATTAATGCAAGTGAAAGAAGTCCAAGAAGCTGTAAGATCGATGAAAAATGGTAGATCTGCTGGACCAGATGGTATACCAATAGAATTAATAAAAAATAGCCCAGATGTATTATTCAAGCAATTAGCTTTTATTTTCAGCTGTATGATAGGAGGTGGAGCTGTCCCTACAGAATGGAAGACAGCGTATATCACAAATATATATAAAAAAGGAGATCGTAAAGAATGTACAAATTACAGACCAATAAGTGTAACAAATTCTGTTTCTAGAATTTACGGGAAAATTATAACGATGAGATTAGAAAACACAATCAAGGATGTTGAAGAGCAAAATGGTTTTCGGGCAGGAAGATCTTGCATTGATGGAATATTTTCCCTTCGTCAAATAATAGATAAGAGGCTGGCACATAATTTAGAGACGCATATGGTCTTTATAGATCTAACAAAGGCCTATGACAATGTTCCATTGGAAAAATTGTGGGAAGTTCTCAGACATCAAAATATAAATATACAATTAATAACAGCAATTCAAAACCTGTATAATGATATGACAAGCTGCATCAAAATTGGAAGAAAGGTAACGAATCCAATTAACATCTCTAAAGGTCTGAGGCAAGGATGCTGTATAGCACCTACTCTCTTCAAAATATATTTAAACGCTGCTCTTGAAAATTGGAGACGTAAATGTCGAAACATGGGGATAGAAGTTAACAAGCAGACCGAGAAAAACATGGGAAAAGGAGATAGAAAAGGCAATGAAGGAACGAGATCTTTAAGAGGAAGATTGGGAAGATCGAAGGACGTGGCGACTAGGATGCGAGAAGCGGCGTCAGCTGTAAAGAACCTCGCAAATACTACTACTACTAAATATGTCAGTAATATTACTGACGTCAATGTAGACTTATCTCAAAATTCATTATTTATTGTTTTTTATAAATATGTGGGATAATAATATAAAGTTTTTTCCTAATGTTTTTCCTAACAACATTTGTACAAGGCGGCCGTCATGTACAAATGTGTTCGTCAGTGGCCGCGAAATAAACGACTGAATGAATCAGTTCTGGAAAATGTCAATTTTTAGATGTGCTAGTTTCCTTGTGCAGTAACGATATCTTTGATGAATTCACTTATTTCGTGAAAACTACCCAACATCTAATACAAACTACAGGAAAGGAAGTTAAAAAATAAATAGAACTAAAAGAACAAATAGTAGAGATTATCAATGCTTTTTCAGTTATGTGAACAGTGCTTATAAAAATTAAAGTTTTATAATCATAAACATCTCAATCGTTAATTAGAAATTATAATGAGCTTCGGTCATGAAATATCTGAATAACCCACTCTCTTGCATTGTTGTTGCGCGTAACTTGGATGATGATTGGGCTGTGAATGCGCAGTGGTTGGTGGCTGTGACTGGGTGAAAGAGTATTTTGTATTTCTGAAAACATCGAGTATTTCGATCACGAAATACTTGAAAAAATAGAGTACCGGGAGGGGTAGCTCAGGGCATCAACTGATGCCACTGTAGTGCCTCTGACCGAGAAGTCCTGGGGTTTGCGTCCCGTTGGGAGCAGGATTTTCAAAACTAGCCAGATAACTAGGTCGAGTTTTGTTGCTGTCTGGAAGAGAATTCTAGCGGTCTGGTGCTCGTATTTGTAGTTTTTCGTGGTTTCTTCGATTACTACCAGTCGAATGCCGGAGCAATATCCTAACAAACGGGCCGATCTTTCCTTTACCTTCCTTGTCTCATCCCACCCCTTACACACTTACATGCACCACACTACCACACATGCTGGGCTTGTCCCGGCTTGTTCCGAGCTTGTCCCTGCTGGAACGGTGCCTCGTTGGATGGGGATACCCTTGTTGTGGAAAACCCGCTAGCAGATGGAAAGTCGGCGCCGAATCTTGGGGGGATGACAGCTACCTTCCTATCAAAAATATTCATTACACTTACGAGACTCATAACCTTAGCAGTTGACGCCCCCGGCATCAATACTTATCAGATATTCATTAAGTCGGGTGCATGTTGCACCCGGAAAGTAGCGGTGTGACCAAATGAATGTGCTATTGCCCGGAACAGCTGGGGGCAATAGCACACCGGGTTGTCACTAGGGCCACGAGCAAATACTTAAATTCGATTTCGGAATGATGGCTTCTTAGAGTTCGTCCAACGTTATGGTCTTGTGTTAAAATATTCTCTCAGTCTTCCAAATAATACTGCAATATTGTTTTCCATTGACTAACTAGCGGATATTGGAATCAAATTATTGATTTTTCTAGGAAACAAGCAAGTACATTCTGATTTTTCTGCTGATTTTGTTGGCAATATTTTAGTATAATATCAGTCAGCTTATTCTCATAAACACACAGAGAACGCTCCTCGAATCGAAACAGAATTTTCGATTGCAGTTCGGCGTGATGGACCGAGGAGAAAGTAGAAAGAGAGGGGTGTGAGAGAGAGAGAGAGGTTCAGGAGCAGTCCTGGCGATTCTCTGAATCCGTCTTTAATCGCCACCTTTTTCTACTTCTAATCATTCTCGCCGCAATTACTAATCGGAACAATGTCAATTTGAAGCCTCCTAATATTTTGCTAATGTAAGAGCTTCACTTTTCACTCGTGCACAACCGCTGTTGTAATACTCCTTGTCCTCGCTCGTATTGTGGCCACCAGTATTTTCCCACATAATTACCGATTTGAGGCAATTTTTCGAGATGATTCGAGATAATTCAATTACACATTGTTTGACTAATATTCGGCTAGATCAAAAGCATTAGACTACATTTATGCACTACTGTCTTCTCGTATTAATCCCTTAGGGCATGTCCATTGCATCAATTACTGAATAGGGACCGTATGATACGGTGAGAAAGGCAAATCTGTTACCAGAAAACGGAACACATTTTACCTCTGTCTAAGCTAATTATTAAAGATATAAATCTATACTTTCTGCTAACACACTTAGATATCGCCATATTTGCTGTGACCACAAGTATTTGACACTATTATCATCATATCTTTTTTCCTTTGATGCCCACAAACTTTAGATTATTCTTCCCGATTTAGATTGTTATCTATTGCATGCTTTTATTTATGGTATGGCAATAACCTGGTGTTTTCTAGTTTATTTATTAAGATATTAACTTTTTTGGACAAGCTTTCTTTCATTCGTGTGATAAATAAACTTAGCAATGTCTATCCGTAGTAGTATGTAGTCCGCATATCCTGATCTCTGCACGACCGTCGCCGCCACGTTCACCGACTTTCGAGGTCGGGATCGTTTGTCAGTACGGTTTGCATGTCGAATAAAAAAAGAGTAGCGATATTGACATTTTGACGTATGGCTGTATCCGGACCTGCCAAAAGCTTGGTTTTCAAGACATGTTACAACTGAATGATAGAAGATTTACATAATGCATAGATCTTTTCCTTGACGTGTAACACGGTAAGATTAACGAATGTATTGGAATACACATACACATACAGAAACAGATTTTAAAACAATTTGGACGCAGTAAAGAAAAAGAAAATTGAAACCAGGTGACGATTTAAAGAGCATTAGTAGAAAAATGTAAATTATCTTAGGACAATTTACTTTTGTGGTCTGAAAGTTACTCAGTTACAATGTCTTCAAAGAGATCGATGAAGTAGTAAATTATTTCAGAATGGGAAAGAACTCGAGCACGCATAAAATTACAAGGTCGTATCTGCTATGAAAATTCAATAATTCCTTCTTTATATAATACGCTGCAGGAAATATGTTTTTTTGAACCATTCATAAGAAACTTCTTGCACAAGTTTTGTAAGTGTGCTTCTTCTGGTTAGAGAATTACTACCAAGAGCTGCATCAAACCTTATAACGGCGAAAAAGTAAATTTTTGGAAATTGTGCTATAAGGAAAACAGCAAGTATACGTGCAACCCATAGCATACTTTGTAGTAATTAGGAAACAATGTTTCTATGCTCTTAAAACTGGGTTTCCGTGCACCTAGAGGGATATGATTTATGTTCGTAAAGAAGTAATCCCCGACATTTTATGATGATTTATTACAATTTTAGATAATAACGTAGCTTCACAGCACTGGTTGTCTAAACCTTTGGATGCTGGGTTCCAGGGCAAAGTTCTTTTTCTTTTGAAATAATGATTAAAAAACGCAAAATGTTCTCACAAGTCTAACTAATGAGAATTTAAAACCGTAGACAATGCAGAAATATTGCTATTAATCATTATATCCATTCATGGATTCATTTTCCTTATATTTCTTAATTGCTAAAGTAACGAAGAACCAGTAACTACGTGAAATATGATTCTTCACATAACAGATACTGTTTAAGAAATAAAATATTTCTTTAGGAAATTGAAAATATTTTCTAATGGAAATATAGAATTATAAAAATGTCAGCCACATTAAAACAAATTCTATGTGAACAAATTCGTATTCATTTTTATTACGATAAAATTAAGTGTCCTTCATACACTAGGATCAATTCCGGGTAGAAGATTCCTTTTATAATCATCACAATAAAATTTATCTTAATGGCTGTGCTTTCAGTTGTAATATGTGGCGCCTCAAGGTTTTCAAGTATGATGTAGGAAATCCCTGAACTCCCTGTGCTCACTTGACCCTCCATTCTTTCCTCTTGTGCAGTATTGTGCGTACACTGGTTTTAACTCGTGAGATATTTCTCACGAGGTTCCTGAGTGTATCAAGAGGAGTTTTTTATTTCATTTTATTTTATTTTTTTCCCACTCGAACGTAAATAGACCCAATTAAGTTTCACTCTGTCTTCAAGTGCATCGTGGTTGTGAAGTTTTGTACTTTGTTTTGACCACTTTAATCCACTAGATGACTCCTTTGTTCTTTATTTGACAGATGATTTATTAGTGTAAACGTAATATCGCAATTTTATCGCTCTCATGAAAATAATGGCACACAAATTCATATGGCGAAATTTCACACAGAGGATAAGTGGCTGTTCTCGATTCATTTCAGTTATCTTCCCAGCAATCTGTCCTCTCTTAGAGATCAAGGTAAGCATATTTCCTGTTTCGATCAACTCGGAGATGACAAATTATGTGTGGTGCAAGGAATATGGTCGGATTCTGGCCATGAAATTTGCCGGATTTCTACCGGGGCCTTGTCTTTGTTCACACGTGACAGTGCGGCTATAATACCACCTTTGGGCGTTGCTCGTTTGTGTGGAGAGGGCCCTCCGGTCATTTTGTATCAACTTTCTTTTCCTTTTGTGCAGGAGGTGTGGACGAATCTCTAATGGAATTTTTGCGGTTGGAGGAGAGATCCGTTGGATTTTTTTTGTTCAAACACAGACCTCGTCTACAATTTATAGAGTTTGTTTCAAAATTTTCCTTGTGTTAATGAATTCATTTGAACTTAAAGCATGTTTTAATTTTTTAAACTTTGAATACCATTGACGCACGAATTAATACATAATTTAGGTAACGTTCTTCTTAAAGTATCCACGTAGAAATAACAAACAAAAGTATACAAGATCTCAAAAATTCTTATAAGTTTTAAATTTAACATAATCCATTTACGTTTTTCAGCAAACAAGCAATTTCAAAATAACTTAGAAATCTTTATTTTTTCAGAAAACCGTTGTCCTGTGTTTTGCATTTCTGGTACAGTGTATCTAAATGTTTAAGAAATATCCTTCTTTTGTTTTTAAACACAATATTGAGACTAGTTATTCTAAAGTTTATTAACATTTTTCACAATTTTAAAGATAATTTTTATATTTCCTATATTTTTAAAGGCATGATATAGATAAACTTCAGGTTCTATTTTTAACTTCTCCATAATCGACGCGTGGCGTAATTTCAGTCATACGTAGCAGGAACTGGCGATTGACAGCAGCAAAAATGCTGCTGAACAAAGGACGCAAAATGGTTTTCCAAAACGTAGCTGCTCAAATACAACAAAAATACTCTTGAATAACAATATAATAAATATTAACAAAAACAATCTTTACGAATACAGTAATATCAGAGTATAGTATACACGGATATACAGTTCAGCAGTCCCTTCCAAGAATGCTAAGTAGAATATTAAAAATGTTGCTGGTTCAAAACGCAACACCTAAATAGCAAGTGTTAAATGTCAGATGGTCTCTTTTTTGGGTCCAGTTGTGTTGTAAGAAGTTGCGTACTGAGTATGAGAAAATAGTCGGTACGCGCAATTTCACAACTGTCAGAATAATTTAATCAAATATTTGCTTTTTTCAGTTTTAATTGAAACTTTGTCTTTGTTTTTGGAATTTTCAAACGAAAAGTATGTAACAAACCATAGACATTTCTCACACGACGGGCAGTTGCAAAATTTTCTTTCACTTTCTACGCGCATTAGAAATTAGTAATATATGTTTTTAGGTGTCCGAGAAAAACAGAAGGGGTTTTGTAATTCAAAATTTTCTCGTACATTTGTTGTAATTTTTACCAAAAAATTGTTCAATGCAATCCTGAAATCCATTTATTAGTTTACATATTGCGTTGCAGTGGCATGGAAGGGGGCACAATTTGACTGAAGAAGGGCGAGGCAGGGCATTATGAAAATGAGATGGATCAGAGCGTGGGTAGACGGGGAGAAGATGCGGAGCGCAGCAGAGCAGAGAGGGCCGAGATTTGCGGGGTGTGGGGCGAGGGCGCTGCGGTCGGGACTGACGGTGCAAAGTGCCCTGGAAATGTGTGTGACGGGGGTGTAATTAAAATTACTTCAATTTTACACTATACATAAAATTCATTCCTTTTCTTGTGCAAAAGATTATTGAAAGAAGCAAATACCATGAAAACACGGTGTTATTTCAGCTTGTAAGGAAATGTATCTCGTTAGTTAAGTAAAGAGCAAAATTTTTCATTTCTATATTTGAAATTATTTATTGTACACATTTATTGTGTAATTTCGTTCATCTGATGAATATGCATGTTGATGGATTATTTTTGCGTATAATTAAGACTATAAATGCCGCACTAAAGAAAAGAATACAGGTACGTACGTCAATAGCATTGATTAGCTTCGGTGAGACTTCTGTTAGACTCCATCTAACAAGTAAATTCAAAGAATTTGTCAACACCTCTTGAAGTAGGCCAGTTAGTTGAATGAAAAATGAAGTTACCATGACTCTCATAAACTTCACTCTAATGCCGAAGTGAATCTTCACAATCACGCTGCAACTTTTTCGTTATTGCGTCGGCAACGAGGCCAGTGAATTACAACCTGACTCGCGGGAGGGATGATGTCAGAAGATTCACACGCGGATGTGACCGCAGCCTTTTCTTCGGCTGACAGCTCGGAGTAAGTGCCCTGTAGTCGTAAATCATCTTCAGTACCCCACTTCATCGAGGTACGTCATCGAATTCTTTGCACAGCCTTGGCTCTCCATTGTCGCCCTGACGCCCCGTACTAAAATGGCCGCGCTGGGTGTTCGGTTGTGTAAACAAACAGGTGAGTCGTCACGGTCGGTCTCGCTCGTATCGGATAGATTTGTTTCTTTCTTTTGCGGCTGGACCAAAAGGACAAAACTGACCGCCGCGCCCGCCGCTTGCGTCTGAAAGAGAACTTCGCGCTGAGCCGCAAATGTCTTACGGTACAGCTGTGAGTGAAATTTATTTCCTTTCATTCTCGCAACGCCCAACCGCGTCACTGTTTACGACGCGGATGAATGTGGTGCTAATGCTCTGAGATGATTGAATGGAAGAGCACAGTTGGAAACTGCCTTGCGGTATGTTTTCGGTAGTTACGTGCGACGAGATACGTTTTAAAATTTTGTTGACATCTCCTATTGATACCCGATGAATAAAGGGTAAGAATGCGTGCGTCTATGTGTAAGAAAGTAGAGTAAAGGAATATTTAAAATTATTTGAGTAGTTTTTAAATTTTCTGCACAATGTTGATGAATCTAAGCAACTAACTACTTGGATTATAAGATAAGGAAATAAATACTTGGTGGAACTGAAATTTTGTTCATGCCATGAATTTATTATAAAGAAAATCTTAATTCAGTGGTTTTATAATAAGTTTTTTGCTCACTGGTGAGCATTTTTACTAAATAGATATGGGGCAAGTTCGAAGCGTTATGAATAACATTTCTACTATTTTATGACGTAAATACATCTGTATTAATTTGAGAGTCTACTAAACTGAGGGAAATATCATTAGTGATGGAGTGAACATTTTTTTCGAAAGAAATGTACGTATTTGGTGGCAAGAGATGTAATAATACTATTGTAGTTTTCGAAATAGGTTCATCAGTTTTCTTGAAAGTCATAAAGTGGATGATTAAATCTCTTGTGTGCTTAGGAGCATGCCCACACACGGATGAATAGTGGCCAGTAGCAAAGAAGTGGATTATTTTTAGTTATTGACTTTGATTAGCTGACAAGATTAACATAATTGTGAAGTAAAATAAGAGACAGATCACTTATTCGCCCATTTGGCAACCCCTAACATATATTTTTCTAGAATACCCAGTGTTCACATTCCGCGCTCACTGCATAACTACATTGAAATCGCCTTGTTCTAAACACATGTCTGAAATATGTAGTCATAAATTCTTTTTTTTTTTCACTTTGTAACCTTTTATGAAACATAATGTCTTTATTTAAAGGTTAACTCAGAATTAACACTTGAAAGCTCCACAGAAAAATATTTACATTATCATATTCTTCAATGGCATGGAAAAACATTCGCTGACACAAAGTGTTCAAAAGAATCAAGATCGAATTTTCTTTTCTCTGTTTTTTTATCTTCGCGTGGGGTGCGTTCAGTGCAGTTCTTGGCGTTACAGAACGTATGTAAACCACGCCGCCAACTACGAAACTGCTCCATTAGCACTTCAAATGGAAGGTCAACGCAGCCACAATGAACGATTAATATTTATAGTTGTGGTTAACGGTAACAATAGTGGCTGAGTGGCCAGGAAGCGCCTCTCATTAAGGCTTGCCGCGAGTCAGCTTCTCCGCGTAGGGAGATGCTAATTGCCTGTGCTGAACGAGAGCGGACAAAGGCGCATGGGGCCGACAATGAGCGATCGCGTTTTTACGCGCATGTGCAATGCGTCCGCAGGTTGTTGCAACGTTGTCGACACGTGTTCACTTTGAATATGACTTGTTCAGTTCCATTTATTTGTATTGTCTGTGTAATTTTTACCCAGAAAATGTAGTTTGAAATTTGATTTGGATGGGGTTCAACTTCGTTTAGTCTTTAAATTTTGAAACATTGTACTTATCATTAATTATACCGAATATAAAAAGGATTTGTTTATTATGGTCAAGAACATTTTACTACTACTTCCAAGTTTTTGAAATATTTGCAAGATATTACTTGTATCATGAATTATAATTTTTGCGAGAGATATGTTCTAAACTTTCTAATAAGTACTTTATCATTAACAGCCCTCTTTATTAAAGATAATAAGCCAGATTTTAAAATTTGTTTGGATAATACCATTTTGTAAGCAAAAATACTTACAATTCATTGCCTCAGACTATGTTAAAATACTTATTGTAAAGCCTTATTACTAAGTATAATTATGAGTAGGGAGGATTTTTCAGGACCTAAATGCCAAAAATGATCAATAAAATGCTCTAAACATGTTTTTAAAATGCCCTAAATACTAATAAAAATGACGTAAAGGTCAAAACAACTTCATATGAACAACTCAGAGTGTTGGATATGTTTCTGATGTAACCGAGGCTTCTTCAAGGGATATGTTAAAGTGATCTCGGCTTGGAAACTTCGTTTATGCGACTGCTGCCTTTATTTACCGCGAAATCCATCGAACTGTGAATGGCAACGATAGGCGTCACAGGAACCTTAGGTCACATGGTACTCACAAATTATGACATTACAATATACGAACGAAGAAATCGGAGAGGGAATCCTGTGGTGAAAACTCAGGAATCCTGTGGTGAACACTTGTTGCATCTCGTAAATATTGTTTGAACCAAGTACAATTAAAATCAATCAAACCAGCGACATCGCATTAAAAATGACGGGAAATGGTAAAAAATTACTTATTAGTCGAAATCAGCCAAAAATGCACAAAAATGACATAAACATTTGATGTCATTTCCTTTTGTCATAACATCGAAAATTAATTTCTGTACTAAACGGCATTGTTCTAAAGTGAAAAAGTCATTTCATTAAAATCCGCCCCCTAATTATAAGGTTTTCGGATTATAATTACCACGCTACACAATACACATTAACCATTTACACATTATTATATTGACATTCTTAATTAAAATTGCTCTAATAAATTTAATTTGCAAGTAAAAGTTTTCAATTTAAAAATGTAAGACGTACACATTCGTGCACATTATTTACACACATAACCACAATTGGCTTTAACGAAGATATTCACTCCCAAAATTTGACGAGGTACCTGCCTTCGCTTCTAGACCAGATGTGAGATTATTCCAACTATTTCACTCGTGAAATTAAAAACATATAGTGTTTAATTATACATATAAAATGCGCCAATCTGGGCGGTGTATCTAAGAGTTTCTCTTTTTCTATCTGATTATTCTTACTGCTTCTTCCTACTGGCCAATCATAAAACGTGACTCATCTATCTTAGGAGGAGGTATATATCGATCGCTATGTCGATATCCAGGGGATTTATCGATAATTTTCAAAGCACTCGTGGTGTCGTACGTACGATAAATAGGATTTTGGGGGTAAAATCATTATACGCTTTTATAATTTATGATTAATGAAAAGTTTCTGAAATATTTAAAGCCATTGAATATCATTAACTCATTTCCTTTTAATGCAAGTTATTATTGTAGTAATTTTTCTCATGTATATGTTGGCTATTCCTTGTAATCGTGAAAAAGAATTATCAGGAACCTAAATAATTCTTAGCTTCTCAGGTGAACCTATCTCCCAAAACACATCATTCTTGAGAGCGTACACCGAACCAGTCCTACTCAGATTTAATTAAATTACCAATAACTTGGATAATCTTATTTAAACTCTGGTCATTTTCAAGCCCACTTAGGATTATCGCTTTAAATTGAACTTTGTATTCATTAATTTCTCCAATGCAAGCGCGTCGAGATAATCTTCGGACGTTATCGTCAATTGGTACTTTGGCAATTTGTTCAAGAAAGCGTTTATTAAAACATTAGGTGGGTTCGCAACAGTTCAGATTTCGACTGCCATTATAATCATTAACGCCAATTTATCAAAACTGGCTCAAACCGCGTCGGTACTTGAGCACTAATAAAAAGGAAAGCAATGAAAGCAAAGGGATAATGGATGGGAAACGGTAAACTGTCAAATTATTTATATAACAAGACACAACAGGATTTCAAGAACCCACACGTTCACGTCGAAGCCGGTTTGTGTTTACGGTGAAACGTGAAGCTTATTAAGTTATATTTAGCGCGGCGATGAATATTTATTTGCCGTCCTTAATCATGTTGCAATCGTACGGCGCGATTACGAGCTGCAGCCACGGGCGGTCTTTTGCACGCAATGGCGCCTGTTCGCATCGGAAGCCTTACCATCAGTAACGAGTAGTGGGTGCAGCTTGGCCTGGAAAGCACTACCGGTAATTCCTTGCGTGATGAGTTCTAATATATATCGCTAATGTGACCGGATATTGAATACGAGCATTAGTTAGCTTCTGTGTTAGTATTGCTCTTGAGTGCTTGTCTCAAGTTATTTTCAATATGTGATGTTTTGTAGGTGATAGAACGTTACAGTGTAGTGGTGTAATTAAATACGATAAAATGTCATTCGTTTCAAATGTACTTGAAATGTGAAGCCTTACTCGCGGTAACGAATAGCAGGTGCAACTTCGCCCGGAAAGCATCAGCGGTATTTCTTGCGTGATTAGTCGCTGTATATAACGCTATTGTGACTGGATATTGAATATGAGCATTCGGTAGCTTCTGTGTTAGTATTGCTCTCGAGTACTTGCCTTAACTAGTTATTTTCAGTATGTGATGTATTGAAGGCGAAAGGTTTCTGTGCAGAGGTGAAATTCAATACGATAAAACAATTCGTTTCAAAAGTACTTGAAGTGTGTATATTTCTGAAAAATGAAGATGAAATTATATAATTGCCTACACATTTCTATATCCTGGAATGCAGATAGTAATGTAATGTTCTGTAATTTGTAGTTTGAAGAGTTTGATTAATAGAACTCTGATAAACCGCTACAAATTTCTTACGTATCTTGAAAGTTACATTCGTAGATGAGAATGCGTTCTTTTCGCAGAGTTAATGTTACCATATTCATATGTATTAGTACATTTACAAAGAAACAAATTATATTAAGGATAATAATGGAATGTTTGTCCAATATTTAAGACTGTTTACGGAGAGAAATTGTTTATAAATGTGTCCTATGTGTTTGTATGAACGGCACTGATCCATAAATATACGCAATATTAATTTTTAACTACCACAAGTTATTTTTCCTATGCCCCCTTCTATTGTATAATTTGTAAGAACTTGAACAACTTTCCCACTCCCAGCGCTAGTGCTTCTTTTACTTATCATCGCGTAATCATACACTATTTATTTCTTAAGCAATTTTCCTCAAAAGCATGACATTAAACTGACATTTAGATATACTGGATGTAAAACCTACCTACCATTTACCTTTGCAAACTTATCATCTGATCTTACTACGCTACTTATAAATTCTCGTCTATTGAAGTTATAATATCCTCGAGCGCTTCCATCATTTAACGGTCGTAGTATACGCAAAAAAAGATCAAGGAAACTTTTGAATCATGATAACAAGAGACCTTTAGGTCAGAGGTTTACTGAGATACTGTGAGGGTTTTTTTTTTTTTGGACGCTGCGACCCTTCCACTATATTAAGCGAAAGCAAACTTGTTAAACATTTTGAATGTACCAATTATCTTAAAAAGTTTCTTTAACTGTATTTGTGTATTTGGAGTGGTACTATTTTTGTTATCGAATTACGAGTTATATAAATAATTTGGGGAACATAGGTTGTAGATAATTTTAACTTAATATTGTGAAATATAAGGGAATTAAAAGAATAAGAACAATTTGAAGAGTGATTAGAAATTGTTGCAATAACGAATAGTATCCATATTTATACACATATGTACAGACATATTTTGTAGAATAAAATAGTCAAATACAGTATTCCGACTTTCAGTATCAATAACTATATGATAAAAAGTTATAGCATATTAAGTTTCTACATCAATTAACATTCCATATGAAATAAATACATCAAAAAGTGTCACCCGACAAATAAATACAGATCACAAAAACAACTCGCTACTTTTTTTCCGAAATTATAGTAGAGTTTAAACTCTTTATGACGAAACTCAAGGGAACCAGTACTTTCTTTCGTTACCAAGAATTTTCGTGGAGAGTTTTGTACTGATAGTGCATCAGTGTAGGAATTTTAAGATAAACCAACCGAAATAAAGTATTGTGTACGTACGTCGTATGTCATTTCTCTCGTGGTAGGTCAATACTCATGAAGTCTCGTCGTACGTCAATACTCGTCGTACTATGGTAGGTCATACTATGTCGTAAAATGGTCAATACTTGTACGTCAAATGAATTTTTTTCGTATAAAAGTTCGTTAAATTGAAGTTTTACTGATTTTGCATTTAGCTGTATCAAGAATATCGACTAACTCAAGAGTGTTAGAAACGGCACACTTAGTTGTAACTGAGATCGACAGATACGAGACCACTGGTTCCTTCCACTGGGCGCATGTGAACCACACATGTGCCCCGAGGCTCCTCCGCAAAGTGACAATACCCGGTCGTCGGCAAATTATTATATTTAATTTTTTTCTTATAAAATTTCGCTATAGATAGTTTTCACTGAATTTCCATTTACTTGTCTCAAAAATAATGTGTAATTGACGTGTTCTTAATTAGAAACGACGTATTTGGCTCGCCACTGAGATCATCGTCAGATACGAGAGCATTGGTTCCTTCCACTGGGCGCACGTGAACCACATATGCCCCCTCCCACAGACTCCCCCGCCGGGTGACAATAGCCGGTCGGCGGCGAAACGGCGGCGGCGACGGAGGCAGCGGCGGTTGCCCGCGGCACTGGCTAGGCGACCACGCCCGCCCGCGGCCTTGCAACGACCTTGACGGCTGCCCAGTTCCTGGAGCGACGACCTTGACCTTATCACACGATTATTTAGAATTGGGTGCGAGCAGCGGCCGTACAACAGCCGTAGAAATAATCGGAGCGTGGGGGCGTTGCGAGTCTGGTGATGGCCTGAGGCACTACGGTTGGAAGCCGGCCTCCGGAGCCGATTCTGCAATTCAGGAAGTCGAGAAGTTGTTCTCGAGATCAGGTAGCGAAATCGACGTATTGCGCGAAGAATTTGTCTGAAGTGAGTCCACTGTACGAGAAAATACGAGGTAATTTGCGTTTAACCGAAATAGGTTAATTTGTGCTGGAATGGAATGTTTGATTGCTGTCTTCTATTACTGGCAAATGGTTATTCGTTATATTCTCCTTTTTCTCCATTATACATTCTTCATCTTAATTGAGATTTTTAGAATTCTTACATGCCAGACATGATCCATGGTAGCAAAAACCATTAGTAAGAAAACAATATCACGAAAAACGTAATACTACATTCTTCTACTTTCCGGTTGAATGTCATGGTATATTCACCTTCCAGCGAGGAAAGATCCACTGTCATCTCCTAAGGGGAAGCATGCACTACACCTACGGGACTAATGAACATAGCAGCCGACGCGCCCTGAGTCACTAACCTATCAATGAATCATGATATATCACAAGATTCGTCTTATTTGTACCAACAGTTTGTTCAGTTTGTATCATTTTTAAATGTCTTATTGTTAAATTAATCAATGACTTAGTTTCACCTTGTTTTACAAGAAAACATTACTTGAAATGTGTGTTGTTTAAATGTTTTTCGTTGATATTGTGATTGTTACTTCCACAAAAATGTTTATGTTAGCTTTAGAAATTATTTTTTTTGTACGCCCATTATGGTATACCTTTTCATATTCACAAAGAAGAGAGTTAAATTTTTTGCTTTCTCGGGCTCCAAATTATTACCATAGTCTTCTTTCATATTCGTCAACTTCGTGGTTGCCAAGCTTAATCTGACAGTTGCTTATAATCATTTAATCAGCGGACGTTGATGTCATTCCTGAAGGTCAAATCTAAATTGGGATCTGCTTTTCACTGAATAGTTGAATACTTTATTGCCTGCATAAGCTGATCTATTTATTATTGTCAAAGCTTAGCACATTCCTGATATCTCATACTGTAGACGGATTATACTAGAGTATCATTTTTTTGTTTGTTTTTCGATACAGTGGTCTCCCCCTTCAGCAAAAATAATTGTTAGATTGTGATTTCCAAAACCTCGCACATGGACACGGGGGGCGTGTGATGAAATGATTTAACAATGCACCACTTGTTCACAAAATCAACATCTTATATTTCATTTCTGTAATTTTGATTTGTGACTTAGCCGAGGAAATAGTCATAAAGTATTAACTTTTCTTTTTAAACAATATTTTTATCTATTGTTTATAATTGATTTAAACTAGTAGCAAACTATTAGTTTTCTTCAAAACATACTTTATTATGATTCGGAAAAGCAATGCAAATAATATTCAAATCACCAAAAATATTAAAAACCAATCATTATTATTAATACAATCACTTAAATACATATTAACTTAATAAACAATCTATTTATTTGGCAGGTAAAGTGCATTCATCAAATATTAGTATTTTACGAGACACAACGGATAGAGCATTGTTCATATTGGTGCAATACTTCAATGTTTTACCCCTGAGTGTATGAACAAAGAATGCGTCAAAGTCTTCATTCATAACCCCAAATTATGTATTGCGTTACAATCTGCAGCCTCTGACCTCGGAGAATGTCAGGATTATAAATATGAGAGGCGTGGTAAGCACGCGGCGCCGGGAAGCGTGAAAGCACCTTCGAGTGACATATGCAAATGCACACATTATTCCTGAATCGCGGGTGATCATTTGACGCCGTAATTTCAAGCTGTCAGCGCAAGACGTTCATATGCGAATAGTACGTATACGCACCGGCGTCATTGCGTGGGTTCCAGGAAATCGATCGATCGATCGAGGACGAAGCGTATGAAGATACCCGCATGGTGATCGAGAGATCAGGGTGATCGGAGACAGGAATGTGACGCACATCCATCACATCCCACGATACGTGCGGCGCAGCGCGACTGGCTGCAGAGCGGCATCCAATCCTTTACAGGAGTGTAATGTGTTCCGTGGGTTGCGTATTCCTAAGTACATGCGTGTGGATGAGACGGTATTCGCTGATGTAAAGGAAATGGTATTACTTAGGATGTTCGGGAATTCGTTTTCATGGGT
Source organism: Acheta domesticus (assembly GCA_031308135.1). Classification (NCBI taxonomy): domain Eukaryota; kingdom Metazoa; phylum Arthropoda; class Insecta; order Orthoptera; family Gryllidae; genus Acheta; species Acheta domesticus. Next base: position 196,306,290 of record JAHLJT010009436.1, on the reverse strand, counting down.
GATTTCTAGGTCAATTGCGGATGCCGCATGGCTGGTTGAAGAGGTCAGTGAGAGATGATATAATATGCCACAACAATAGTAATGTACACATTTTTAAATTTGGGTGGGGAGATATAAACCAGTCGCGGTCAATCAGGTCAACTATCCTGCTACATGACGAGAAAGTTGAAACCAATAATGAGGAAGAGATGGCTGTGATTTGTTAATTCAATTAATTCAGTGCTATGGTTTATGGTTATTTCTCATTGCCCAGCTTTAATAATTACAAACGGTTTATTCGCGTCGGTTCCTTAAAAATATCGAAGAGAAAATGATTCAATAAGTTCATAGAAATCGCTTTTGTGTTAAATGGTACATCTGCTGTTAAGACAAGGTTTACTGACAGCAATAGATTTAATATTTTGTATTTTTCCACATCATGGAACAATCTTTCGGAAAACACAATATTTTTCGCAGTTTAAAATTTAACATGAGTACATACTAGATATTACCCCCGTAAACATCCAAAGAACTGTTCCGGTTCTCATCCAGTACAACTTGTTTGATTGTGAGAATCTAAAAATTGTTAGCGTTCCAATTAGATGCAAATGAAGCGTTTTACACCAACATAACGCGAGGAGAGTAAACAGAACGAAAGGGCGTTTCTAAAAGTTTAATGCATTCAAAATAATAAGGAAATGTACGGAAGGTTTCTTGGTTTGGCATTGAAGGCGTGTCGGTTGGACATCTACCTGGGGTGTAAGGAAAGGGATGAGAATGCCAATAAAATGTATACTATAATATACATACTAATTCTTGGTCGTTTACTGCATCACTTCAGATGTCGGACAATTTTACGGCATTCAGCAAGTATGCTACTGATGTTTTACTTCCACCAATCTTTTTTCAGTTAACGCATAAATGACAGGCTCTATTTCCTACATCTTGATCTTCACTGAAATTCTGAAAGTATTTTTGACACATGATGAAAATAATACGCTTGTTTCTATTAGATAATTTAAATCAAGCAATTCTTTTAATGTCAAGTGTAGCTGCAAAGCGCCCAATAAAGTGAAATCTCCACAAAAGTCGCCTTTGAGTAAGGCATTGCGCTCCAGTACAATCAATCATTGATTGATTGTTGATGTTTCCGTACACGCCAACTGGTATGGTAATTAGTTACGTTAGTGTAGTGAAGGTTTTTGCCTGGAGGCAGCATTGTTCCTCTCCCACTGGGAGGTGGGATCCGGCGTCGACCTACATCCCCGCGGGGTATTTCTTCCTCCAGGTGTCTCCTCCAGCGTGAAACAGCCCGACATGTGTGGCAATGTGTTGCATGTAATTGTGGGTGTGTATGTATGTATGTGTGTGTGTTTGTGTGCTTGTAAGGGGAGAGGGAAGGACAAGGAAGAAGAAGAAAACATCACGCGCAATACGTGGCCTGATTGTTAGAGAATTGCTCCGCCATTCACCTGGTATTGATCGAAGAAACCTCGGAAAACTACCGATCAGAGCAGCCGGCCGCTAGAATTCTCCTCCAGGCAACGACTAAATTCGATCTAGCTATCCGGATAGTGCCGAAAATCGACCACCGTCAGAACTCGAAGCCTATGTCAGAGATACTGCAGAGTCAGCGGGTCAATTAGTATTCAGATCGCCGCTGTAGAAAAGTAAACATGAGAGCATCATTTAGTGACTAAACAAACAAATAAATCTCTTCACTCGGTAACACGTTAAGTATACAATACAAGGCGCAGTCAGCGATATTATGCGAGGAAATCAATCTCCAGCTCTGTTCAGCTACTTAGTCTCTCCTTGCATAAGGCGCCTTAGCCGGTGGTCGGCGCGCCCCTTTCAAGGCCCTGGCGATTCCAAGAGTCGATGCCATTTGTATGCGCTCGCTTAACGTCATCTCTTGTACTGTTTCGAAATCACGGCCCCATACTTAGGAGTCACCAATCTTCTTTCTTAACCCTAGTTTTTCTCGTTTCATTTACAATCCTAGCTGATCATCCTACTTATATCCCTTTCCCGTCTCACTTCTTTTAATCGTTTCATGACCCATTTACTCTCTATTATGTATTCCATGCAATACTACCTCTCCTTTGCATTACTTGTTTCATACAGCATCTGCAGTTAATTGATTCCCCTGCTTTCGTTGAATATGAGCATTTAATCTCTTCAAAATATAATTATTATACATGTTATATTGATGTTTTGTCTTCCTGTTTTTATTTCCTGCATCCAGATGCAGTTGGTGTTGAATATTGTCTTCCACGAACCTTCGAGTAACAGCTCTCATATTCCGAAGAACATACTCAACCCTTTCCGCAACCTTTCATCTCTAGTACTACTTCACTCCTCCCTTCTCCGTTGACTGATTAGTGATTCCAGACACGTCAACTGCTAAGGCCATTCTCGTAAGTGTAGTGCGTGTATTTTTATTGTGGGAGGTGATTGTCCTCTTCCCTTACTGGATGGCGAGATCCGGCGCCGACCTACCCACCCACATGCAAGTTTTCCCCAATCAGGTGTCTTCCAGAAGCGGGACATTGTTCCAGTCGGGACAAGCTCTAAATTCACGCCTAGTCTCCTGACATGTGTGGAGTGTAAGTGTAAGCAAGTGGTGAGAAACGGACAAACAGGAAGGAAAGATCACGCGCGGTCCCATTTGATTGGGTACTTCTCCGGCATTTGCTTGGTGTTGTTAGAAGAAACCACTGAAAACTACAGATCAGAGCAGCCGAGCGCTAAAATTCTCCTCCAGACAGCGGCTGAATCCGAAGCGGTTGAATCCAGTGTCAAAAATTCTGCCAAAATCGGGACTCGAACCCTAGATGCACAGAGGCACTGCAGTGACATCAGATAATGCCCTGAGCCATCTTTGCTGGTCTCCTATCTCAGCATACCTTCCTGCTACACCCACTTCAAGACGCCGCATTCGTAGCCATGTGGAAGTTGTGGTCAGCGCTTGAGCGGCGACGTCGACGGCGGCCGCGGAGGCGTCGACGGCGTCGACAGCGGCGCGTCTAACATCACGCCCGTGCGACGCGATGCTCTCGCTGCCGCCTTCTCCGCCGCCGCCAGTCGCCGCCGCCGCGGGCTCCCACAGTCGTTAGTGCCGTGATGAACGAGCTTCCTCATCCATCAAGCGACTCCGATGCATCTAACTCCACGCTCACCTCTGCTCCCAAGCGCCTTCAGGCCATCGTCCGTCCGCACTGCCTCTCAACAAGATGGCGCGATACCCAAAAGTCAGGGCTAAGCTGCTTTTTTTCCGCAAAGGTTACGGGCGGAACAGGCGAAGACTGGCAAAAAAGTTCTACGTCGAGAAAATAATTTGACGTAACTAATTTGAACCAATCAGAAATAAATATTCCCAAAAAAAACAGACGTAATAAAATACAAGTTTTTGTTATTGGATGTGTACTAGATGGAATAAGTGCTACTTAGTAATCGAAGTATCCTCAGGGTTGAAGTTATCTGATACAGGACAGGTTTGGAGCGTTTTTATAGGTTCCTAAGTGAGAAAACAGACGCCTAACGGTCAGCGTTACGGGGTAATCAGATCCGAAGTGTCGGGCTCCTCTGTAATCGTTGACACCCGGTTCGCTCACGTGGTAGCTTATCTGTGCGCTATCGATGTCCATAAAAAGGAAAATGCAGGTGATCTGGTTCTAAGATCAACGATATTTTTTTTTTGTGTGTGATCAATGTATTTGAACAGTGATTATGTTATTCCCGATAGAAAACAAGCTTAGCTCCCCATTATATGGAAATCAACTGAACGGGGATGCACTGCAATGCAATGGAATCGTTTAATCGATATATTGATATCGACTTGAAAATTAGAAAAATCTTGATATGGATCTCGTGTGCGGTCTCTGGTTTTGATCTATCCTATTTGTCTGAACTTGTTTAAACACATGTGTCCGTCATTACTTGAGCTCTCGTGTAGTTTAAAACTCATTTCTCGAAGTACATGAGTAAACAGCTGGGGAAATAAGTAATTTAACCAGTCTCAAAAACCGTCTCCGAGAAGGGATTTTTGTTATTTCTCTTAATGATTCCTTGTTTTTTTTATCGTGAAACGTGAACATCTATACATACAGAAATGTCGGCGCATTTCAGCTGAAGAGACACATAAGCGTCACAAACAATTCTGTTCTTCCTTCCTAATCTTGTTTCTAACAGCATATTAATTTATATCATAACATTGTTGTGAACTGTGCACAACTGCATGTGCAAAATGACAAGTCATCTTTTGCTTTGAACTTAAGTAAAAAGTTACTAAAACGCCGAGTTGTGTCATGTTGACTTGGGAGTATTCTGGTTGTTCAATTCAGTAATATTGGAGAAAAAGTTCAAATGACACGTAATAAAAATATACTTGGTTCCACGAAATATTCACGATAATAAAACCATCGATTTTTTCAGGTGTTTTTCTTTCGAGTACAGTAACTTACATTTAAACTTCCTTAACACGCCTTCACAAGCGGTGGCAGCGGATCATGACGCCTTCAAGTTATTATTTGTACGTCCACGCAGGACGCAGTCGTAATTAGAGAATATGGTTTGTCATTCTCATCAATGAATTCTCGCCTCAGGAGCACTGGAATGACCATGAGGAACGAAAGTCAACAATGGACGGAAGGCGGAACAGGAACGAACAGCCCTGTTGCCTGTGAATCGTATTGTAGTTGTATATGAATTGCAATTTAATTTAACTGAAAAACGTTTAAGTTCGTCGGCTCTTTGTTCCTCTGTGCCTGCTTATTTTACGATTCTGTACGTAAAAATATTGTATTTTTTGTCATTGTTAGAATTGATTGTAGTATTTTTTATTTCACAAATATGCTGAAGCTTTATCTCACAAATTGCTAAGCGTGATATTTTTGTTGTTGACCACCCTCTTATTTGCGTGTACTTGATTTCTATTCTTGAATTTAACAATCTATCTAGTTTGCAGTTTTAAACATTTTCAAATCTTTTAAGTATTAACTGTTCTTTTCCCCTTCTTATTTACTTCGTCAGAGTTCGAAGACACCCGTCTCTTTCCTCCTGTTCGTTGACTGGACTTTTTCCCCCAAAATTACAGATAATAACCCACCACAAAATATTTTAAATTCAGCGAAATGTGAAACAGAACTTAAGTTTGGGACTAACTATATTCTATTAAACTTTCCTGAGTAGACAAGATTCTACTTACTTGAGAAGGAAATGTTAGGAATTTTCATTCGGGAAAACTTAGTTAGGTACAGTATGTGAGAACCCATCCACAGTACACATCCAGGGCCGTAAGCAATGTAATAATAGAGAATGAGAAGATGTCCCTTTTTATCACTAAGAGATGGCTTTGACAATGACGCGCGCTATGAGCTGATTCTTCAAATTCCATCCACCGAAGAACCATTCGCTGCAGTATGGCGAGCCGAACGAAATAAAGCGATGTCGCCTCCATTCTCTCAGCCTTATTTAGCGCGATTACTTTTGATTTAAAAGAAAATGCATCTCTTGTAATGCACACAAGTAATAATTTGTTCTCCAGTATCTTTTAATAAAAAGCTTTACTTCAATAGAATAGATTATTTTTATTTTCAGACTAGGTCTTCAAAGACTAGGTAAACTGACTGATGACAAAACACGCTATTCTTCAATCTTAAGGAATGTGTGAGTCTCAGTAATACTCGTATATTTATTAGGAAGCGCACAATCTAATCGTAGATTGCGTCCCAAAGAGACACGGTTTGCACATGCATTCTTACCATTCTTTAATTCGGTTTAGGCCACTAGTATCACCTGGATTGCAAATTTAATGTAACTCTATAACTTCATTATCTCATGTCCAAATTCACGCGCCGGCCAGGAAAAAAACTAGGACGGTTGGAGCCGTTCGACTACATTAAATGCACTCGTACGTCAATCAATGCGTTATTCGAGAACATTGCCAAAGTCAACATCGCGCACGGTTGTCTCATCTTTCTCGGAAGAGATTGGCAGCGGGGCAACATTCGTTAGCTCAGCATGATTCGCGCTATGTGTTCCGAAGGTTGTGGCCGGGCGGCTGCTCAGGGGCTGGGAGGCATTAGGCTGCGCGCGACGCCGGTAGGTGTCGCCCTTGCATGCCTGCATATTAACGCCTGAAGAGGTGCGTCGGTAATGAAACGATAATCGCCACTGATGGCGCGGAGAGAGGGAGCTTTTTATTCGGTACGCCTCAGCGATGGCTGCAGCAGTTCAAATCAAGACGAACGGTTTTACTGCGTGTAGTCTCAACTTGTGGCATTCTCTTGGGAAATTTTGGCATTTCCTCTGAATACTATGCGATAAGAATAATTTGTAATGAGTTTAGAGAACAACTAAAAAAGAAGACCATTTAGAACAATTGATAATATTCTAATTGTAATGACCGATTCGTAGCTTAAATTTGAAGATACGCATGTTTTTAAGCTTTTAATGTCCAATATGTGTGATGCATATTGGTGCTCTTTGTCAAGAAGTGTTGGAGCGACGCTTCCAAACAAAAGAACGAAATTTATTCGAAGAACGTACACTATAAGAAAGTCACAGTTATAGATTGCATTCTGTGTTGATTGACCTGGAGAGTTGGCTTCAGGGCATCAACTGATGGTACAGCAGTGCCTCTGACCGGGAGGTCTTAGATTCTTCTAGTCCCGACGTCGCAGAATTTTCAACATTAGCTACATAGCTAGGTAGAGTTCTGTGGCTGTCTGGTGAGGAATTCTAGCGGCCGGCTGCTCGTAACGATAGCTTTTCGTGGCTTCTCCCATTACTACCAGTACGAATGCCGGAGCAGTAACCAAACAAACAGGCCACGGACGCGTGCGATCTTTCCTTTCTCTTCCTCTTCCTATCCCCCGCCCCTTACGTACACTTTTGTATACTTACATGCACTACACTACAACACATGTCCGGACCGGTCGGGCTGATAGTAGGGCGACGCCGGATTCCGGATCTCATCATCTAGCAGGGGAAGATCACCGCCATCTCTCGAGGGGGAAACATGCACTATGCTTATGGTAATGATGACAGCCGTTGACGCGCCCGAAATCACCATGCAATCAATTATGTAATGTAATGCTATTATTTATTTTGTCTGCCAGGATGGCCGAGGGGTGAAGAGTATGTTTCGATTGAGCCCTTCGGTCCGAAGGGTCGCGGGTTCGAGTCCTGCATTGGGCATGATTGTTTATTCCTTGTCTCTCATGTATATTGTCGTGGAGGGCCTCGCATTCGGCTGACCCCAGATCAAAGTAGCCCACCGGTATGTGAGTAGTGTATAGTCGGACATGTGTCCCGTCGGAACGTAAAGGGTAACCTACTGTCGGCTAAATAAAAGCTCTAGAAAACAATCTATTATTTTGAGAGGACAAAAAAGGATACACAAAAACTGGCAATTTTTCACGTGTCAAATTATAATGAATGTTGCGTATACATCTTGTGAAGTTTTCAACACAAGGGCGTTGCCCGACACCTGTAAGTTAATAAATATTAGTTTGTGTTTGGAGGCAATTATTTTCCAAATGAGGCCTTCACTAAGAAGTAACAATTACGAAAATACATGGTTGTTTGTCGATAAATAAAATTATTAGTAGATCTGAATATCTCAGAAAATAAACGAAATTAGAATGCGAGTTTCTATTTGAGAGCTTGAAAGAGAAACAGACTCTATTTAAAAATATTTTAAACCATAAACATTTTTCTTCCTGCTCACTTGTTTTGGTTTTCTCTCGCTCATGTATTTTGAGATGTGGAGAGGATGCTGATGTACAATTGAAGTGCTAATTTATAAAATAAAATGCGTCTATGAAAGGTCGTTGTTATATTTCGTTATCCCATCATATTTTATAAAGATGCACTGTTTTTAGCCATGTGATTTAACCCGGGAGTGCTCGCAATAGATCTGTGAGATCCAAGGCACGGAAAATTTGATGCTTCTGAATTATTGCGATGCATTAGTCGTCTGATATTTCATGTACTTCCTTTCATTTCATGTCATTCCTTCATTGTACTTTCGTGATTTAGCCTGGCCTTTTATTTTTATCCCTTTCGCTGTATCATTTCCCTTGAGGATGTTGAAACGTGATCGCTGCACTGCGCGATTTCTGTCTCACACGTTGGGTGCAATGGTGAGATTGCAGTGCATTGTGAACTCCTGTCCTGAGAGGTACATATCATGGCATATCTTTCCATAAGTGTTCAGACGAGAATTCTGCAGTGTAAGATTCATTAACAATTGCATTGGGGAACATGTACAAACTGAATAAAATTTGTACTTCAGTAAATGGACCTTCAAATCATTCGCATTCACAAAACTTTCAGCTCTATCTGATACATTGCGGGCACTGGTGAGTCTACTTATTGCGAGCACTGGTGTAAGTCTGCCTTTTGCGGGCACTGGTATGAGTCTACCTATTGCGGACACTGGCGTGAGTCTACCTATTGCGGACACTGGCGTGAGTCTACCTATTGCGGACACTGGCGTGAGTCTACCTATTGCGGACACTGGAGTGAGTCTACCTATTGCGGACACTGGAGTGAGTCTACCTATTGCGGACACTGGCGTGAGTCTACCTATTGCGGGCACTGGTGTGAGTCTACATATTGCGGGCACTGGCGTGAGTCTACCTATTGCGGACACTGGCGTGAGTCTACCTATTGCGGACACTGGAGTGAGTCTACCTATTGCGGACACTGGCGTGAGTCTACCTATTGCGGGCACTGGTGTGAGTCTACCTATTGCGGACACTGGCGTGAGTCTACCTATTGCGGACACTGGCGTGAGTCTACCTATTGCGGGCACTGGTGTGAGTCTACATATTGCGGGCACTGGTGTGAGTCTACCTATTGCGGACACTGGCGTGAGTCTACCTATTATGTGCACTGGTGTGAGTCTACCTATTGCGGGCACTCCCGGGTTAAAAGAAGCATCCCGAATGGTGGCAGGGCCGTAAGTCCAGACCGAATGACGACCCAGAGGCGCAGGCCGCGGGTGCACAGCGCGTTCGCGTGCTCTTCCGTGGCTGCGCCGGAATCGCTGCGCCGAGTTCCTCGCGCGGCAAAAAGCGGGCGCGCGGCGCGGGGCAGTGCGCAAGGGCGAGCGACCGCCCGGGGCGACGCACGCGGGCGCAGACGGCGCCACGCTCCGCTGCACACAGCCGCAGTGGGCCCGCGCGCCCACCCGGCGGCGCAAAGCGGAAATGAATTCACATATAAATAGTAACAAATAATAAAAGCAATGTAATAATAATAAAATAGTGGTGTCCGTGGTTGGGGCAAGAGATGCCAATGTCAAAAGTCGATCCTATCAAATGATTATTAAATTAATCTCATTAAATTTAATGACCGTTAATTTTTATTTGCTCTAATTGTGCAACGCGTCAACGATATTTCTGTTGTTTTTTTTCAAGTACTGAAAAAATATTCTTTATAAATAGTCAGAAAAAGTACAACTATTAGTAAAATTAAAGTACAATACGTCGTACAATTATTAGAGGAAATAAAAATATGAAGAGTTTTTGAAAAATTACTCTCTTTAAATTTAGTGAGGTAAATTCAATAATAATAATAATAGTATTAAATAATATAATATTATTAATTTATGAGACAGTTACAACTAACAAACATTGAATGTTTTCAGAGTTAAGTAACATATCGAAGTGTCACTGACCAAGAGATGGACCTAACAAACAAGAAAGACAGCGAGTTTAATTGGAGAGTTAAGAAATCATTTGGAGTCTTCTGAGAAGAAGAAAAAAACTTTTGTTTCTCAGAATTATAGTAGATTTACTCTATCAGTTACTAAAACAATGAAAACAAAACATATTCTTCTGTTTTCACAAACTGCAACACTGCAACATCCTACTGTACGAAGTAGAAAGAATAAATTTCGAATGTTCTCTTCTTTTTAGAGCAGTGACTAGACAAGCGATGACAGGCTCATCTTCTCATTTGTCACGCTTACTCGAACAGACTCGAAAAAAAGAAAGAAAAGCACGTTTCCGAGAATGTTAATTTGAAGCTTAATGGATTTAGTAAGAAACGTCTCTTTTAGACCTGAAGACTATCATTAATTTTTGAGGAGTAAGGTAATATATTTTCCTGAAACGTCATACTACAAATAAATCGTAAAAATATTTTTGCCCCGTATTTCTTTAATGATATTGTTCGTAATGCAAGATGAATCTTGGGATCTCTACTAGCTAGTTGGACGGTGAATTTCTACACTCAAGTTATATATGACGCGGCAAAGTGCTATCAAGCATTATTAGATTATAAAAATGTGTTTCAACTCTCCATTATAATGTATAAGGAGCACAATTATGGATTTTCCACAGACAATAAAGATCATACTTACCATATATAATTGGTGTATGAATTTATTAAGTCGTAATAAATACGTAATAATATCTAATGAATTTATTAAGTCTAATAAATACGTATTGATATCCAGAAAGTCCTTTGGGATGTAAATGGGATGTTTTGCCACTGTGGAATGCTTAAGATACTGTGTGCAGAGTTAGCAGTTAGTTATAGTAACAGTGTTATCGTATTTTATTTTACAATTTTTCTCTTCTCAAAAATTCCGTTGTTTATTGTCTCAAATAACGCATTTTATTCTTACAACACTCGTTTTGTATATGCGTATCATGTTTTTACAAGCAAGTACTACTCCATCTCCTTACGCAGGGATCATATATTAACTAACGCTGTACTAAACGTTTCTTGCTGACACCTGTAAACACTCACATCATATTAGCAATATTTTTTGCCATGTATCATTGACTGCAGTAATTTTCAGTTTGCACTTTAAAATTTTGAATGTAGGTTTACAAATTACTATCTGTGTATTAATTACAATGGACCAGTTACTCGCACAGGCCATCTCTTTCTCCTTCTCTTCTCCTCTCTCTTTTCGCTATCTCTATTTCCCTTCCGTTTCCTTTTCTTCTTCTAATTCTTACTCCACTTTTTCTTCTATATTTCCTCCCGTTCTGACGATCTTTACTCCTGCAAGCCTTCTCTTTCTTTGTGCATAAACCAAACCAAATTTGAAGCGTTGACACCGTCTTCATAAATCGATCACGCAGCTATTTACCGAGCATCTATTAATTCGTTTAAAATCCTGACAACTACATTTGCAGTATCCTGTAGCCTTCAATGAAGCTCTTTGAGGCGTGGGGGCGGCGGCGGCGGCGGCGGCGGGGGCGCACCTGGGCGTCGAGCGGGTGGTCTCCGGCACAAAGGGAGCGAGCGGCTCCGGCGGCGGGGCCTTCGAGCGTACTTTACGAGCTGGGCGGGGCGTGGGGTGGGGGAGGGGCGGGGCGCGGGCGGCGCCGAAGACGCGGGAGACAGTTTTATGCTAGCCGCCGCCTCTCTTGACCCCCGCTGGACGTGCCGCGTGCCGCCTCAGCGAACGGCGCCGGTTATTACGAAGAGCTACAAGGATCCCGGCACCGCTGTGTGCACAGCTGTGTAGCATCACTTGTGTTCGACCTGTGAGGTCGACACCGTGAAATGTGATATCTGTATCCATTGGATCAGCTTGTATTACTGTCGGACCATTTTTTGTCGCAGTTGTATTTCCTACCATATTATAACAGTAATATATGATTACTTTATTGAACTTCTTTATGTATTGAGAACTCAAATACCTAAATGTACTGGCGCATTGATGTCAGTTTCTCGTTCTTCCTTAATTCCATTATTTATGTCATGTAAGTTTCTGGAGCTTAACCCTACATGCCCTGTTACTACCAGGAAAGTATACTGTTCTTTACAAATTTGTACAATGTTATCTGCGTATCTAATATTGTATTCGAATATCGTGATTTTAATTGCTCTGTGGTATAAACCAAGTGTAATAATATGCCCCGTCCTGGTATAAATGAAGTGTAATTATTCTTTACAAACAAGGGTAAGTCCCCGTTTTCCGAATGCGAACCGTCCGCCCAGTCAGCAGCTGCCCATCAACCCGTGTTAACGGCTGCGTGTCACGGAAAGCACTCTCGCGGGCCCGTCGATTGCATCGGGCGGCGCCGCGCCTCCAATCGACGCGACGCGACGAGGCGCCGCCGTTTAGCGAGCGGCGGCGTGACGCCCACAGACAACTCGCCCCCCGCTCCGCCCCGCCATTCTCTCCCACCCCCACCCCTACCCGCTCCGCCTCGCCCCATTCTCCCCCCGCCCCCACACATCTCAACCTCCGCTCCAGCCCTACCCGTCTAACCTCGCCACGCCCTCCCCCCGTCGGCCCTGCCCAACGCCCCACCTATTCCCGTCCCGTCCCGCCCCGCCTCGACCCGCCACGCACACCCCACCCACGTTCGCCCCGCCTACCATGCCCACCCCGCCCATCCCTCCAACCCCGCCGACTCCGCCCACCCGGCCAACCCCGCCAACCACTCTCATCCCGCTCACCCCGCTAACTCCGCTAACATTGCCACACTACCCACGCTGCCCAGGCTGCTCCATACATTGTCCTCATCGCTCTCCCCGCCTACCCTCCCCCTTCCATTCCATTCCCGCCCTGAGGCAAAACTTGCGCTTTTGCTACAATTCGGGAGCTAAGGGTGGTTTATCTTCATACAATTCGTGGGCACTTGCATTAGATTTGTTACTTCGACTGACACCGAAAAGCTTCGATCTACGTGCAGTCGAATTGCTGACACCTGTCGACCTGCGCGAGGGCGTGACAAGCAAATCACAGACAACTGAGTGAATTTTTTGAAGTGAAAATATATTTCCTAGCACGAATATGCTGTATCCGTACTTGTTGCCGACAACGTCGCTTGCCATCCGAAGGAGTAATCCAGCCCATTTGAAGATCTGCTCAATAGCAACGCCTCTCAAGGTAGGCATCTCAAATTCTCGTCGATCTCGTAAATGTTTTCTTACCAATACTAAGAAAGTAGTTAGGGTATTTCTTTTTCTTATTTCGGGGATGAACAATTTTATTACTGTTTCTCCTAATTCACCAATACTTACTCTCACGACTCCACAAAGGAGGTTCCCATCTCTGGAGAATGAAACGATAACAAAATCTCTACATGTTCGGCCAGGTTGGAACGTCACTCAGCGACCGTAATAACGAGAACTTATTACCTCTCAGTGTGGTGCGTCTTAATGTATTCTAGAATCTTTTAGCGAGTCAAACGTCATTTAGGGACTAATCATGTTTCAGCACTTAAAAGCAACACCAAGAGACAATATGATGCTTAATGGTCAAACAGAATGTGTTTCCATCACCTCTTCAGTATTAAAATCGGTTTCTGTTTCTTTGCAACAGATTTTTGATTTGATTTATTGGTCAAAACCTAGAAAAAATTGTATGTGTCGTATGAGGAGAATATTATTTGCGTACGTTTCCTTGAGTTCCAGAATCCCTTCCCAACATTTTAACTATAAATACGATAGTTGAAAAATGAATAAAGATAAAATAACAAGCCAAATGATAATAAAATTTAAAAAAGGGCGAGATAAGCAACATTTGAAAAACTAGAGATACATTCCACGAACTTTGTCAGCAAAACTTCGCATTCCCACATTAGTGCCACGCATGTTTCCGACATACCACACCAGACAATTTTTACTTTTCGTGCTTTTATTGCGAAGTTTGCCTCAATTGACCCATAATTGGATTTGAATTGTTTTTACCTTTCGTCGTGTCACCTTTTGGTTCCTTGATACTTAATTGCTTATGAATAAAACCTGTATTTGCCATTCAACCTTCACTGCCTTTGAGTTCAAAATACTCATTTAGTTCTAGTTGTAAGTAATAAAGTTAAGTGTTAAGTTCAAGTGTTCACAGTTACATGTATGTCGTGCAAATTAAACCCTGGAAAGTTTATTGCCTTTTAACAACCTTCAGTATTATTGTAGTGACTTCGCAATAAAATCAGGGTTGAAAACCGAGTAATAAGACCTTATGAAAATTCCAACGTTTTCCACGAAAACTTCCGGTCGTCATTTCTTAGTCTATTTCTTAAAAATGCTTCTTTCTTTCTTCTTTTGCTCTTCATACGCAAATACTTATTTTCTAAGATGTGATCCTTGTTATTTGGGTATTGTTGTAATCCCCTCAAAAGATAACAAAATTGTCCTGAAAGGTTGCTTAGGAATTAAATGTTTCAATAAATTCAATTAAAAAATGTTTATATTGTTTTTATAAATTGATTATTTTACAAGTCATTATTATTTTCATATTTATTCCATTATTTTATAAGATTATACTTTGTTTTCTCTCCATTTTTTCATGTTCGATCTGGGTTGTCAATATTGTGTTGTTCCTATTTCACTATACGAGTAAAAAAAGAGAAGAAATAGTTCCATGTCCAGCAGACGCTTCTTAAAGTAGTGTTATAGAGCCGTTTATCTCCATTCACTTGATGTATAGTGTACGATCTACGAGTTTTACTTCTTTATAGTGTACCTACATGTCGACTTGGCAGCCCTAAGTATCAATAAAACAATGTTTAGAACGTTTATTGCAATTCAGTCTAGGGTATTAAGTAGTTCAACGACCTTACGTTGGATCAGGTCAAGTAGAATATCAGTGTAGTGAGAATTTAGATACGTGGATAATGTATTAAACATTTCAATATCTCTTTGCCCACAAAACACTTATTGTTTTTCTGATATTATACAACTTTTCTCTATTTCTTCTGTTTTGTAGTTTCACTATCATCCAATTAACGGTTCTATTTTATTTCTAACTTATTTTTGTTGAACTAAATTATCTTTTTTCTCGAAAATTAAACGTTAAAATTCATTCTTAATTTCGTGACTAATTTAGTCAGTCTTGATTTTCTCTAAGAATTTTAATATTTGTTGAAATATTTAAATATAAAGAGTTTTTTAAATGAATGACAATCTGATAATGTTGAGCATTTTACTCCTACACTTTTGTTAAGCGACACAAGCAGACGCACCATTCTAACATATGAATGCGCTTAACTCTATGGCTCAAGTTCATCATGTACACTCAAGTAGATAAATGAGAATCTCATATTTTTTGTGGCGATGTTTCTACAGAATAATAATACCGGAAATAGTGATATTTACACCAGACGATGAATTAATTTCGTGTACAGTACTTCTTAATTTTCATTACAAGTCATCGAGTTTCCTATTTGCTTCAGTTTTTGGTAAAAGAAAGAAGATACAATTTGAATAATTTCAGTTTTTAATAGCTCTCTAAAAAAATTAATAATTTAAATGTTAATAATTTCAATTTATATTCAGAATGTTTATAATTTCAATTTTAAGACAACGATAAACTCCACTGGGAAACAAGATCCAGCTTGAAAGATATGAGACGTAGCTCATCATTCTATTTGGCAGATAGAAACAGATTTTACTCTTATTTGTAATAATACTGCTGCCCCAGTCACGTAATTCTTTTTTTCTTTTTTACCGATCGATACTCTTGTGACTATTCACAAAAAGGGTGGTCGCGTACCTTATGTCAATAATATCAAGGCCAATAAAACAAGCTGGTATCGCTCCTATATGCGAAGGCCGCTGCGGTTGCACAAGCCTTTCGTGGAGCGACTGCGTTCCTCCTGCGAGGTTATCAGATTATCTCGCAGCCGAGTGGGCGTAATCTCGGGGTGAAGAATGTAAAAGCGTATTTATATAGCACCTGTGAAATCAGGATCCGGGTCGAATGTCTATAATGTCGCTAATACCATACTGGAACACATCCGCAAATCTCTCATGTTTCCTGATGAAATGTATGATATGTTTGTGTTCGATTTGCATACTAGATGGTAGATATATGTGTGAGGAGTGTAAGATCAATAACACGATCTTCTTTGTGAATATATTTAAATGAATACCAATTGTTGATTTTTTTTATTTCTAGATTTTTGTAGTTACGTGAAACGATGTATCAATATTGACTGGTTTGAACGACTCGTTAATTCAATTGAATGTTTAGAAAAATTGACACACATTCTACATTGCCACATTTAATTATCCATTAAAATCACTCATCATTATTGAAAATGTTGTGGCTAACTATAATAGCATTGTTCCTGAGCAGTGGCGTCGTTTGATTGATTGATTGATTGATTGATGTTCCCTAGCACATTAACTGCTGTTGTTGGACCCGCTAGTACAGTGAATATTTTAGCTCAGGAGGTAGAAGTTTTCGTCCCCAGCTGGATGGTGAGATCTGACGCCGACCTATAGGTCGGCTTGCAGGAGCTTTCCAACTTCAGGTATCTCTTCCAGCGGGGCACCGCCCCAGTCGGGACAAGCTCTAAGCTCCCGAATATGTGTAGTAGCGTAGTGTGAAATAACTGTGTGTATGTGTGTGTGAGTGAATGGAGAGGAAAGATCGAAGAAGAGGAAGTTCGCGCGCAGTCCATGGCGCGTTAAGATACGACATTCACCAGCTATTGATGCGAGAAACCACGGAAAATATATAACCTCGGAACTTTATAGCTATAGTAAAAAATCTGCCATTATCGGATTGTCAGCTAGGTCGCATTCAGTCGCTGTCTGGAGGAGATTTGTAGCGGCTGGCTGGTCTGATCGGTAGTTTTCTGTGGATTCTCCGATCAACACCAGACGAATGCCGGAGCAGTACCCTAACAACCGCGCGCTATTTTTCCTTCCCCTTTCTTGTCCTATCCTCACCCCTTGCATGCACACACACACGCACACACACACTAACATGTACTGCACTACCACGCATGCCAGGACCCGGTCGGGGGCTGAGAGCTTAGGCCTGGGGCGGTGTGCCATTGGTGGGAGATATCTGACTAGGGAAAACCCCGCTAGTCGACGGTTGGTCGGCGCCTGATCTCACCATCCAGCTGGCGAAGATCACAGCCACCTCCCGATGAAAAATCATGCACTACACTTACGGATCTAATGCCAGTAGTTGACGCGCACGGATTCACTAACAATCAATCTCCATCGAATTCGCAGCAGAGGCAAGAGGAATGCTGAGTCTGAGCTAACTCGACTAAAAATGATGTCTCTTTGGCGAAAATGCAGATATTTTTTACTGTCCTTTGGTGTCTCTTACTTCTCATAAATGTTCAATTATCAGACGAGACACAAACGCAAAACAAAATTACCAAAATATATATTTCTCGATTCAATTTAATATAAATATGGTAGATTATGAGCTGAACACGGATAATTTGTCTTTGGAAACCTTTTAGCTAGAGTCTTTACACAGAGGACATATTCCGGGAAACGTACTTTCGGAACTTTCACAGGAACGCTGTCAAAATTTGCTTCCAGTGCGCGTTCGGCGATGGCGGTCGCTCGCCAACTCGTTTCGTTTGAGAAGTTTCCAAAGCTGCGTCTGCGTGAATCGGCGCACTTCAATGGGAGCTGCCGCCTTTCAGGTGCGTCCAAACCGCCAAGGCCGCTCTTGTTCGATTCGTTCACACGAGACAACGGCGCATGCGCACTCCCTTCTATGGAGTGCCTGGTTTCAAAAGACACCGCCTCCTTTGGTGTAAGTTTCTATTCGGGCTGATTCCTCTAGAAGCACCAGAATTAGATTAAAGTAATAGGTTTCATGGGTACTGTGCCGCAGAATTTAAAGAAACACGCATTTAATGGTTCACTAATATTTTTATTTTCATTTTTGAAAATAAATTTAATAAAACGAAAATTTGTGAAATCTGGTATCGTTCGTTCGTTTACGAACGGTGCTGCGCCACAACAATAAGCTTTGTATATAGCCAACTTTCTTCATCCAGTTTTGTTAAAACTTCTGTGTGATACTTTTTATTTGAAATAAATTCTCTCGAAATCTTTTTGCCCGCTACTCCCTAGCTCATCTGAATCGATTAGAACTACTATGTGATAATTTTAATGTTAATGTACAAATACGAAATATTATGCTGAGGAAGCTTTCGTCTTAATGAACTACTGGAGGTTCTCAACTAACTAAAAGGGTATTATGAGTTGTAATGTCTAATATTTACTTACTTTTAATAATCCGTCGTCCAACATAGTGATGATCAAAGTGGAAGGGCTTTGTTAAAATTTGCACTCTATGCTTGGTACTCGGGAAGAAAATACTAATAATTAATAATATAATGATATAATAGTAATTATCTGCGGCATCTCGTGTATTTTTGTGGTATTATTTTGTAATTGTTTGAAATTGCAGGAGAAAACATAGAATCATCCGACGTCAGAATGGGGAATTGGAATACTCATTCGAAATAATTCAACTTGATGTCAATATTACCAACGCTTTTATTCTTGTCTTAGTCAAAGATATTAATAAGAATTCTGACTGTCCGAATTCAAAATTCTAAATTACAGGTGTGCTGATGATTACAGCATCTAAAGCTTCTATTTAGAGAAATAAAAAATATCAGTTATTTATATTAGCAACACGCTTCAGTATATTAATATTCCCTTTCTCTCATTGAAGACTTTCCTTTTCTGAAGTTTTTTTTTCATTGTTATCGTAGCTACATTACCAGTAACGCTAATGATAGGGCTAGCTACAGGGCTTATGTCCCAATATACAGACACTACTGGATACGATCTCCTGCATCCCATATATCGAACGCATTAAACTGGTTAATAAAGTAGGATTGCAATTATCCTTAATTTTGATTGAAACACGAGGGGAAGCCCTCAAGTATAACAGAAGAGCTGCTAGAATACTTCCTCCGACATCCCTTACATTAGATCTACAAAAAGTCTGGACGTAAATGTTGTTGACCGTGACAATTTGACACAGACATGGAGTAGATATAACAGCACCTTTGGGGAGTCCCCTATTCATGAACGACTTAATGAAGTCTCCGAAACAGGTTGACCAGTGTATCCTACGGAGCTCACCCCCTTCGGTGAGATTAATTAAATTGTAAATTATACAAAGATAAATTTATAATTTTATTAACATTCGAGAAGCAATTACAAATTCGTTCCTTTTTTCAGAATTTGGAATATAATATAAAAGACAGAAAGAAAGAAATATTACTAGAAAATGCAGAACTGAAGTAAATTTTGCACAAGATGCTCTCTCATTATCATGTTCTCATTTTAGAAGAAGGATAATAAAATTAAAAACTTCATTGACGTTTATCAACTCGAAAGGGATATCGTGTTAAGATGGTTCGACATCAATCACTGGGACCGCGTTTCGATACCCATTCCTTTCGAGAGGATTGATGGATTTTTCGAATACGTAGACTGCTATAGTCATTATTCCCTTAATAATAGTGAGTGTTTTATCCCGGGAAGAGTCGGTTTTCCTTCTGAATGAGATCCGGAGCCGATCAACAGGAGGGCGTGCGGGAGATCCCCCCTTCCGCCCCAGCCGGAGCTTTAAGCTTGTGACATGTCTTCTGACGAGTGTTGTAGTATATTGCATGTGGTTGTGTGTGTGTATGTGTGTAAAGGGAGAGGATGGAACAAGGGAGAGGAAAGAATGATCGTGCACGGTCCGTGACCAACTTGGTGGAGCACTGCTCCGACATTCGCCTGATCCTGACTAGAGAAGCATGGAAAATTGGCAATTAGAGCAGCCGGCCTCTACTGAACTCGACCTAGGTATGTGGCTGATGTCGAAAAACTCGAATCCCAGGACATTTGGTCGGTCGGTGCAAAAACAGCCGCAATGCTAGTTACGAGTTAAAATCAGCCAGTTCGTTCCTTTTGGAATTTGTGATCAACAAAGGGGTTTGCTGCAGAATACCTCGGGATACTCCAGTTATCCTTGCCTCTCATTTCACTGTCCTCTCCACAGTTACAAACGTTATACATATCATCATAATCATTGCACTTTTGTATCGTTGTAACTCCTGATGAGCTCCAGTTATGGCAGAGTGAGGGCCTCAAACAAGAACACTCCAAATTCAGAAATGTTTTGCCGAGCTACGCCTCTCTCAACGATGCTCGCGAGGTTTTAATTTAGTTCCTATTGCATCAGGCGTACCACTCCAACGGCGCCACCTCTGTACGCGATTTGTCCTTGTTATGGCTAGTGACTCCACTCCTTTCCGAATGATACTACCCTAACATTCGAAGGTACTGCGGTTACAAAGAAAAAAGCGATCACAAACAGATGTAGTTCGTGAGTTTAGGTCAATCACAATATCTACCAACCAACGTTTGTGGCTATAGGAGAGCTTAGGCTTCCATGGCCGGAGTCAAGATGTAGATTATTTGTCCTGAAGACACTACCGCTTAGACACAGTCGCCAACTTTATGGTGGCCAAAACGTTTACTGTTCGTAGGACTCGGCGTCTCCAGGACCGCCAAGAATCTATTGGCTTGACTTTCATATTTAGACTTCGTCAAGGAAGTAGATAAAATGTATGTCATATATCATACGCCACCAAAACTCTCATTTTACCCCATTATGTGGTGATATCTACTGTTCTGATGAAGGTTAAATAAACAGCTGAAACCTGAGCCCGTAGATCTTGTCTTGACATTGAATGACCTCAACTGTACAACCAGTCTCATAATTTCAAGGGGAAAAGATATTTGTAGTAAAGCGGTATTGATATTGGTGATATTAGTTAAACATGTTTCAATTATATGTGGTTTTATCTAGAAACTTCCATTTATAAGCAGATTTTAAATACGTTTCTTATCATTAAATAGTAACTCAAACGTGTAAAACAATCTCTTTGAAGCTGTCGCTTCTAGTTCCGCTGGCTCGTGGACAATTTGCTCGCTCAACTCGAGCAACTGCCCCGCCTCGTGTACAAGCACGTGTGGGTTGGGTGTAACTGCTGCGGAGAAAGTTCAAGGTACCCCGTGGGTCGACGTATCGTATTCTTGTCGCAAACAGCGCGCTGACAAAGCTTTGTTTGGAATGGCGCGCTTGAACGAACATGATTCAAAGACGGGTAAAAAGAGAATATTGATGTTGCTTTTGGAAAGGAAAATTATACTGTGGGAAAGTGTAAACATCAGCGATGATTCCATACAATTCAAAGATAAAGCTTTCTAAATTGAATTTTTACTGACTCTATGATTACCGTTGAAAAGTAGTATTTTTTATTATACATGAAAAACAATAGTATTGTGATTATTAAATTTCGATTTAATGTAAACTTCGAAATTTGAAGAGAAAAAATATTCATGCAATATGTAGTATATCCAATGTTGTTACTAGCATGTAATAAAGAGAGAAATTCAGTGAGAACAATTAAAATACGTAATGCAAAACACATTGCAATGATTAGGATATCATAAGACTCTAAAATATATGATTTGTACGTAAATAACACAAACATGCTCTGATTTCACTTCGTGATACCGGTGCAGAACTAGACAAAGTTGATTCTGTTGAAAAAATCACTGTTAAAATACAGCTAACAAACTCAACATCTCTATTAAAGTTTGTGAGGGGGTGTAGAAACAGTGCATCTTTGAATAATTATCGTATATCCTTTAATAATTAATAATTTACTGAATGATTACATTGTACAGACTTAGCCTGTAAAAAGCTATATAATTCTCGATAATGTATTGTTGTTGGGATTGGTAATAATGCAACACGGCTTTATGAAAATGGCCTATACATGGATAACATGTTACACATTGCAAAGGTTATATCACAATTACAGCACCAAATTTGTTCAGTACCGTTGTCGCGTTTTCAATGTTGGTTATTGCGCGGTGAAAAATCTTGCCTTATGATCTCATAAAATGTCTTAGTGCAAACTAATGGAAACGAAATACAAATGTTAGTTAATAGAATTTCAATTAGCCTGTTTTGCCAAAACGATTTCTATCTTGAAAACTGTAAAGAAAGAATAAAGATCGTATCACCAACCCATCAATGTTGAATACGAAGTTCCAAGATATAAGCTGAGCTGACTAGATTGTAAAACTCTAATTCTCTATTTATAGAATAATTAAGAATTGTAATTCATCAAATAACGTGGCAATATTTCACAGAAAATGAATGAAATTCGTAGTATACTTATTCATGGAGTTAGATATTTTTATAGTAACATTTTATCGTAATACTGAGGTGATATATTTCGATATTCCATTGTAAGGTAGGATTGTCTATATATTGGCGATAATGCTTTTCTTGGTCAGGAAGATATTGTTTCCTTCGGAGGTCGAAGGCGCGTCTAAGCGCATGTAAACAGCGTGTGGAGCGTGGTGACGGCGGCGGTGGGCGAGTGGAGGCGTGAAGTGGGGGAGTGGGGGGGGGAGGCGGGGCGCGGGCGGCGAAGGGCGCGGGGGCTGCAAATGGCAAGGTTGTCCAGGCGCGCGCCTCCCGCCGCCGCCGCCGCCGCCACGGCTGCCGCCGCCGCCGCCGCCGCCGCCGCAGCCGCCGCCCGCCGCCGCCAGCCGCGCCGGTTGCCAAGGATACAGATCCACGCGCACGCCGACGCCGCCGTGCGCGCGCGCGCGTTTCGGCGGCCACCAATGGCAGCAGCGGTTGCCCGGCCCCGCCCCTCCTCCCGCGCCTGCTTCCAGCCCCCTCCTCCTTTCGTCTCGCCCCCGCCTCGCACCCCGACGGCACCCTCGGCCACCGCAAGCAATGTTTCCACCTTCTCCGACAGAGCCTCTGTCTTCATTTCTGCAACCGCCTCCTCTTACGTCCCGTCCTCCGCGTCCATTTCCACTTTCGTCTCCGGTTTCATAATCTGCCTTCACATCCTCCTCTGCCGTTGCCACCACCTTCTTCAGAGTCTCCTTGCCCACCGCCTTCCCTACCGCATAACCCACCCCGTTCACCACCGCCTCCACCACCAACTCCGCTTCCAACTGTAACTCCGCCTCCACTTTCAACTCCAACTCCCCCTCCACCTCTAACTCCACTTCCACCTCCACCTGTGGCATCGCCTCAGTTACTCGTACCGAAACCAGCACCTTATTCGCCACCGCCCAATTTCTTTCTCCTCTCTCCCAGCATTCTTCACCTGCCCTTAATCTATCCCGCCGTCGTCTGCCCCTCCTAGCATTGACTCAGCATCATCGGTATCGCTATCATCAGAGACTCCATTTATACCACCACTAATGCTCGTCAAGGACCATTTTCGTCACTACCATTACGTCTTACCACGACGACCACCATCTCCTTCACCTCCACTACTTCCTTTGCTGACGCCTCCGAGGCGGCCGCCTTCGCAAGCTGACCTGTTTGGAGGGCACGTGCGTGGCCGACGCCTCAGGCGTTCCGCAGGAGTTTGTAGGCGGTCCTTGGCCACGCCTAGACAGAGAGCGAACGAAGATACCGAATACTGTTCCCCCGCCCGCGGCAAGCGCCTAAGCGAGGAACGCGTAGCCTGCACTAACCTCGGGTTCCCCATCTATAATTCCATTTAGAATTAAACGTTTGCGTAGTTTCGTCTTCCAGTGTAATACTTCATTAAGTAACGAATTACAAAAAAATTACTTTACAGGGCAGTTTGTTTTCAAAATCAGGCATGGCATGGAAGTTGACTTTATCTCTAAACGAAATTGTAAAGTGATGACTGTTGTGAAGCTTCAATGTTGTAATCCTTTTTGTGAAGTATAGTGTTTTCTATTTTTTGCTGAATAGTGGGGACAAATCTGAAGCGTAAAATTAATTACTATTCTTTAAAAATGTTAGAATTGCTAAACCGCCCATTTTATTTAAAAAAAATAGAGTATCGATCAAGGGAGTGTAGGATCTAAGTTAATATCCTGAACGAGAATGCGGCCTGGTACTTTGAAAAGAACAAAAGTAACTTTTCTGATCATATGGTATTTATTTCTGTTTTCTTTCCTTTTGCCTTTTCATTTCCCAACTCAATTTGTTCTCGAAATTTTTGTGGATTCTTTTGAGGCTCTGTATCATCGTCATCTTATTGCTTTATCTTGGTAACTACTTCTTAATCGTAGAATTGCTTTCTCTTCCAATTATTCCAGTATTGCATCAATGATCACCGTCTACGCCTATGCTGCGTCTAATGGTTTTGGTTACGCCTTCACTTCGCCGTTTCCTGCTGCTTTCTGGTCTCTGATTATCATAACACCCACGGTTGGTCCTTCTCATCCAAGGAAATTCGGTGTCCTTTTAATTCCACGGCCTTTTTCTATAATAATCGTTCTCTTCCGTCTCACATTCTCGCTGACATTCTAGTGAACCAGTTTTTTTTTTAAAAAAAAGCATCATTAGCTTGCTTTTCTGGGAAACTATCACCATAAAAGTAAAATGTCTGGTTTTTTGCATTAAGCAAAAGAAAAATACAAGAGGTGTCTGACTCTTTCATAGTAAGCTAATTAGTTGTTTTTTTTCGCTCACTGAATAGTAGTACTTATTTCCAAAACTTTCCTTTTTGAAAATGTTTACGCAAATATTGCAGTGTAGTACATTTATGTAAATTCCTGAATGTTCAGAAATATGAATCTCTCAA
Source organism: Acheta domesticus (assembly GCA_031308135.1). NCBI lineage: Eukaryota > Metazoa > Arthropoda > Insecta > Orthoptera > Gryllidae > Acheta > Acheta domesticus. The sequence goes on along the minus strand of JAHLJT010009436.1, from coordinate 196,281,943 downwards.
CAATGGACGCAAAGAAAGAAGTCTCAAAACAGTTTTGTCATTTCGACGTTTAATTTCAACGGAAATATTTGCTCGTAGTAACGTTATATGCTTTTGTACTACTCACGCTGCTTGTCAACATTTCCAGTTGCACGTGTGTATTGTGCCGTTTCAATCAATTTACTTTTAACAACGATCGGAGGGATTTTAAGTCATAGACAGTATTGTTAATTTTTTTATCGCCTACTTCCGTGGTGGGGGAGATAGTATTTAATATTGTTTACAGTGACCTGAGAACTCTCAAATATTCCTTCAGCAATCACAGAAACTTTCTTAACAATGATTTAACGCAAATTGACATCTTGCAGTGACAAATGCAGTCATTCTTAGTGAATCCACGGTCTTGTAAAATTCATTGTAATACTAATTAATATTGTCATTACAAGTGCATCTGGATGCTAAAGGGTCAAACAGGAGATTTTTGAGACCATCTATAGTAAGTTAACCAGCAAAACTTAGCTAATGCTTTAAACAAAAATATCACGTGCACAAATTGCCTTAAGATTTATCGCCTCACTCTGATTTCCAAATGCTTGCAAAAACATAACTTTTCTTTTTTCAGCTAGATTTACTCCAGTCCCAAGACATTGCCCCTCCCCCTACATGTTCCGCTGGTCAACTAAAAATTAAATCACCTCCAAGATTTATCTCCTCTGCGGATTTTGTTATCTCAATATACCACAGCCGAACCCTCCACAGTTTTATTTGTCTTTTTCGCTTCGGCGGCGGTGTTTCTTTGGGTGATTTGGAGCCCATTTCCACTTCTCATCCGGTGCTCCGGCGTCGCCAACCGGATACAGCGCTCCCCACACGTTAACGACCGCCGCAGAAGTAAGTTGTAGCGCAGGGCAGGCGGCGGCGGACAGTGTGTGGTGCGTTGGCGGAATTACATGGGCTCCTCTCCTTTTTGTCCGGGGCGAGCGCGCGGGCGGTGCTGTGACCTCAGTGGGTCGCGTGAAGACCGCGGGGCACAATGGGCCGAAATCTCACGTGCGTCGGGACTTTTTTATATCCAAACTTTATGACGATGGGAGCCGCGGTGGTTCAGTGGTAGGGTACTGGCTTCCTGACCTGAAGGACCCAGCTTCGATTCTCGGTGTAGGCTGGGATTTTGTCTGGTGCTTTCCATTCAGGGCGGCTCTGGGGTCGACTCAGCCTTTACAAGTAAGTACTAGGATCTTTACTGGGAATAAAGGTGGCCGGAGCGTTGTGCTCGCCACACAACCTCCTTGCGCCGACGGCGACGAATAGGTGGAGCCCTACCTTCACCTCCCCTGTGAGCGACTTCGACCTGTGAGCAATTGCACACCTTTACTTTTACTTTTACTTTTACTTTATGACGATACCTCGAGTGGAGGAATGATACTGATGACCACTAGGTGATAATGAAGATATGATACGAATGATGATGGAATAGTGGCGGAATGTGAGTGGTAAGGGGAACGGGATAACACTGCGAAAATCTAACGTAAATCCGCACTCTTCCACAAATTCCGCATGGATTGGCCATGATTGGAACCCCGGTTCCAGTGAAGGCAAGCAAACTGTGAGACCCTTACAACACACGATGCCCCTGTTTCCTGGGACTTAATGAAAGAGAATTTACATAGAAAATCTAAATCTAAATAGTTGTACATTACATGGCGCTACCACTTCTCAATTCCACCTAACATCCACCCTGGCGGATGAGTTATATTTTTATATCATAAGGGAATGGACCTTATGGGAATGGAGGATCATCTATCCACCAGTCTGAAAGAAGGAAGGGAAAGTGAAAGTAAGGATGGCCCTCGGTCCGTGGTCCATCCATGTTTCAGACTCTGCAGTTCATGCTGAAATTGATTCCATGAATTGATATGATTGCGTAGGCTTCCGCGGCCGGAATTCATGTGGTCTCGGCTATCCGGGATGAGCCGCGTCATCGATTTGGTGGCTGACGTTTCGGCCAACATATTGTGGCCTTCCTCAGAGCGTACTGCGTCTGAGGAAGGCCACAATATGTTGGCCGAAACGTCAGCCACCAAATCGATGACGCGGCTCATCCCGGATAGCCGAGACCATCTCCATGAATTGAGCTATGGAAGTCGTAGAACCGTAGCAGCTTGCCTGTACAATTCTTAACCAAAGGTTGATCGGCTTCGAGCCAGCTGGAGTGAAAATTTCGTCACCGTAGAACCTTCCGGTCTACAAATCGTCATTTACGGACTTGAAACTGCATACTTTAGTTCTCTCTTGTCTGTAAAACCACCTAAGATCGTTTTTTTCATTTTTTATATAAGGATTTTTTGAAATAATCTAAGGAATCGGAATTTGAAGACATTTGAAGCTCTTGTAAGTTTATCAACAATATCTATGCCTCTCAAGAGCATAGCAAATTAAAAAACTTGATTTTTAACCAGAATAAAAAACATGTATTTCTAATTTCTATTATTCTATAGTTTTAGTATCATCATATAATATAAAAATCTCATCAAGACTGACGTTTTTTCTGACTTCCTGATAACAGTTTGCTATACCTATTTTCTCTCTCCTTTGTTTGGGGGAACTCACGAGCTTTTTAAATATGTTGAACACTGGGATATCACCAGATACTTAAATGCGATATTCTACATCTCAAGTCTTGCTTTCAGCCGAGTTTTGGGGCGCCACATACGGAAATAATACAACAATCTCTATGGACGTATTCTAGCATTTTATGTATTTGAAACACTTATTTACATAGTGGCTGGTAAATTTTTCTTGTTGCTTTTTCTTCATTTTTTTTTTTCTTCATATTTTCGTATTTCTGTCCCTTCTTCATTTTTGTTCATTCTACTTCTCTTTTTTCTTCTCTTCTTCTGCTTCTCTTCTTTCTTCTTCACCTCTTCTCTCTTCTCCTTTTCTTCTTTCTTCTTTCCTTTTCTTCTTTCTTCTTCTCCTTATCTTTTTCTTCTTCTCCTTATCTTTTTTCTTCTTCTCCTTATCTTTTTTCTTCTTCTCCTTATCTTTTTTCTTCTTCTTCTTCTCTTTTTTCTTCTTCCCTTATCTTTTTTATTCTTCTCCTTATCTTTTTTCTTTTTCTCATTCTTTTCTTTTTTCCCCTTCTCTTCTCTCTTCTTCTCATTCTTTTTCTCTTCTTCTTCTTCTCTTCTTTCTTATTCTTCTCCTCTTCTTTCTTATTCTCCTCTTCTTTCGTATTCTTCTCCTCGTCTTTCTTCTCCACATTTTTTCTCATTATTATCTTCCTTTCCTTATGCGCGTTGGTGGCGAATTTGCGCCCAGTGTGCGGCGGCCAGGTGACAAACGAGGAGCGGTGGGCGGCGCCGGCGCGCGCATTGTGGTGGCCCTGGCGGCGGATGCCTCGGCGGAGGGCGCCGCCCATTCGGATGCCGCGCCGTCGCGTTCTGGCGCGCTCAGCATCCTCCTGCCGCGTCTGCTCTCCCGAATTCCTCGTTCGGAGGTCGCTCACCCGGTGGCGTGCTAAGGAGCGGAAAGCCTTATGTTATGGTTGGAGAAGGAGGAATATGCAAATTAATGGAGTCAATAAAAATCTAGAATCGTGTTCTTGGTCGTGATGTTGGCAGTTCTTGTTGTCAGTCTGTAATGTTAGTAAGATGCCAAATTACGTTTCCCCACGACTGTTTTAGCCGATACTTCTGGCAAATGCTTATTTCTAAGACATCGAATTGTGTTGTAATAATATATTACATTAATAATTATATCTAATATTCGATATCTTCACAGAGCTCTTGTTGAAACCTACAATTTTTACCTTGTACATTAATATATCACGACGTCGAGATGAGAAACTCATCAGCTTCTTTTCAAAAAGGTGCATTGAACCGCATAACCATAGAATTGCTCCTTCACATAGAAAAGAAAATACAAAAAATAAAATAATTGTCTTGTAGTTTTGTACACATTTGTATTGCCACTTGATCTAAATTTAGTATCGTTATATTTTAGATTAATAACGTCCTTATCTTTTTTAATACACATGGATTGAATATCCTATGTTTAGAGATGACAAAAGAACATGAATTAATAAAATTAAATGGGTTTTTTACACATTGAACAGGACAAATTTTCAGCATCGTCACATAACATTGAATATATAACTTAACAACTATTACCAAAGTTATCATTGTTACGATTCAACGGCACTGATAGCCGTTGAACATGGAAACAGCCAAACAATGGCACTGTAAATCTCTAGTTTCAGAATACAGGCTTTAGAGTTCACTCAATTTACATATTGCGTAAACGCGTGACATAAGACGGGTCAAGATATTAGGATTCCTTCACATCGACATTTCCGATCAATCGTACATTCTTTCCTTTCCACTCCTCTAATAGGACGTCATCCTTCTCCTGAAATCGTCGTGAAGTGTTCCATAACTGTTATTTTTTCAGCGGGGCGGCCCCTGCTTGAAGAGCCACCGTAGTTCGATCTCGTGCCGCTAGCAGCAGCCCACCACTGTGGCGCGGCGGCCGGCGCCTCGTCTCGCGTGATTTCTTCCCAAGCGCTTTTCGTTCTTTTGCAGCGTCTCGTTCACGTGTTCCAGAGGTCGTTAAGCTGCGAATTTATGACGCCTGTTTGACTCGACCCCTGTGGGCGGGTCGAGACGCCCCGAGGAAGTCCATTTACTCAGTCGTTGAGCGCTGTGATGGAGTCTGGACGGCGCGGGTGCTTATAAAGGAAGAAGAGTTTTGTTATCTGAGAATCTCTTTATAAATGTTTTTAAGCAAAGCTTTATGTGTTGTATCATGTCGATATTGTTTGGACATTGTATTACATAACAGGCATCTTAAAATGTGTAGCCTGCAATATTGTAACATACAATTATATAATATGTGATGTTAAGGACAACTCGAATATAATCACACACCAATTAATGGGGTTTGATCACATAACAAAATCCCATAAATGGGGTCATCTGTCAACAACGTCCTTGAATATCAATATTCAAAACTAAATCAAAAACTTATATAACAACTCAAAACATATTCTTTTAAACTTACATGATTTCCAGCTTCCTCTTTCTGATATAAAGGCAAACAGTGTACCAACTATTTTTACAAAATCATTTTCAGTAAAAATAATTCAGTTAAATATTGAAAATTCAAAGTTGATTTTTTCGAAGAAAGGGGGTTTTGAGTGTTTGGACAGCTAAATTACTTAAATTAATCGATATAATAACAAACTACATTTCTAATATAAATTGATAAGCTATTGTCTATGTTATTTCACAATCGTGTAATCAATGTCGCCGAGCATTCATTGTGGACATTGACATATTAGTTTGGAGAATATTAACTTAGTTTTCTCGGTAATATTCCATAATACTTATACATTTGAATCGTCTAGTTTCTATATACATTAATCTGTACAGTGACAAAGTTATTCTTAAATGTTTTAATTAAGAAGACGAAACAAGAATAATATTGCTGACTCAGCAATTATAATGTAATTTTCAGTCATTACATCAACAGTTTGTATTATTTCAGATCTCACGTTTTATCTCTCTTCGCCAACCAGCTTGTCGTTCTTGAAAGATTCACGTCATTCACTGACCCGTTCATTCCTTCTTCGTTTACTTCTCTTCACCAACCAGCTTATCGTTTTTAGAAGTTTCGTGTACCGTCAATGAATTCACTGACCCGTTCATTCCTTGTTCGTTTACCTCTCTTCACCAACCAGCTTGTCGTTCTTAGAAGATTCACGTACCGTCAATGGAGTCACTGACCCGTTCACTGGAGGTGTGGCGCTCATCTAACCGCCCTGCAGGAGCGTGAGGAAAGCGTCGTCTCGCCTCGTCGTTCCGTCTGATGGCCGTCTGTTCGGTTGCCAAGAAGTCGATTGCTTTGCGGCAGTTACCGGCGTCGTTTTTGGGCGCGGTTTAGCCTCGTTGGTCTAACGGGAGAGGGCGAGTCTTACAGTCCGTATGAATGTGTGAGAATGTGCCGCGTAGGTGTGGTAGGTGGGTTCCGTTCTGGATTTCTCGCATCAGAGCGCACGATAGCCCATCGAGTCACGCTTCCACTTACAAAGTGTGCACCGGCGACCCAGATGTGCGGCAACGACAGCGTCCAACATCCACATACAAAGGTCAAGTTGCATTGCGAAAGGTCTCTGTGGATATCGGGAAAGAACGGCGCAGGGTGTACTTCTCAAAAGTAATGCAAGGTGATTTACCTTGTACTAATTATGCATATATGCAACGTTTCTTAGCTCGTGTGACGTGTCCCTGAAGTTGTACTTCAGAGAATGTGAACTGAAGTGCAATTCATTTTTATTTTTAAATCAAACGTCTACTCTGTAAAATTTTCATCTGATGCAAAAAATACACTTGCTTGATCCGATTTTTGCACTGGTCACATTGAATCTTGCGAAAGAGAATTTGAAATAAACAAGGGGGAAAGTAATACCAGATTTATTCGCTTGCATTTGACTTACGATTTTTGAAGTTTTATCAAATGCAGCTATGTGCAGAACCACCCTGACGCCTCAGAAGTTGCGCGCAATTGCTACTACTCCGAAATGGTTCTTCAAAAGGAAGCATGTAAATTGGATAAAACATGTAAAACTTGTCCTGAACTAACAATTATGATCTGTATGAATGAACTTGCCATTGTATCGCGTTTAAAATTTTTCCATACCAAATACACACAATGCCTTTAGTTAATTTCTTATTAAAATCGTTCTTTGGGTACTATTTAAGTAAATGAAATTATATCGTGCACGTAAAATGTATAATGAGATGTTGTCATTTGCGAAATATTTGAATAGAAATAAATAGTAGTTTAATGATAAATGATTTATTAATGGTTTCAATTGCATCATCTAACCAATCTTAGACCACTTCTCAAGGAAAACGGGAAGTATTCAACTTGTCAGTGATTTAGTTACACCCGCACAACGTCGCAGGCTTTTTCGAAGCGAAATCCACGCTAAGACCCTCCAGGGGCAAACGGGTCTTCGGACGCTTGTACTACCTGCGAGTCGTGACAATTACTGTAGCTCCTCCTCAGCCTCCTTGTTCTTCTTTATGGAGCACGCCCTGTGTTTGCCGGTTTGCATCCAAGACCTCCTTGTAGCTCCAAGGAGTCGGACGTATTTTTCCTGACTCAGGAGGTGTACGATCGAACAACAGCTACCGAAAGGTTACTCGTGTGAACAATTTTCTTTGTGAGGAGGAAAATGCGTGTAAACTCGCAAACATTACTACGTCAAAAAACAACGATCACTGTTTGCTAATGGTCACGGCGTGGAAGACAAAGAAATTCTCATCGCGGCGGAGATTTTAGGTTGGGATAAAATTGTACAAGTAAACTCTTAAATGTTTTTCTTGTTTGGAAATACATTCCACGCGACGGTATTAAATATGTGTTTTTTGTTTTGTTTTGTTTTGTTTTGTTCAAAAACGTACGTTCGATTTCACACACTCCACATAATTTTATTTTTAAAAGCTGATTCTTGAAAACCATTTGTACGCGTATTATAAGTAGCAATAACGTTTTGGAGAATATATGTATATTATTTATTTAAGAACTATAATATTTGCATTTTTATTCCTCAACAAAATATTGGCACTATACTTTTAATGACGTTGGTGTCTTGCATTAAAAGAATTATGTCAAAAAGAATTCATGTTTATAAGTTAGCTTTTTTTCTTTCTTTTACTTACTATGTACGTATTATTCAAGCTTTATTACCATTAAATTACGATTATGGTATTTACGTTAACTATTAAGCAATTACTTCTTCTTCGAAACTTACAGTTGTATAATAAAATTTCAAAATAAACTTTTACAAATTATCCCTTCTAGCCCTATCGACTTGTACTTTCGCGAATGCCATTTTCTCAACTTAAAAATGTGTGCCGTTACAGCTTGCCGTAATTTTCAAAATTAGGAGAACCCTCTTTTATTCGCGTTCTGAATTCCGATTTCTGATCGCCCAATTTGAAATGAATGGTACAAGGAAACTAAGAGTACGTCGGAAGCGTTTTTCCTAGCGTTATCTATCGGCGCCACATCTTTTCCTCTCATTTGGCGTGTGACAAATAGGTGAGGAGTACTTGCCGGCAGTTTGGATGCGGGCTGCACCCATTTCCATACCTCGCGAGCTCGCGAAGTGTCGTTTATGACCCTCCTCCCAGCATTAACATACATTAGCGCGGCCATTAGCTTCACATAACTTAGAACAAAGCGTGTATCAAGTGCGATGAAGGCATTAAGTTATCTTGACGCGGGATAAAGGGATACCTGGCTGCCTGCGGTGCCAGATCTGATGCTGCAGAGCTGATACACGCGCGAAGGCGGGTGGCCTTCTTGTTTGCATTCTTTTGTTTGTCGCCGCAGACGAACGGCATCTTCCTTCTTTGCTTTTGTCTGAAGATATTTTTCTGATCGTATATTATTAGCGTACAAACTTTGGAAACGATAGTTTCCACTAGAATTGCAGACAAGTGACATTCTTTAACATATATATGTCACGTTTCCGGAATACTGTTTAAACAAAAAAAGAGCAAAAATAGATATTTTAGGTTAAATCGAAACAAAAAATATTTTTATGTCTGACATTAAACTAATTTCCACTTGATATCCACTTTTTCATCCGACGGGGATAGTTTTTTATTTTTATGGAATAACATTGGCCAAAAAAGCATAGGTCTATAAAATCAATGTTAAATTAAGAAAGCAAGAGACAAAATCTTTTATGAAGCTTGCAAGGCAATATTGTCGATTAAGGGGAAGCAAATGAAATTGTGGTAAAATTAAAATGTGCTCTCCTGAAAAATTTTGTTTGTGTTAGAACAGAATTCCTGAAAAGTGACTTGGCGGTTTTGGAAATTTATTTTTCCTGTAAGTATGTTTAGAAAAAAGTATCCAAATAATCTGTACTAAAAATTTCAATGCTTTAACATTTACCTAACGTCCTGTACATTTTTATCTGGAGGCATTAATGTTTGCTATTTGATATAAGATTAGATTCTGAACATATCGTCATTGATTATAGCCATCTGTTAAAAATATGTACATCATTCTTCATCCTGAGGGTTTTGTTACACATTCACCCTTTGATTTACAAAGCTGAAGCGAAATTTTTAAACTGATATATTATCAACCCGTTATTAGGCGTAGATGTTATCGGATCGGAACGGAACAGAACGCAAATCATAAGTTTGCGATTAATTTTTGAAAGCTTGTTTTTCAAGTTTGTTGACGAGCGCAACTACAAGTGGGTTCGGACACTAAAATCAATTCCCCGCCCAACTTATTCTTGAACGCCAACGCCAGCGCCAGCGCCAGCGGCGGTGGTGGCCGGTGGTTGTGGTGATGGTGGCGGCGCGTTGTCCGGCGTCTTCGAAGTTTTATTTACGGCAACGCAAGCGCAGAGATCCGGCGCGCGATATGCGTTGCCTTGGCCGCTGCCCCGAACTCTCCGAAAACTCCGCGACCTCCAAAACGAACATCGATTCCACTTACATAAGTTACGCTGCTATTGCATTGTGATTACAATTGCGTCGAAATAATAAGTATGAGAATTTGTTTCATCGATGTCATTAAATCATTCAGCATCATCTCCATCATGATTATTGAGCATTTCTCTCATCATCATCATCGCTGACACACTGACTTACGTGGCTCAGGGCATCAACTGATGTCACTGCAGTGCTTCTCACCGGGAGGTCATATCAGCTAGGTCGAATTCAGCCGCTGCCTGAAGGAGAATTCTAGTGGCCGGCAGCTATGATCGGTAATGTTCCGTGGTTCTTTGATCACCAAGCGAATGCCGGAGCAGTACGCTAACAAACGAGCCACGGACCGTGCGCGAACTTTCCTTCCTCTTCGCTGTCACCACTTACATACACATACACACGCATCACACTACCACACATGCCGGAGACCAGTCGGGAGCTAAGAGCTTGTCCCGTCTCGCTGGTGGGAGATGCCTGGTAGGGGAAAACCTCGCTAGCCGACAGGTAGGTCGGCGCCGGATCTCATCATCCAGTGGACGACGGTATCCACCACCTCTCGAGGAAAACAAGTGTACTTCATTGAGGCTAAAGACCTTCGCAGTTGACGCGCCCGGAATCACTAATCAATCAATGGCACTTTCATTCCTTTCGGACAATAGAGATCAGTAATGGCCATTGTTTAAACTTTATCTAACAAATTGTTTAAAATAATGATTTATCGTATTCTGTATATTCCTCTATTTATTCACCATTTCAAACAAACTCATTTTATAAATGAACGTTATTTATGCAACAGGGAACGCTTTGAAAATAATCGTTATATAAAATGTTCACTATCAAATTTCTTTTTCATTAAGATTTTCATCCAAATGCCGGTGTAAATGCATATTCTATAATATTTTAGGGCACTTCCTCAAACAATAAGCTGTGCCAATTTCGAAAGTATTGACTTCTTTCAACCCCGCGAATACCTAAATAATACCTAAATAAGGCATTCAACTAACTAACTAACTTTTCTTCGCGGAGTCTACTACCGCTATCGCCTCTCACCATCGCCAGTTTTCGATTTCGTCTTTACCTGCACGTCTGTATTTACTTGAGTGTACGCGCTTTTATTTTTGGCGGTGAGGCCGCCTCAGGCAAAGGCGGGTCTCCAACGCCCTACCTCCACCTTCACCTCCTCCTCCACCTCCATCTCAACCTCTGCCTCTCTGCCACTGACAGGCGTCGTCGGAGCCTGTTCGCGCATGAGCCTTCAAATCACTGAACATTCGGCGTAGAACGAGAAACCTTGAGGGACAGCTCGCTATGGACAATGAATATTGCCGCACTTTTGATTATAAATTAATAATTTCGAGACAATTGTTACGTTTCATCTATGTTAGTTTAAGGTTGTTTTACTTATTTCTTATTTTATCATTACCCTTTCATTATTCTAGTTTTAGATCTTTGATGCTGATACCATTTTCGAACCCTATACATCTTGTCTCCTTTAAAGAGAAATTTCTTTACTGTAAAACGTCTAAATGAATGAACTATTTTGTCCGTATTCACCTTATAATATAATAAATTAATAATATTATAATAATGATAATAATAATATCAATAATAATAATAATAATAATAATAATAATAATAATAATAATAATAATAATAATAATGCAACAAGAGAGTTTGAAGATCTATATTATTCGCCCAGGACGGATATTCAAGAGCTAATTTACAAAGTGATGTTTCTCCATTTATTATCAAATATTGAGTTAAAAATTGGCGTTAAACGTTATTCGTAAACCATTGAATCCAATCTTGAAAAACAAACGCCGAGTGCGAATACCTTCCCTTCCTGAAAATCTATCTCATGGAGACACATAACTTTAGAAATATGATCTTCAATATTATTCCCTATCTGAAAGAGAACATGTTTATATTTAACGTTCTGTATCTTATAACATTTTTAAGTACAAGATTGAAGCGCGCCAGGAAAGTCTCTTCGCAGTGATGTCTTGCTGGTGAGAGTGCTAGCAACTTAAATTATAGTGGTAGCACGAGCTGCAGCTTGTGACAAATGAAAACGTAAATACTACCCACATCACAATCATAACAGATGCTGGCAGTATTCTCATCACTTGTTTCCTGGTGATCTGCTTACTACCAACCAGTGGCGTAGGCTCAATGTATGCGAGTGATGTGTTACATCCTCTAGTTTTCCATCACTGAAAAATATTTTCAGTAAAGTATTTTATTTTCTTCAGTAAGTATCTCCCTCTGTTTCTCTATTTCCTCCCGCCATTTACGTGCGCAGTCCAAAAGGCGTTAGTCCCCTCGCTGGATGTGACGGGCCGAGAAACATCCCTTGAACGACCTCACTTCGTTGGCGAGGTTATTGAACTCACGACCATGCACTGTGTGCAAGCTGCGTGGTTTCGACTGCCGGAGATGTGACATAGCTTCTCACATCAAAGGCTTCTCATTGGCGTTCGTGTATCCCCTCCCAAAAACCTTCCGTACCCCTTCCTCTGATGCCCTCCTCTCTCTCATAATTCGGCAGCACGCCTGGGAATCCGAGAAGTCACGTGCTACTATTGTGACCCGGAAGCGGGGAGCGGGGGGCAGACGCCACGACTGTCTTTCTCCACAAGTCAAGCATGTCTTCCAACTATGCTTAAGCACATTTCAACATGATTCAGTACAACTGGGTAACTCGATGTGTGTTAGCAGGCCTGACAAAACAAGATCACTCCCATCATGTATGGAAATGGTATGACAGAGATAATCCGTGATCTCGAAACGGTGCGTGCGATGTTATTTCGTTCGTCATGTGTGTCCTGCGTTCTAGCGTAAATGCTGTTTACTACTGAATGTGCGTTAAATAGACTGCTTTGCCTAGTTGGTGATATGTTAAACAGAATCGTGAATTCGAAATTGTAACGCGAAAGAATAAAACTTGCGTGTATGTGTGCGTGAGCTATATGGCGAGCTCATCCAGTTCATTTGTGGTAGTGGGTGAGTTATTTATGGCAGGGAACAGTAGTGAAACGTTTCATTGTGTCATAGACAGGATTCGTGAAATTCCGTGTTGTTTTTTCTTCTATTCCGAAAAACTTAAAGTAGATAGTGATGGACAACCAAGACAACGCGAATAGATCTCGAGTTCAAAATTTAGGTATGTACTTTTTTGTGGTTATTTTTTTCGTTTTGTTGTTTTGTTTATGTAGGTTAGTGCATGCAAGGAGACAATTATGATTTTCAAGGAAGATTCAGAATGTGTCTAATTTGCAACATACACTTCTTAAATACTTCAGAGTAAAGTAGAATGACGCAGACTTTAAATATTTGGAATTATGCGTTCAATTTGTAATATCATGATCGCATCCCCACATCTATTAGCCAGGAGACGCCACTGCTACCAACATATTGCCGCATAAATCAACTTCGATTTTCGGGACAATAGTTATTACTTTTGTTATGGAATGTGAAGGAAATATTCTTTATTTATGTTTTTATACATTTTATTTCATAATAACAACTAAACACCAAACGAAATAACAATATTAATAAGAGTCTGATCCATCACTCCCTCCCTCCGTGTCTTGTTACGTTACATGAATGGGGAATGAATACGGTGCAAACGTGCCTTCTAACGTTTCTTCAAGAACAACGCATCTAAATTTGAATTAGAAGTTAGTACTCCAAAATATGTGTAATAAAGCTCAATATCAAAAAAACAGTAAGAATTCTTAAGGATAAAACACGCAACTATTATTCTTACATGACAAAGGGCGTGCGGTAAGGAGTGCCGCAACCGTTGCAGAGTTTGAATTACTAATGAATAACCGTCGATCGGCAGCGTCTAAAATTGTGATTTGAGTGTCACCCGGTTGAAAATATAATGAATGAAGAATAACAATGAGCTCAATAGTGCGACACAAATTATTTACATGAAATCAACAAAAATGTAAAAATGCGGCACTGAGTGCCGCTACGCCCGCGCCGGAGGGTTAAAGTGGAATCACAGACCAAAACGAAACACCAATGAAGTTCCGCTTCGCACAGAAACTTTGCTTTGAACCTTGAACCACCCGCGACACAATCGTGTGCAGATAAACTTCAAACCTCGGCTTTTCGAGAGTCATAAACCTTCCAAAAACCTGTCTTAAATCCTGGAGTTGTTTACTTCACATTAGACGTTTACTAGCTCAATGAGGCATGTGACAACTTAGGATATATTTATGACCGGATTAGTGTTTAATTTCACTTGGCCTGTGCGTTATGCAGAATACTAATGAACGAACGGTCCATGCCGTTATAATGCCAAATTATTGTGTGTATTGTATAAGATGTATTTTTACTGGTATGATAAACTGTCTTTGTTCAAATGTGTAATATTCGTTTGTTAGAATATCATTTAAGTAAATTACTTATTATTCAAAAAACATGTTACTAAATATCCTACAAATGCTTTTTAAGTGATAAAATAATTTATGATGAACGATGATTGCCAAACGCAGTAGTTTGATGTTTAACATTTTCTTTTGTTCATTCTACACCCTAACTCAGCTTGTGTTAAAACAGTCATTAAGTAACAAGAGAAGATTAGAACAGTGAGGATACGAAATTAACTTAAGATGCCAGAATTTTAGAAAATACAACTAAATATTTCCTTCAACCAAGAAACCAGTCTCCTTCTGGAAATCAGCTCTGTAAAGGCAAAGCTGTATCAATATTAAAATTAGAGCACGCCAATATCCTCGTTGTTGTTAGTATTGTCCTTAGCATACTGTTTGTCTACGAAAGGTTCGTTTGGAATATACTATGTTTTTAAAGAAAGAGTTCCAAAGTACTTTTGGGGGCTGAACAAGTAAGTTGGAAGCGCACCTGGAAGAATAAAATCAATGAAATATTAATTTCATTTTTAAATCATGTCATTTCTTTTACTCATTCATTCTCTTTTACTCCTACCGACTGCAATGGTTTAGTATTGACACCGGAGATTTAGTTTACATACACCGGCTACCTTCTACATAATTTTATCCAGTAAAAATTCTATTAACTATTTTCTAAGCATTTGTTCTCTTAACACAAAAATGGAAAATATTTAGGTGTGTCACTTTTCTTGTGCATCAACGCTACGGTTATCAATAATAAAAATCACTGTCGGACGAACAAATATGGCTAGATGTATTTTTCTACAAAATCGAAATTTAATAAAATATTTTTTTATTTAATAGGTAATTATTACACATTTATATATAATTGCAATACTTTTCAACTATGTGGCTAGGCTGAAGACCTTTAAGCCATTACAATACCTACATAGAATACCTATTAATAAAATGTAGCCGTTTCGTGAATCTGCGTGTGAGAACGCAACTTAACGATTTCTTCTCTCCCGTGGTGTTGTGTGAATGCGCGCGCTCTCGACCAGACCCGAAAAGTTGCTGGCATCCACTATCAGGGGCGGGAGATCTGGAGCCGACGGCGGCGGGCGGGCGGCAACGGGCGGAGGGCGGCGGCGGCGGCGGTGCGGAACGGCCGCCAACACCGACAACGTTGCCGCCCCCGCCCCCGCCCCCGCCCCGCCCCCTGTCCCTGCCTCTGTCCGTCCCGCCCCCGCCGACCCAATTACAGATCGGCTCCTCGGCCTGCCAGGCTGGGACTGGGCTTGCAGGCGCATTCGACACATCGCCTCGAGGACGTTCCCACGGAAAGCGATGGGCGGGGAAGCTGAAGCAGTACACTCGCCGTCAGAATTAGAGGAGCATTATTTTGTCGTTTGGATTCACAACACGCTCAGACTCCCATTGATATTCATGGGATTCTGATTATCTATGGAGGAATAATGAGTTAACATGTTTCTTTGTGTTTCGGTGTTGAAGTGCATGCTTCTAATTTCAAGACATAAATAACTATTAGATCGAACTTCGTCCTAGAAGGAAATTTCGGGACGATTAAAGTAAAATTTCGTCTAATTGCTTTATTGAACTTACTGTGATTCTTCTGCTCTTTGCTGAAATACTTTAGTAAATGTGAATTCGATCTTAAATTCTATTTTCAAAGGGGTTTGTTTCGAATAAATACAGCCAACATTAATGCAGTTGTGTAAAGACAGTTTTCTCCAGTACAGATAAATCCATGTTTACTTGTGGACGTTTACTGAAAATATACTAGTGGTCATTTCTGTAGATTGGTTTGATAAAATAATTAAGTCAGATAGTTCCAGGTAACAAAAAGAATTTGGTGCATATTCAATAATTTGGCCACACGTCTTCACAGATTCTTAAGAGTCTTCGCAGTGGGAAAACACCTACAGAAAACATTGCTTGGTTTGCTTTTGCTATTATAGAAGACAGTTACGCTGTGATCAAGAAGTTCAAGGAATATGACAAGGGACATTCACGGAAACAAACATTCCAAATAGCTTCAACTTTTACTATGTAATATTGATGGTAGAATTCTGTCTGGAAAGATAAACATTTTTTTTTAGTTTTCTGTCTCTAAATAAAACAAGGAAGTGGAAGAAAGAAGCCGTGTGACCACATCGTGAATGTTTAGAAATATTATGAAATCAATAAAAATAGCAACTGCTTTTAGTTATATACAGGATTCCATCAAAGAAAAAAATCCACTTACCGTTGTTTCCACTTCACATATTTTCAAATAGGAAAGCGAAAGAGCGTATGATTGCGATGCATCATCACTGTCATTTGCCATCGCTTACTTCCCCAAGCTCGTTAGAGGGACTACATCCCAAGAAATTCTGACCCTATTAAAAGTCACAGAATAACAAAGATAATAATATCAAAATCTACCTTTTATTTAGGATTACGTTACCGACATGTTTACGACTTGTTTGGAATATTACATTGTAAAATTTTGGAATAATTCATACTGTTTAATTCCGTGGATGTTGCTTGTCAAATCCATTGTTCATTTTTACTAGAGCGTAAATGTGCGTGGTTAACGCAAACCAGGCGATATTCATGTATCGACTTTCTCTGTTCTTATTCTCAAATTTGCAGCTGTTGATGTTTTTTGGCAGGTTTCTTCTGACTAAATAACCTTATCACACTAATATAACAATAGGAAAATTGTGAAGCAATTGGCAATGTTCATTCTGTAGTTATCCCGTGCGAAGAGCAAGACGAACCGACGATCTAAAGGCAATAATATTGCGCCCGGTAACGCCACCTGGCGCCGAGGCGGGGGTGTGCAGCCTCTCTCTCTCTCGTTGCGTCGACGCGCGACAACGGAGGTTAGCCAACGCATTCCTCGATTCGACGCAGCCGACAGCGCGTTCAGCGGAGCTTTCTTGGAGAGCGTGGAGCGTGGAACGTGACGGCGGCACGCGCGCGGGGAAATTGGAGGTGGCGACGGAGGCGTCCAGCTTTCCCGCCCTCCCCACCTCCCGCTCCCCGCACCGCCCCCGCCGCCGTCCCCGCTTCCGCAACGCCTGCAACACTTCTCGACCACCCGCGCAGCTGGTATGCGGGGCCCCTTGAAACTTAGTTCATACACGCCTCTTTGCTGCGGGCTCTCGAGCATAACATTTTTTTTTTCGGGGAGGGTTTGGTTGTAACTTTCTTGGGGAGCAATAATTAAACCTAGAAAGCTTTGGTATGAGCTAAGTCGCAGTAAAATATTCCTCTTACTAAGAGGTGATCTAGGATTGAATTAAATAATTGATTGGTGCCCGATGTTTAATTCTTCAACTGAGTTTGTCAACCAAGTTGAGCAAAATCATTCGCCCTTATAATTTGAAATTATTTAATGAATAATATTTTGTTAGAGGGAACATTGTCTTTGTCATTGTCACAGTCACAGTCTTTGTCATTATCCCTATCACAGTCGCCAAAGAAATAGGACTATGTCCTACTATTGCAGAATAATGTTTCAATCTCATTATCCGGAATTCAAGACAAAGCACGGTGATATTATTTCAAATATATTTTTTTGTGCAAAATTTCAGAAAATATTTTTTATAGAACTGATGTTTAGTGTTAATTTGTGCTTGCTGATTAACTTTTCAAAATTATGTTTCATGGGCCTTTTTCATTAAGATTGCAACAATTCTCAATCACCCGCACATTATACAAAATCTGAAACGTTTCAAAAGTAAATGGTAGGTAGGTTTTTACATTTCTTGCTGATACTATGATAAGTTTCGTTGAAGATGGAACGAATCTGTTATTAACTACCCATTTTCAATTCACTTAATTTCATTGTGATCTTCGACAACAGGGTTGTACATCAATGATTAATTTGATTCCCTTAATTATGTGAAACAAACTTGTGATTAACGAATTTTCATCAAGACTCATTCCGAATACTCAAAAGATAATGATGTTAAGTAGAGGTTGCGCAAGTCCTTTCGAAGAATTTGGAAATTCCTCAGATTGAATCTAGGAAAGCAAATGCAACGCCGTGCGGGGAAAAGGGGCGAGCCCATTAAAAGAGCCGGAAATCAATGTGCCCGCCGTTTCGGGAAGTCAGTCGCGATCGGTCCGTCGTGTTCGACTTGGCTTGGGGAGGAGTGGACTGTTTGTCTTCGGGCCCCAACGAACCGTGACCGCTGTCTGCGAAGCCCCGTGCATCGCGCACTTTTAAAAAGGCCGCGGAGAGCAGAGATCTCTGAAAGGGAACACGGACCACTTGTGTAACTGGACGTGCGTGGAATTTTGTTCGCATGTTGCGGCACTGTCCGAAAGAGTGCTACTTTCAATATTTCTTGAATTTAACTGGTTTTCGGTCCAGATTTATTAATAACATTATGATAAATGTGTGTTATTAGGCATATTTCCTGGCAAACTTATTGAGACTGGATTCAAGGATTGAGTCTGAATACAACTTGACTGGACTAATAATGGTTAATAGGGTTAGTAGTAAGTCTGACTTCGTCTCCTTCTCACCCTCCGCCTCTGTCTCGCCACCAGTCTGTCTCTCACCCTGCTCGGTGTCCGGCTCGGTGTCCGACTCGGTCTCCGGCTCGGTCTCCGACTCGGTCCTCCGACTCGGTCTCCGACTCGGTCTCCGACTCGGTCTCCGACTCGGTCTCCGACTCGGTCTCCGACTCGGTCTCCGACTCGGTCTCCGACTCGGTCTCCGACTCGGTCTCCGACTCGGTCTCCGACTCGGTCTCCGACTCGGTCTCCGACTCGGTCTCCGACTCGGTCTCCGACTCGGTCTCCGACTCGGTCTCCGACTCGGTCTCCGACTCGGTCTCCGACTCGGTCTCCGACTCGGTCTCCGACTCGGTCTCCGACTCGGTCTCCGACTCGGTCTCCGACTCGGTCTCCGACTCGGTCTCCGACTCGGTCTCCGACTCGGTCTCCGGCTCGGTCTCCGGACTCGGTCTCCGGCTCGGTCTCCGACTCGGTCTCCGACTCGGTCTCCGTTGGCGTCGCGGCCACTTCCTGGAGGCGTGGGCCGGCGCGTGCCTTTTCCGGGCGCGGCGAGGGGCGGAAGTGGCGGGGTGCCCACGCAGCGACGCAGCCCTGGAGAAGTGCGCTTGGCACGCGCCAGAGCACGCGCGTGATCTATGGGTGGAGGACCGTTGCTTGCTCACTCGCTCGCTCGCTCTGCTGCTGAGTTGCAATCATTCAGGCGCGTCTTCCCCGACAAGAGACACTTGTAGCGTTGTGGGGCCAATCTCAAGTAAACCTCATCCATTCTTTATTGAATTATTCATTCATTCGATCTATCGATCGATCGTATGGCCGAGTCCACTCTTCGCGTACGACTTTTTTTCTTAAACAATTTGAATCGTGGAAACCCACCAAAATTCTGGCGATAACTGAGAAGATACCCACAGAAATGTCTCTTTCGTAAACCCAATTTTAAGAATTTTCCTTGTTTTCCAACCCAATTGCTTTTTTTCCGAAATATAATTAACTGGCTTTTCAGGATAAATGAAAAATACTGTTTCAACATACTTGTTAATATGAAATCAAGCATTGAGTTTGGTGCATAATATCTGTTCATTAAAGTAATCACATAGAAGCATTGTTTTTAGTTAAATACCCTTTGAGCAAATGAACCAATAAGAGGATCATACAGTATTCAGCCATAAACATCGTTTTGGAAAGCTTCACATGCTCTCACAATAAAGGAGAGACTTCAACGTGAACTTCACCCATTTTCCTGTTGTAATGTGCATGTTTGCACAGTCATGGTATTTTTAAACATATTACAACCTTTGTCTCACAGACGTGACCGCGCCAATGTGACGCCATGTACGATTGATTGCCCTCGCGCAAAAAAGTAATGAACAAATGACGGTAGATGAGCACTTCATTCTATTAATTTTAAGAAATTATTAAAATTTAGTATTTAGGCCCTATTCTACAAAACGGTTAATAATAGCAATGATTAAACATTACTTTTACAGAATTACACATTTGGAGCCAACTACTTTTCATTTAACGGATATATTGATGCATCGTTATTTCATTATCGGACCTACTTCGCGACATCCTTCCGATTTGTCTCTTTTTTTCGTTTTCTTTCCTTTTGACCCTATTTGACACTTGTTACTAGTCATATTTATCGCATCTATCATTTTTCATATTTATCCTCCACACACACACAGAAGGGATACATATGTCTTAAGGTAACACGAACATATAACACCTTGTCTGAGGGTAACACGAACATAAATATTTTGCGTGGCATATCAAATACGTCAGTCAAATTCTTATGTGCTTTTTTTCTCTCACAAATAATTTTGATTTGGTTTAAGCGTGAGTTTTTTCTTACCATGTAAACAAATGTAATAACAATAACTATTATTTCAATTGTTATAATTGCGTCAGTAAAGCCAATGATCAACTCCTTTGATATCATAACGAATATAAACAACGTTTGTAATATTATGACTTATGTTCTTTACGGAAATGTTGAGAGACCTAAACTTCGGTATTTATTGATTTGAGAAAATCTAAATAATACTTAATAGAATTCCATGTGAGAATAAGAAACCTAAGCCTTTCAAGATAAAAATCGTCTGAACATAAGATGAAGAAAAGAAGTAGTGAAGTAGAACTGTAATATAATTTTCCTCTGCAGCTCTACCTAAACCTACCAGCTTGCAACGTGACCCGGATGCTCTCATTGAAACGATAGAAATCTTTTGCATTGTCCGCAATAAGCGCTTTCCAATTTAATGCAATAATATACAAAAGGTACCAGAATACAACACAAGTCTACCAGGGCAATAACATGGGCAATACAACCGCGTAATTGGTCGTAATTGAAAGGCGAGTAGAACATAATAGTGCGGTTTACGCTTGGTAGTTTGACTGCAATCTTTTTGCGAGAGGATGAAATTTCGTACAGCTGCACAACACAAGACCAAATTGTCTGTACATCCGGTGCGCACTTTCGTGCCTGTAATTTGCAAATGATTCCTTCAGCGAGACACGCTCGTGCCACGACATTCAAAGTTTCACACCCATGTTTCTACTTAGCGGTGAACGACTACGTATCTTCGGGAAGGATATTCTCCTCGGTTGTCACGTCGGCTTAGCGTGCAAGACAGGCTTGCATCCGATGTGCCTTTTCGTCGTCTTCTCCAGCCAGCTCCTTTTCTTTTGTTTCTTTTTCTTTTCTTTTCGCTGGGGCGTACACGCCTGCTTCCTGCTGCTTCTTGCGTCGTCGCTCAGTATTCTCAATTTCTCTCGGCGCACGTCCAAAAGAACCCGTCGTCTGCGGCTCTAGTCGAGTAGCGTGCGGACAATGGGCGGTCTGTAGCAGCAGCAGCTCTGGGGAAGGGCAGGCGAGAGGCAAATACATGCGTGACTAGAGCGGATTAATGTTTCCACAGAGCGTGCACCACCTCCACCACAATAGCAACCTCATAAATAGCAAGCTCCTTGCTTGAAAGCAAGTCCGTCACTTCTTGAATAACTCTAGAAGACGATTTCAGGGTCAAATATCATCCAGTACATTTCAACTATGTCCTTAATCAATTTTTCATTAAGCATATTACTGGATTGCAAATTCGATAAGTTTACATTAAAGACATAGTGTATTAGCATTAATGATTTATTGTATTTTCTTTTTCCGATCCGTTTGTTGTTATTATTAAAGGATTCTACAATCGGTTTGACAGTATGTCATATTTTATTTATTCGATCTTCAAAATTGTTTCCTGTGAATTTTTCACTTTTATTTTAAAATAATGGTAACGTTTACGGTTTTAAGAAAACTGAATATCGTACGTAGAGTTGCTCTGCAGCTTTTGAGTTTGTCAAGAAAACGGTCTCTCAAAGAAACGATGTAAAAAATACCCAAAACGAAATAAAATATAACCATTAAAACGTGTCCGATGCTGTCTACATTAACAAATTTTATCCATGCGCCTAAAAGATCATGTTACATTACATGGATTTTGTTTAGAGATGAAATTTTAGCAAAAATAAGGATTCAGAAGCGTATTAGGAAACAAGCAACTATAAATAATACTGAAATTAATAATTTTATTATTACCATGTTTATTTTTATAAACAAACAGTAGTCTTTTGAGCAACATTTGACGTCACGTGCAGCTGCATATTTCTTTCTGTTTTTCTTCGTGCGAGTGGTTTAAATAAAAAACCCAAGAATTGTACATGTCTAGATTGGCTCACGTAGAATTAATGGCGACATTTTAAAATGACCCCGCCTGAGAATGTTATTGATGATAGTTTCGATTTCAGTGGCAAATGAGTTAACACGTGTCTTTCAAATGCCATTCTCAAATAAATATCAGTCGAAATATTTATGTGTGATTCCCATGAAGAAATCGTGTGTGTGCTTGCGTGTTTGTGAATACCTATGTGTGTGTAAACGAAACGTAGCTCTTTTCGTATGCTTCCGTGGTAGCAATCTCAAGGCTTTCCACGAGAATCAGACGGCCCCGACAAGATCCAGAGCAGATCACGGTAGCCCAGAGTTCATGTCACTTTAAAAAGATGGTCGTAAAAGATTTCTAAATGAACCTACCGACGTCGTCTGATGAGAGAACGAACGGGATTAATCCATTCCATCGGCGGATTACATGCGTCGATGGGGGGGCTATAATTAAAGTTGTCTCATATGTTCTTGGATTTTCTGAGAATGTCAGTTGCTCCAGAAAATTTACATTTTTATTCGATTTCCTCGTGGCGCTAAAAGGCCAGTGGTTGTGACCTCTGGGTGGTAGGTGTTGAATCAGATCTAATAAGAGTTCAAATCTTTGTTTCCTAGGGAAGTATTTCTCACCCAAATTCTTTTAGAGAAATAGATTTCTACCACGCTTCCGAATTCGAATCCGAATCCGAATTCGAGCGAATTTATAAATGAATTGAAGGAATAAGAAAATACAAGTCTCCCACTTCAATACACATCAAAAAAAAGAACAACTAGAGAGTAAAATACACTAGAGTATCTTAAAATGAAGACATAAGACTGTCTCCGTCGTTACTGCGCGCCGTATCCATTAAAGCAAAATTCGTTGAAGGTTTTCTAATTAATCAACTGAGAAAATCGCTTAATTACCATTATTAATAATAATACCAATAACAATAATAAGCATTAAATTGTCAGAGGAGTCTTAAATATTCACTCGTATATATACATTCTCAATATACGCTCCTAGTATCCGCACATGTTCTACTTCATTTGTTATATAGAGTTCAAAGAGAGAAAGACGTTTATGGATCTGACTTGTAATTTATTTTGAATAGTTCACATTTATAGTATACAAGAACAGTATGATCATGCAAGTGGATTATTTAAAAGAGACGCTGTTGTTACATTGTTTAGTTGCTAAGGGAAACATGTTAGTAAGCGAACATTGTGTGAGACTTCTATGTTATAATGTTCAGCAGCAAATCTCTCAGTGGAACAGAATAAAAAGCATTCAATCGTCTTCTTGAAAACAGACAACCGTGACTTGAGCCTTTTGAAAATTTGACGACCTAAGAGTACTAATAAATCTGGACTCATGAGGAGTTTTCAACTCGCTTAGCACAGAGGTGAGAAACTACTTTGGATCAGAAAAATATAATAAATATTATTCGGCTTTCCTGTTCTTTCAGTTCTTTTGAATATTTAATTAAACTGTTATGAAATTGATGAAATTAATAACACATACAATAAATTGAGAAACTAAGTTACGTGTAGTAAATGCAATAACATATGTAAACTTATTATTATTTAAAAATTAGTTTATTTTTTGAACAACATTTTATAAAAGTTATAAAAATAATTCTAATACATAAAAAATATCACCTCAATTACTAATTGCAGTATGTTCTAGTATTTAATATAGCATGACACATTTCTTATGAATAAATTAGCAATAGTCATACTTTGACTATTACTAATTTATTGATAATTAGGGCTCACATTTGTGAATATTTAGGACATTTTCCAAAATATTTTTATTCAACTTAATGTCAATCGCCAGACTAGTTTTATTTTAACAAAAGTAAAATATCAATAGAAATCATTGATATATATTGATCTGATAAGTGATTAAGAGAGACCATTATGTACAAGCTAGTATGTGCTACCGTTGTAACGCTGAATATATTGAATATGGTTTGTGGGGAATAAAGTTTTATTCTTGCTTTATTATTTGCGTATTGAATAATTTACATATATTGATGATCTAAAAGGTATTTTGGTAGTAATTAATATTATACAATTAAGGTAAATTGGATATGGTATTTCTTGAAGTATTGGTGAAATGCGTGCCAGCTGCCGCGGTTAGACGTGAAATACGAGTGAATATTGTTGATTAGAAGTTAATTGTTATTATTCATAATAATTTTAATTAATTTTGGTGAAATAAGTAAGTTAATATTTGTTTGAACGTATGTGTTACCGTTGAATCTACGCCAAATCCGTAAGAACACAGCATAAAAAGGCGATCAAAAACTATCAAATCACTTAAGTGGAATGAGTATGACAACTGTAATCACATTTCTTGTTCTAAATTTAACTTAAGGAGTGAATTCACTTTATCTAAAATTAACATAATTAGATTTAAATTTATTTTACAACAGAACAACACTGGCGTATTACTAAAAAATAAAGGCTTTTTTGTAGATTATGAAATCGTCAACGTGTGATAGATACGTGGCCAGGTACCGAGGGTATGTTATATTTTCCTTTTATTTACTCGTGTTACTTTAAGGGCTAAATAAATATTTTTTGTGCTGAACAATTCACAACGCGTGCTGAACAATTCACAACGCGTGCTGAACAATTCACAACTCGTGCTGCATTCTCCAAGCCCTTATCGCATTTGACACCCCTGGCGATCGGGATGCGAAAGGAAGTCAACATATAGAAGCGATCGTGCTGAAAGGATGAGCACCTGCTTCGTATTCATAACAGAAGCGGAGTATCTCTGAATGTATCCATCACCTTCTCAACAGCCGCCTCCCGGCTGGGCATCTGGTCGCAGCCAAAGCCGCCTCCACCCACCGGCACGTGCCCGTGTTAGCTGTCCGTGACTTTTTGGGTGATCCCTTCGCAGTCCGGTCACGCAAAGCTGTATAAACACAGCGCAGACTTCCCCTGCGCGCGCTCGGAAGACCGCGATACCGCAGATAATTTGTCACGGCGCAGCGATTAGCTACACAAATCCTTCCCCTCCCACTGCCTCCGATCCGCACGATACCGAATATCGTTCAAACAATAAGGCCGCGACGGTTCGCCGAGTAAATTGCCGTGCGACATTATTCAATACGCCGGCTATCCATTGTGTCATTGGCGGTGATTGCTTCCATAAAGACTTCCTGCGATTGTTAAGCGCTGGCCTCGCCCGCGCCCGCGACCGACCGACCGGTCGGGTCTTGTGTTCTTCGCCGACCGATCGGTAATCTGGCCGTCTCGTGTCGTATCGAGAGTAGATGAGCAGCTTTGAAAGAGTAAGGAGAAACGGGGAAATGGCATTCGGGTGAATCAGCGGCGGAGATACGAGCGCACGACCGGGCGTATCAAGGTCTGCTGGCGAGAGGCCAGGGAAGTGAATAAGCATGGAAGTTTGGAAGCCAGGTGCGGTGGCGTAAGGAGTGGTATTATACCTAATCTGGATGAACGCGGCGGCGGCGGCGGCGGCGGCGGCGACGACGACAACGCTGGTGGTGACGGCGGCCGGCAGTGGAAGTGAGCGCAACAGCCGACGTAGCGAGGTCGGTGGAGTTGTTGGAAGTAGAAATATATATGGAAGAAGTAATATGATGAAGCTAGAGGGAGGAGGAGGCGGAGGAGCTAAAGAAGATGGGGGAAGAGGTGACAGAGAAGAACGAGGACACAAAGAAAGAGGAAAAACCAGGAAGAGGAAGAAAGACAAATACGACATTATAAGAAACAGGATAAGAGGATGATATAAGAAGACGAAATAATAAGAATGAATTAGTGTGAGACAAGAAAAAATGAAATAACAGTGAATGCTTAAGAGGCGATAGTTGAAGGAGGGTAGACAAGAGAGGTAATGGCCGACGTACTTCCGATGGAAATGTAGCGGTGTTTGGTAGAAGTATTACTGGAAGGCTTGGTGGCAAAAGTGGATACAGCGGATACAGTGACAAACTGTTGGAGCATCCAATCCCTCTTGGAGATGAGCCATCAAACCTGTGTCAGTGCGTCTATCACGTTCAGCAGTTCACAGTAATTCACTTCAAAACTACTCGCGGATCTGAGAGGAAAAGTGACGTTCGTGCAATTGGCCTGTAATATTCTAGAAGTAGATGTCCCTGGTGGCTAATTGCTTCTGATATGACGTTACGCTAAAATTTTCTAAGTGCAATGTTAATTGAAGAAGCTCAACTTTGATCATTCAGATGTGTCTATTCTCCTGAATAGACACCATCTGATTAAAGAGTAATGTGAATTGGATTCACATTATTCGATAAATTAATCATAGACAAACTAACGCAGTTTACTTTTTACTAAATTTTCATTCGTTACCTAAAAATTTGCTAAGAGCAATGCTCATTGAAGAAGTTTAACTTTGATCATTCATTCAGATGGTGTCTATTCTCCTGATTATGAATATTAGATTCATATTATTCCAATAAATTAATCATAGGCAAACTAATGCAGTTTACTTTTGACGAAATTTTCATTTTGGGACTTTCTTATGAGTAAGAAATAGCAATTTATTATACAAGACGATAAAAGCATCTTTATCGTACTGTTTAATATTTGATTTGATTTTGTTTCAATGTTTAATAAAATAAAAACAAAACACTTGTTACGTTTCGAGAGGACAAATTGTTTGCAGCGTCACTGCTCAAAGCGCCCAGAGTACTTAAAACATTTTTAACCCACTTGTTTGATAAAGAAGTACTGTAGCAGCATATTGTTGTCCATTAAGAATTCAAAAATACAATTCTCGATAGCAACTCTGTATCCCTTTTCTATATCCTAACAGCAATTAGGAAACTTTCTATTTAATTCTCAGGAAATTTTGCATACTATTCAAGTAACACTGGATTAAAAATTTGATACGATGACCATGTATCGTTTGAAAAGTTTACAAGGCAAGACTATATCTAAGGCAGCCGTTCCGTTTTGTGATTTATTTGATCTTCACATCACATGCTTCCTGTATTCTTGAGTACGAGTTTCTCAAGTATTATCACAAGATCCGTTCGTTCCACGTCGATCACCACAAAGGAAGGTCAACTGGTACTTGCTCCAGTGCTCCGGTTACAAAGTATGTAAATGAGGTCGGCGGAGGGCAGAAGAAACATTTTCGCCATCCTGTCCCACGTTAGGAAAGAAGATGTATCGTTGCGTACGCATCCTGAAGCTCACGTGGCGACGCAGAAGAACCTCGTGAGAAGGTGCTCACTGTACTGTGCTGTGGGAATGTTATATTCCCTTGGGAAAACTACTTAGAGGTGTTTAGAAGACCATGAAAGGGCAAGTTGGAAAATATTTCAAACTTAATTTCTGATTAAGCTTTTATTCTCGCCTAAGTTTAAATTCTCGTCTTGTTTATGTTTAAATTCTCGTCTAATGTAATATTCACTTTCAGGTGATATTTACACTGAATAGAAATATTTCAATATGATTATTGTGAGCACGCAAAATATTGATCTTGAAAATGTCTCAGAAATTGTGTTGGATTTGCTGGCTATTCGGTGGGTTGGTTGATTCTTTGATCGGTTGAAGTTGGTTGGAGACTCGCAGGCTCCTGTTTTGAGCTTTACGTAAGCTATTTCATGTAGAGGAATAAGAAAATGAAAGATAATGTATAAAATAAATTCATCCACCATTTTTTGTCCATTCGTACTATATTTGGGTAGTTAATGTGCTGTTTCAAAGTTCGCATTTCCCTTGAAAAGAAAATCAAGCAAAATTTTTGCAATGTTCAAAGAATATACATAATTCTTGATCACGTTTTGAACATTTTTTATTAAATTACTTTCTTTCAATTACTTTGAAAGTGGTAGTAATCAAGCTTTTCGATAACAATGCAAATGTAAAGGATTTTTTGTAGCATGCTCAACGATTAGTGCTCTTATACATCTTTTAAAGAAACACTGAGGTAATAGTGCACATGCCTGTAATATTGAATGAAAACAGAGTTAAATGTTTTATATTGTTTGCTAAATATCTCATTGTAATGTTTGTTTATGTAATTGTAATATTTTATTATGTAAAACTGTAAAGTAGATTTTGATCGCTTATAACCAAGACGTTTCACAGCGATCTGAAATAAAATAAATAAATAAACTGAGGTAATAGATATTTGTGATTACGGCAATAACTTAAACATTGAGAGACAGTAACATTTACAATTTTAGAACACATTTTCATGAAATTAGTGTAATTTGAATTCATGGCATAATATTTTGTCATTATTCATTTCTATAAGAATTCTCCGTTTTAATCGTCCAGTTGCCATGGGTTATGTGGCAAGAATAGTGACTGGGAGACTTTTCTGGAAGCAAGTTAATTGCTTCGCTGGAATATGGAAGGGTCGAGTAAGTGTATATTACACTTCCTTTTAATCTCAGAAGTCAAGTTGAAGTGTAACCTTCACGTCACTCCTCAGGGATATGGTTGCACATAAGCAGTTTCTTCACTGGACGCTTTGCCATTTGCCACCAATGCATCGCGTTTGGGTCTTAGTAAAATGATATTTTGTTTGAGTTGATTCCAATTTACTGTTATCTTGTAAATTATTATGAATACTTCTGCCATTAATTTTGATAATTGTACAACTTATTTGTGCTTATTTTGTAACCATCATATTCTAATTTTTCCTATAAAGTCAGATATTTTATAGTAATATACGTTTCGTGTTATTTAATCACGAAAAATTGATGTTACACCACTGCAAGTGTTTGAATGTTATAAATGTGCACTATTACGGTATGTTTGGTAAATACGCAGTACTGTTCAAATTGTACATCTTCACTAAAAGGTCTGTTGCTAGGTTAGTTAGAATGCAAGTTTCGATACCCCAAAATATGGTTAAAAAGCATCAGTAGCTTCATCAGAATTAAATCGGAACGATATTGAACTATTCCAACTACGCTTTGCGTTCCGTCTGCTGGCTCAATCTTCGACCATTTACATCCTTATCTTCCTCAAACATTTTCGATATGCGTCAGACCCCACTCCCAAAATCTACTTCCTTTCCCGGAGAAACTTTCCCTTTTATTCTCTCCCCAAGGTTACAATCAGTGACTTTAATTACTTAATTAAATAACAAGGGAGCTGCCATAGAACTCATGTTCTATATAAGGCCCACGTTGCCTTGCCTTGCCCACGCCCCTCCCCTTCTCCTTTGAGGTTGGCGACTAAAGCGGTCGCTTACACTTGTAAGAAGTCACCCTAAGGCGCGCCTAGCATCCCAAATGGAGATTCCGCACAGCTGATCAACGGCCTACGTCACTCAATAGACTAGCATTTCCTAATGCACAATGCATTATTAATGTGAAACTAGTTTAAGAGGACTTTTATGTTCAATATGTGTACCACGTTTCTATGGAAGGCCTTTATCTACACTTTGTGTTACTTATGGTTACAATCTGGGTTGTTTCTCCCAGAAAAATGCTATTATTCGGATCATAAAATGATCATCCTTTTGTTGTATTCAACAGAGCATTATGCTTTAAATAATTCATCTCAATTTTTTGTCGTAATTACATTGTTTACTTGTTTTCCGCACGTAACAGACTAGATTTTCGTTAATTTATTGTATCATTATACTTAATTCCTGGTGGTTTTAATGCTCATTTTTGCCTAGAAAGACACGATAAAACTTGGTTGTAATTGTGTGCATTTTTGGTACGTGGAAAAAAATGCAATTTTATTTAAAGGAGTCATTCACAACTAATCAAAATTATGACGAAACTCCCTGAGCAAAATAATACCGATCGTCAGGGCCACGGAGCAATAGTCATCAAATACTTTCGGGTGCTTACAAACCAGAAGGATCTTAGTATAGAACATAAATTTGATTTCATCAAAATTGATCTGTATGATGAAGAAATATAGCACCTCAGTCTGTCTGGACTTCTGTTTTCGAGTTTGAACTAGCGTCGCATTGTCATGAGCGGCTTGCCCAATTGCTTGACGATCATTCCGTATTCAATAGTGTAAATAAAATATTCCATATAATAGAAAATATTTTTGTTGGTCATCAAAGTTTTCGTATTTTCCGTTCTTTACTTTTACTTTACATCTGACTCATTGATTAAATTAAATGACGTCACTACGACGAGACTCGTGCCTATTAATATCAATTACACGTAACTCTTTTAAAACGCATTAGGAGTTATGGAAAGAGGATATACAACAATAAAGTTAAATGAAATAATACACTTAGTTCCTCTTGAAATAGTACAATAGTTCCCCCTTGTTTCAATTTCTATTCACAGGTAAAATTTTAATGTTATAACTTGTCAAAGAGTTTTAGATTTCTGCAATTACAACGCAGTTTTAATCATTGGAAGTATATCATATTTCATCAGAAGTTTTGAAATACGGTGAAATAAAAATAATCTGCAATTCTGCCTTAATTTTACATTTATTTTGAAAAAGAAATGTTACTTTTCACTTCCTTTACAGTTTCTTTACAAAAAAAATCACAGAAAGGGTATCATGTTTTTGGAACGCTAAGAATGCGACAATTCTTATTGTGGAAGTTACATTTCCAGGCTACAATTAAGAAACAAAATATTCTGCGCTAAAAAGTGTTCAAAAAAATTGTGTGTGCAAAATGAATTGGAATTGGATATCTGAACATGGAACATAATTGGCGGAGGATCATGGAACATATAACATTTTTAGTTCCGCCATTTTGTTTTACAATAAAATGCATTAAAAAGTCTATCGCTCATTCGTATGAAAAAAATCGAATCAAATTCACTATTAAGCAAGAAAAAATGTACAAATTTCGTGATGAAGAAAATGACCATCCTTACTTCGCCCACACAGACAAAATATTATTTCTTAATAATGTCTCCAATACCTTCGATTGCACTAGGAATGAATGGGTTATTATAGTATATAAACTATAGGCATCGTTGTAATACTTCAAACAGAAAGTTGTAAGTAAAGGAAGTATATCATATAAGAGAATGTATACACTTTTTACGGAATTGGATCTCAGTACTTCTAAGTTGAATTGATTCTTCTCTGATTCTCTACATGTATGCTACAAATGACCGCTTCATGATTTATAAAACAAATTAACATCAAATCTGGTTTTCTCCAAACATGTAAAGTAACAAGTTTACCCATTTTTATCCTTTATTGCTTTCAATTGTGATGGAACAATTATGTAATGAAAGCCGAGAGAAACAAGAATCCCGACCAAACCGGCCTCGAACCTTCATTAACCACCATAGATTCCTCATGGATCGACCGGGACTGGACTGGAACGGGTAATTAGAAGTAGAAAGCTATTGTTTATTCAAATCGCTTCGCTCCGAGTTACCCCTAGGTTTCGGAAGCCGCCCAGATTCTAGAGACGCCGCTGAGACGCTGGGGAAGTCCTGCCCCCCTCCGACCCGCACGCCGGCGGCGCCTGGCTGACGCAACCAGCTCAACAGAAGGTTATCAGCTGCTGATCGCGATCGCCAGCCATCGCATTTCCATTGCGCGAAGGCCATCTGACCCGACGACGCCTGCATCCTCTGCGCCACACCGTGCCACGCCAAGCCCCGCCACACCACGCTAAGCCACGCCGCGCCGTGCCGTGTCACCCCACGCAACGCCACGCCACGCCACGCCACGCCACGTTACGCCGCGCCACGCCGCGCCACGCCGCGCCACGCCACGCTACGCCGCGCCACCCCACGCCGCGTCATGCCGCGCCACGCCGCGCCACGTCACGCCACGCCACGGGTCACGCCGCGCCGCGCCACGTAGATATGTAGATAGGCGCTAGATATCGCATACTAGCTGAGGGAACACCGAGTCCTCTCTCGATATACAGTGCACTACACTTACATGACTAATGACCATAACAGTTGACGCTTCCAGAGACAATCAATTAATTAATCAATCACTGAATCATGTCCTCCACCTCCCAATCTTGAGCCAAGTTGCGGATACTATCTCCACGCTACATCACATTCTTCTTATTTTAACATTTCTGAATGAATCATATAAGATTTTTCAAGAGTGTAGTATGTAATATACCCATAATTTGAATATTTCTAGATTAAAAAAGATTAACCCTTAAGTGGAAGCGTTGGCACGCAGCGTGCGCCATCCGCGTGCGCCATTCGCGTTGCGCCATTTCCGATAGATCAGTCGACAATCACTTCGTGTAATCTTTCAGTGTAGTCTTGGCTTCCTGTGTGCAGAGGCATATCTACGGTATGGCAGACATGGCACGTGCCATGGGCGCTACTCACAAAGGCCGCTATTTAGAGTACACCCGCTAAAACAAATAACAACAAACCTAATTTGATCTATCCTGGTAGGGGTGCAAATTTTATGCTTGCCATGGCCGCCTGAATACCTAGATACGCCTCTGCCAGTGTGTGACGTTTTGTAGTCCTCACTCAATCCTGGGTTGAATTATTGATGGATGAGTCATCGACGGACCGTCCTGTCGCATACTGTGCGCCGCGCGTAGAGTTATGTAGTCTCAAATTATCCTTCTGTTATGAACTTTGATCTCTCCACGTTGATGGAAAAAATTCTTTTATTACTCACTACACGCAAAGTAGTAAATTAAAATTGTATTCTTTTGAGAAACAATAACTTTTTGTTCTAGGGGTGATTTTGACAGAGATGCCTGTCGCATTACAAAACTTTTGCTCGAATACGAAGAGGAGGAAGCGGTGTGTTGTAATGAATTGACTGTGCCTTTACTAATTGACTGTGATGATATGTCGCATACACTGAATCATAAATATCACAATATAGTCGAAGAAAAAACCGAAATCTATTTATTGCACTCTGTGCGCCGCGCGGCTCGCCTATGTTTCTAAATTTGATGCGTGCGCATAAGGGTTAACAAAGATTTAACTACATTATAATTTGTTGTAGATGTGACGAATTCCATGACGAGAAAATTTTATTTCTATATCCCTTAATTAATTAAGCTCTTTCAATATATCATTCTTTGGTATTTTACGGAATGAAATTAATTTACTATAATATACTGGACGGATTGTTGTGGACGTCTATAAGAAAATCAGTGAAACATGACAGCACACTCTACGTCGATTTCGTTGTGATGCGACACAGGATGCCTACATATTCACGGAAGCTAATCTGGAAACAGATCAGCTCCCTCTTTTTCTTTCTTCCCTCTCCCCCATCGTGACAACGCGTGTTGCGCAAAAAATTCCAGATCGCCTCATCCTAGAGACCTCACGCAGAGCCTTATCTGTAGAAACAGCCTCGGCCTACAATGCAAACCACTTCGATCGCCTTCCAGACTCTGCAACCGCAGTGCACGCTCCCTTTACAAGCAGACGGCGAGCGAAGAGGAAGTAGACGAAGAAAGACGAGCACATCCCCTGTCGAGGAAGCTGTACGTGCGGTAATTGCCCACTTGCAATTCACCTTCTCAGAGTTCCCTAACGATCCACATTCTTTGCTTGGCATTCCATTAATGGACGTCAGAGTACGACCAAGAGATGTTTCGTTGATGGTTTCGATGACGAAATATAGGGTGATATCAGTGATATACAGATACTACATTTCTTACTCTACAAATATATGACTACTTTTTTCAACATCCACTGGCTCCTACTAACCAAACGTTCTTACATGTAACGCAACAAAATTTGATGAAAGATAAATGTTACTATGTTTCCTACAGATCGTCGGTAACCGAAGGAAAATGCTGTAGCCTGTCTTATAAATTTCTTTCTTGAATAAATTTGCTTTGCCCGAAGGAAAAAACAAAAACATTTTAGCAAGAAACGAGCAGGTGAACGTAAAGTGTACCCACAAATGAACTGAGGTGGCTGCCGAGTGATAATGCTGTAGAAATAGTATTCCAAGCATATGTCAAAAAAGTGCCCATGCGCTTTACGAACACGAGCATACAAAGTGTTTCAGTGTCCATTCCCGTTCTCTGTTTCATTGGCTTCAATCTACTGCTCTGCGACCCTGACAATGCAACGTCTAACAAACATCACTAACTTTACTGTGCCATGTCACTATACCAAGACAAAGGAACGAAAGCTCAGAAGAAAAAGCATTATGAAAGTTCCAGAATATGCTTATATGATTACTTTTAGTACATGATAGTAAATAGCATCCGAGAGTCAGTCGGGTGTAGTGTTTAGGTATAGTTAATTAACCTGAACCGATGTATGTTTCTTTAAGGATCATTACAAATATCGTTCGTTGTACGTGGAACAATCATGGAAGAAAGTCTTTGTTGCATGTTTTCGCAAGATACCCTCTTTTCCGTATTCAACAAGTGCGAGTAGCAACCTCTGAGGTGACAAAAAAAGACAACAAAAGAGAAGCAGCAGTGGCGCTCTACAAGTGTTAATTGCCCTCTTACATTTGCAATTCACCTTCTCCAAGTGCCCTCGCGGCTTCCCTTGTGCAAGAATTATCTCCGCTAATGGACGTTTTGCGTTTTACAGTGCAAGCAAAAGCGTTTTACTGTGCAAGTCTTCTACCTCTGTTCCCTTTTCCCTTTTTCCCCCCGGTTCCCTTTTTTTAAAGTAGACGTAATCCTTTTCAACCAATTTTCTAACATGGTACTCTTGATACAGAATAAAATACAATATTTTCCTTGGTTGTATGAAAGTAACCGTTACAACAATAAATCAAAATTAAGTTGTACAAAATATTAATAAAGTTAACAAATTGTATTTGTAACAAATTGAAATTTAGGAAAATGGAAAAAATAAGAAGAAATTATATGAAATTTGTATGTGATTTAATCTTGATTTCGTTTCTACGTACAATTTAAACGTGACAAAATCAGTTCAACTTTGAAGTTCAAGTGAGGGTATATGTTGCATCTGCAAGGACATTACTTTATCATGCACCTACTTCCAAAAAGGGGACATTTACAGGAGTAATGATCATTCTACATTTCATTCATCATTTCTTAAAATAATCAGATTCAAATATACATCCCTAAGTCTTCATTTATAATTCAACCTTACCAAGTCACCTTGCTTCAGAAAAATATTAATATTTATTCCCTGCACTTGTCTTTCAACGTCTGATTCTGTATCCCTTCTAGCTTGAAAATTACTGACCAACTTTATGTTTGGTCTAAACAATTCATAAACACCATCGTTTTTCAACATTTCCCAACCTCTTGCACACTTCAATTGAGGATCCAAATATCGTGGCACGTTCAGGGGATTATTTGGGCTTTTATAAACGGCTTATTATATAATTAGTACTCATTAAATAAGAGTTTCAAATGTATGTCACAAACCTATTATATAATGACAACACTATAACAATCTAATAAAAGTATAATTTATAGTTCATACTTACCTATTCCCTTTTAATTTTATTTTTTTAACAAAACATTGGTAATATGACAATATTTTTTAACAAAACATAATAGTATTCTGCCTTATATTTTTGGTTTTATTTTCTAGTGGTAAATTCTCTGACCTCATTCGCAGCATTCCATTATGACATGACACACTCGTTAAAATCCTTGGTATGGACATTCCAGCAAAGTCTAACTGCTAACCCAATTTGTTGCAGCATGGCTAGAGTCCTAACCCACCGCACCACCTGAACGACACCAATTTACATTCGACTCATTTTATGGAGTTAAGAAATGGCACTTCAGTTTTGACCTCCCAGATTCTTCTCTTCTCCTACGTTCTCCGCAGTTAATGACGCCCGTTCACCTGTAGTAAAGATCTCCTTTATTGATGAATTATGCCCGATTATCCACTAGGAACACGTCTACAAGCGCTATTAACTTAATGTCTTTTGGTAGCCCTAAAAGGAATACGTACAACACTGGTCGTTAACAGTTAGATCATTTAACCGTTCACGAAATACATCGGTTCCGCTAGTAGTTTCGTACAATTATTTAGACGCGCATTAAAAGCGACGAGTGACTTATTTGGCTCGTAACTTAAATCTTTGTAACTCGCCTCATAAAGAATGCATTGACAGCTTTGGCGGTCTCCTCCGGCATCTGTCTTTGGCAGCTAGACGTGCGGCCGCTTTGTCCTTCTAATAAAGAAATTGTTGGCCTCGACCTTTGAAGCCTAACGAACCGTCAGAGCTTCTTGATTGACTAGTAATTAATGAAGTAACGTTTCATAGACTTGCTGATAAATTGCACAAGTAAGTTTATGACTTCGTAGATGGTTTGGGTCATGGTGTTGAAAGCTACAAGAGTGAAACATGTGTTATCTTGAACGTAAATCAGTTGTTATCTGCTTTAATCTCGAAGTACTACGATCTCCCTGCTAACTAAAACTAATTAATCTACTTAAATAACTCTACGGAATGTTTTTTACCTTTTATTTCAGAGTCAAATACATTTGTTGCACTAAGAAGGTCAAATTATAGGAAACATGTAATATACGAAATACATTTCTGAGGTAATTGCCTTTCTTGAAGGTCCGACAATGCCTGACAGGTGGAGACAATTGAATAGGCTATCACATAACGGGCAACAAATCAGGTCTAAGAAACCGTTCAAAGAATTAGTCATCTCGGTAGCTAAGTGATTAGAGTAGCTGTACTTTAATCAAGAGTTTTGATTCCCGGTTGAGATGACGATTGTTTGAACAAATTGAATTAAAAAAATATATTTGTTGCACATAAACAAGGTCACATTGTAGGAATCATTTATCGCACAAAACATATTTCCAACGTAATTTATTCTTCTAAATGGTACCAAGATGATGACAATTGAAAGATGGCTATATATTTGCAATAATCACGACGTACCAACTCTTGTAATGATAAAACATGTCTTCGATTCTTAAATAGACTTGTCAATAAAGCTTATTATCAGATATTCAGAATTTACACAAGGACATTGAGGCTTAAAAATGCACTCGAAGTTCTGGTCACATACAAGCTCCGACAAAATGGGGAAAAAATTAAAAAGCTTTCTCAGAAACTCTGTACTTTTGAGGGCAAAACGGCAAAGAAGTTAGGTATTCCTGATGTTATGAGAAATATATTGATGTGTTTTTCCGCATGGAATGACTCTTTCTGTAGATGTAAAAAATAATTAAATATGTAGATACGAAGTGTAAATGCGTCGTCTACCGAAAAGTTTCCTCCCCTTAGTATCACTGATTATTAAACCAAGTATTCACATTTTTTAAAAGTACATGTTATCGTATTATGTTATATTAATT
The DNA here is from genome assembly GCA_031308135.1 of Acheta domesticus. Taxonomy (NCBI): domain Eukaryota; kingdom Metazoa; phylum Arthropoda; class Insecta; order Orthoptera; family Gryllidae; genus Acheta; species Acheta domesticus. The sequence goes on along the minus strand of JAHLJT010009436.1, from coordinate 196,244,661 downwards.
CAGGAATGAACTACCTTGAGAAAGAATGCTTTAATATTGGAGGTGTAGAACAGGTTCAAAAATGATTTAGAACTTTTCAAATTTCAAAATTTCACAGAATGTATTGAAAATCGTAACTATACAATTTTTTGTAAATACATATTCTTCTATTCCAACAGAAAATATGAAAGAATGTTTCAGCTAATTTTCAGAAAATTTTTAAGGTCACAAATGCTTTCATGTAATCCCCAACTCTTAAAACCCCTTAATGATCTCCGGAATGGCACAACTAGCTCTTCTGTTGACGTATTTACCGATTTTCAACTGAAAGGAATCTAATTTGATATGACAGAGTAATGCGTGACAAAAACATACATCAAAACACATTACATACATACAAACATAGAGATCCTTCCGAATTTTCGGCTACAAAATTACTTGTACCTCCTCGCCGTCCGCTCTCAATCTCGAAACTGCACTAATATACCTTAATTTCGACGTGTGTTTGTATTTACATCTCCAAAGAACGAAATTTATAAACGAATTTTACAACCAAAAATATGAGATCATATTGTGAAAGTGAGTCGAATGCTTTTCCTCCCTGAGCTATAGTATAGGAAGAAAATGTAAAAAAGAAATAGGTACTTTTTATAAATGTTCAAGAGAATTGGTTGTGTTGGTATAATCAGTGCGACATAAAGTGTATATTGCTTATCTCAATTTAGGGGAAGGAGGCGTAAAGGGGTATTAATAATTTAATGTAGTATGTTACGAATTAAAATTAAGGGAAACCTATTTAACCAGTTTTTAATATTAGTAATAATAATAACTAAAATAATAATAATAATAATAATAATAATCAATTTGCAGTCCTTATGTAAAAACAAAAAAGGATTGAAACGACATTATTAGAATGAAAATTGTTTAATTAATTAATTATCGGACCTAACATACCCCAATACCTACCTCACATTCCATGTTCATAAACATAGCAATTGAAGCGTGCTAATTCCGTGGTTGTTTGCGCTGCAGGTGCTGTGTTGGCTGCTGGCGCGCCCCGCCCTGGGGCTGCCGGTGCGTCCCGGCGGCGGAGGCGTCGCTGGCGTCGGCGGCGTCGCGCAGGCCCCGGCGCGCGACCTGGAGGAGTCAGCCAGCGGAGACGACCTCATCTCCGGGAGTGACTTCCTCTCCGTCTTCATCGGCGCCAGCGTCCCGCAGCGCCCCGGCCGCGCTCGCACCCCGTCCTCCTCCCCGGCGGGCGGCGCGCGCAGCAAGGTCGGCGACGAGCCCGAGCAGAACCTCGGCGCCTTCGGGGCCCGCCTCATCCCCAAACCCAAGTCCCACAAGACCCACAAACCCAACACGCCCCACGCGCCGTCCCCTCCCCCGCCGCCCCCGCCCCCCTCCGCCCCCACCGCCCCCGCCGCCGCGCGTCGCCGAACCGCCGTCCACGACCGGTCGCTTGCCCGTCCCCAAAGCGCCGGCATCCGATATCGCATTCGATCCGACCAACCTCGAGCACGATCCGCTTCCACAAGCCTCGGCTCGAATTGCTCATAGACCCGACCCGAATATGGACCTCCACGCCGACAGTCTAGTAAAGAACAATCCTGTGTATGAAACTACCAGTCAAGACACGTCAGATTACTACGCGCATACCCCAACAGAAGACTCTTCTACCAATTCAGACTCGATAGCAACGACGTCACGAGACGATCTGCTGGATCTGGCCGTGTCTGACGGTGAGCAAGAACAACCTGCTGCCAGACCGGACGTGACTGTCATCACAGAAGTCGTGACGTCAAAAGAAGAAATCGTAACAGAACCTACAAATGTGGTTTCCAGCCAAGAAAGCCAAGAACACGAAGCACAGGCGTCCATCAGTTATCAACACGCCGTGGAGCCCAAAGAACACCCAGTGAAGGCTCCTGTGGACGACAGCCAGAACTCCGTCGCCGTCACTGCTCCCAGCGTCGTAGAAATCGCCGCACTCCCATCAGGTGGCAGAAGCAGTAACATCAACCCACCACCACCACCGCCTCCGCCGGTTCAGCAGGTGGTGTCGGTGCGTGTGTCCTCGTCAGTGGTGCAAGGCCCATCACCAGCACCGCAATTCGCGAAGGCGAAGGCCGATACCAGCGTCACCAAGCACGACGGGCTGGCGCAGACTCCAGCCGCGCCCGCGTCGGAGGAGGACATGCAGCGGCAGTTCGAAGCGGAGACCAACTCGCTGACGGATGCCGCCCCGGCGCTCCCAGACTCCACCGCCGTCCCCGTTCCGGAGGCGGAACTCGAACCCCCGCAGGCGCCGCCGCCGGCGCTGGTCACCGAAGAGCAGCCCACCAACATCGCAGTGCAGCGCAGCGAGTTCAGCGTGGAGGAGTCCTCCCCGTCCTCGTCCGAGCTGTCCCCGCGTCGGGACGACCCCTCCGTGCTGAAGACGGTCGCCCGCGTGGTGGAAGTGACCCGCAACTCGCAGAGCGCGCCGGTCAGCTACCACACCAGCGTCTCCTCCGCGACAGTCCGGCAGCCGCGTGCAGTTCTACAGCGAGCCGCCCAGCTACCACCGCGAGATGCCGTCCAACGTGGCCGAGTCGATTCGCACCTCCGTCGTCACGTCGCACCAGCACGTGGGCGGCAGCAGCCGCCCCAAGTACGAGCACGTGTCCGGCGGCCCGATGGGCGGCACCAGCGAAGAGGCGATTGAGAGTCGCATGGGGCGCTACGGCACCCCGCACCACGAGGTGCGCATCACCGGCCCGCACGAGCGCGTCAGCTTCACCTCGGAGGTGCGCTCGTCCCACGAGAGCGGCGGCGCCGCGCGACCGGCCACGCCCACCCGCGAGCAGAAGAGCTTCCGGCCGGCGCAGAACCCCGAGCGCAACTACGAGGCGGCGGAACGCAACTTCGCCCAGCCCGAACGCAACTACGCCCAGACGGAGCGCAACTACGCCCAACCCGAACGCAACTACGCGCAGACGGAGCGCAACTACGCGCAGCCCGAGCGGACGTACTCGCTGCCCGAGCAGAACTACGAGGTGGACGAGGCGGTGAGCGTGATGAGCAACGGGCGCGCGCACGGGGTGCAGCCGACCACGCCCTCGCCCGCGCCCCCGCAGCCCCCGCCCCAGCAGCCGCAGGTGCCGCCGCCCACGCACGCCGGCCCGTCGGTGGAGCGCGCGCCGGGCGTTCTGGACACGGCGCAGGGCCGCGACCCCAACCACAAGTTCGGCTACGTCGTGGAGGGCCGCAACTACCGCAAGTATCGTGTGGAAGAGCGCACGCCCGATGGCTTCATCGTTGGAGAGTACGGCGTGGTGAGCCACGACGACGGCACGCTGCGCGGCGTTCGCTACACGGCGGACGGCACCATCAACCCGCAGCTCATCTACGAAGCGCTCGTCAAGTTCCTGTCGCTGTAGGGCGGCCCCCGTCGTCACGCCACCCCGCCCCGCCCCGCGCCGCCCGCCAGCCGAGACTTCGTCGCGTCGATCTTCCCCCAACCGCCCCGTTCTGCTGTGGGGCGTCTTCCTCTCGAACCGAGACGCCTTCACCACGCCGCGATCTGTCATCGGGCGCTGGGCATCGCAGCGCCTTGCCAGTGGCCGGCGCCAGCCCAGCGGGGAGGGTCGACGGGATATGTTAGGCCAAGCGGACGAGCGCCATCGCGAGATTGGATCGTCCCGTGGCGCGTTCGAGTTCCCAGCTGCGCTGCACGCCGCGATGGATCGGGTGTGACGTAGGGCGCGCGGAGGCCGCGCGAGGCAGAGCGTGCTCCCGCCCCGCCCCCGCCCCACCCCCGCCCCCGCCTCCGATCCATCCCCACTGCCCGCCGCCGCCCGCTGCCGCGATGACTGGCTGCCCATGCCCCCGCGCGCGCCCGGCGCCCTTGGGTGATGGGGGATTGCGGCTTCACGTTCTCTGCTCTGAGGTTCTGTAGTGCAATTTTTCTAACTCTGCCCCTCAAGCCCCTACGGCCACGATGGAATATCACACGGCATTTCGCGTCTTTCTCCGTTGTACCGCTATAAGTCGCATGATCGCAAGTACTGCTTGATACGATCATGCGAAGCCTGGCGGAACGACAGAGAGCATCACGAAATACCATGATTTATTCGATTCTGAAGACGGGCCTTCAGGGGCAAAGTTAGAAAAATCGTAGTATACATGACAAGTTAAAAAAAATAATCGACTTTTATTTAATTGCCGATTAATTATTTAAATTTATTTTCGAAAAACTATTATGAAGTTCGCATGGAAAATTCATTATTATTGTTATTATTTAAACAACAAATTATGATAATTGCCGAGTACACGGCATGTAACAATGATTGTAGAAGTAAAAACTTAAGCATTTTTCAAGAAACCCGATATCGATCATTGTTAACAAATCAAGTACAATATTCTATAAATTCCTATCAGTTATCGGTAAACGAAAATATTCCGTGCAATGAAAACAAAAATGTCAATTAATCAACAGATGTAGAGTGATAAGTGCAAACGTTTGGCTTTAAAAATCTCTTTTATGGAACCTATTGCACTACTGCTTAAAATATAAACGTAGTTTCTGCATTACATGTGCGTACACTGCATCTATTCCGTTCAGAGAAGTCAATGTTAGTGAGATAATATTGAAAACTCTACTTATAAGAAAAGAAGAAAGGAAATGACACTTCAATAATACCTTTAGTTTAATTCAAGTACGAACAAACAGAATAAATACAAACAGTATTTATTGCCAGTGACTATTAGTATCTCTTGAGCAGTGAACATTTTTCTATTGGGAAATATTTTATGAAAGATGAAATCTTAGGAGAGGATAGTAATCTGCACTCAGAGCACCGACATGCAAAGTCACAGTTCCCCTCATCCAGGGTGCAAGCACGCGTTCCGGCCGGCATGCTCACCCCTCGTCGCCGCAGCATCGGCCCGCTCACTAACCCGCTCACCCGGCTTCAATGCTCACCCGGCCTCCAGGCGCTCGGCCCCTCCGATCACCGCCACCCGCCCTCGGCTCCTGACATCACCCGACGACCCTCGTCGGAACCCAATCTCGACCGCGTTTGCCGCACGCGTTGGGCTTCAGACGTAGTGGAAGTTGGACGATTGAAACAATGTGCGTTGTGATTAAAGTGTTGAGTTGATGTCTCTGCAAGACAAGCGGGGGAGTTCCTTTATTGTCATTCGTGTTGCTCTCTCTGCTTCAGTGTCGGAGGAGAAGACGTCGTGATTTGATATTTATGTACTGAAAAGACTGCTACTGTTGTTCCATGAGCTCGACTTCTGAGGAAAATGCGCTTTTTTGTATCAGACCAATTTCCGAAAATAGAAAAAAAACATGGTGAAAAGACTACAAATGTCTTCTGTTGGTGCCATCGTAAGAGAATGGACAGTGGTTCATCCTCGGCTAAATATTTTTGTACCAGTTTTATAATTCCCGGTTTGATCTACTCTGTGATGTTTTTCAATACTCTTGAAGTGACTACGTGCACAAGGCGTGGACATAAAATATTGTTTCTGCACAAGGAAATAAGAGTGTGTTTGATAATGCGTCAATGAATGCAGACTTCCCAAGCCACGAAGTTCTTCTGTTTAATCGACAGGTGTGAACTGAGAGGACTTCCATAGGATAAAATCTTCTCCCGTTATTCCCAAGTCAACAATCTTTTTACATATAGTTTGCCATGTTATGTGTTTTCTGCCATGTAAAATGTTTTGATGTTTATGTTCTCGGTTTGTTTCAAAATAGTTTCGCTATTAATGGAAGTCATTTTCTACTTACGCTTATTTGTAATGTACATGGTTGATTGTTACTACAGCCATTCGAGTCAGTTTATGTTACAAGTTATTGTGTCATGACAACTTTATTCATGAAATATGTATGTTTTTAAGTCCTAACAAACTCAATTGTTTTTTCCCACCATACAGTTAGTGAACTTTAAGTTCATATGTTTTTCTAATTATACTTTTCTTAGAAACATATTGTTCTGTAAACTTTGCTTTATACTTTTTGCAGTTCTTCATGCTAGGACAAGTGTAAGTGCTCGTTATGCTGACTTGTAGGCGTGAATGAACCCTCTCTTGCTATAATGAGTATTTTAGATACGTATATTACAGTACATGTTCACTCTTTTCCTCAGAAACTCTCCGTACACTGTACTTCCTTTTGCTTGACGCATTAAAATTGACAGGATTGTTATGCTAGCCATTTAATGGATTTTTCAAGTAAGCAATAAAGCATTTTTGTAAAGAAATTACGTGTGATTTTGTTTTATTTCCTTCAATACTATCCTACTTTGTTTCCTTCATTTTGATTTAACAAACATATTCTTAGTTGAAGATGTATTGAAAACTGATCAACTTGTGCCCACTACAGTTCATTAGCATCTACAAAATCTTCAGAATGAGTTATTGTCAAAGAATACAAAAAACTTTAACAATTTCTCAAAACTCTTGCATTGCTATGATAACACAAAATGAAAGGTACACTGACCAGGCGAGGTTACATAACTGATAGAGTAAGAAAATATAATTAGTATAAACATTGCAGAATTAATTGAAGCCTACGAGGCACACATGCCTAGATTTTTCAAACCACAGTACTGTCATAGTACCACAGCTCCTTCTATTTACACAGCTGTCTAGTAGATGATCTCAATGCACACAGAAAAATGCCCTTCGCTGACGGGAATGCTTCACGGCAAAGTTTTTGAGCAGTCCCGTGTCGAGCAATAAGCTGGCCCCTACACTCCCCGATCCGTCCTTCGCGCGCACTCTCCGCCGGCCACGCCTGCTCTGTCCACCGCCCCGAGAATGTCACCGGGCGCGTGGAAGGGTCGGCCGGGCGGGCGGGCGGACGGACGGACGGTGGGGGGAGAGGGGGCGGCGACGGTGGTGGTGTTGGTGGCGGCAGCGGCGCCGGTGGCGATGACGATGACGCCCGACGCCGTCATCGGCAGCGGCGGCGGCGGCGTGGCTGAAGCCGCATGGCGGAAGAAGACGTTTCATGCGTAGAGGCGCGGGGAACAATGATTAATTAATTTCTTAATTAAGTATTTTTTAAGTGGGACGCGCTCTCACACTCTCTCTGGTGATGAGTAATTGGTTAATAATTTTTCTTAATGACGTAATTTTCAAACATTTTGTCTATGTTTTATAATTTTGTGTTCGCGCCTCAATAACACACTGGTGTAGCATGGAACTCCCATAATTTGGCGGGAATACCACAAAGAGTGCCCAGGTGGGCGGAAGTCACAGCCACTTTATCCGCGCCGAGAAAAATGTGCTAACAGTTATATTTCATCAAAATCCTTTGTAATTAGATTCATATTTCTGAAACTTAGTCGGTACAGAATGAATTCACACTCTCTCTGGTGATGAGTAATTGGTTAATTATTTTTCTTAATGACGTAATTTTCAAACATTTTTGTATGTTTTATAATTAAGTAGATAACTCCCTTACTAGTACTGGAAAACTTCTTAGATTACTTTTAGTGCATTTGAGGTAATAGTTTTATTGTAATTTAAAATAAACATAATTCTCACAAGCCCCTAAAATGTTTATAGTGTGTGAATAATTCTAATATATCATGTCTTTGCTTGATTGCATTAAATGATGAATTGGAAAATTCTATCATCATTAATCCAAAATACACAATAAAATTTGATATTTAATTCGTGCGTCAAAAAATTAATATTTATGAATAGGTAATTCTGTAAACAGTAGACATTACGATGAAAGAACGATCTTTATACTCGCATTGTTTATTATAATATAAAATAAGGTTCATATAAAGTTCGAAGAAAGTCGAACAATATATTTCCTCATGTCAACTCACTTTTAAGACAGAAAGCCGAATGGTTAATTTAAAAGATGCGCACTTACAAAAACCAAAATTAGAAAATTATTCTTTGAATTTCTTCTTATATTTTTATTAGACCTAACTCAAATGTTTCATACATTGCTGCATTTTTGAATTATTAATTTTACGATTGTGATCAGAAAGATTGTGGATTCAAAAACCTCATTCAGATGGGAATAGGTATAGGAACCTCAATAGGATTCGGTTAAGATTTCCATTTATGAAAAGTAGGAATTATTTCACCTCTAATGTGTACACTTCTACTAACAGACGAAGGCAGTGCAAGTGTGATGGTTGGCAGCCTATTTCAAATTCCGGTCCTCCAGTTACGATGTGGAATTTATTCCAACTGCTCGAAGAACTTCTTCCAGTGCAGAACGTCAGGAAGTCATATTTTCTGCTGAAGACGAAGAAATAAATAACAACCTCCTGTCTGCCCACTGCGTAGTTGGTTGCCAGGGCCTGACTCACAGGTACGTAACCGGAACGGTGTGAAGGTCTGAGAGAGAACATTGGTGGAAATCGTGTTGTCAGAGACTAAGACCCCACTGAGCCCAGCTCATTATTAATCTGTGAGAGATCATTTTCAAGGACAAATATCCTGTTTGCTGAGAGTACTTGACGCCGAACACCTCTTACAGGAAAACAACAATAATATTAGAAAATTAGGAGTATGTGCGAAAATATAAAAGTATTGTTCTATTTTTATTCAAAATTGAGCTATTTGTTTCGCATATTCAATTCTTTATATTCTTCTACAAATCTAAAAGTCTTATTTTTATAAGGTAAATATTTCTCGAATTTTCTGTCTGTCAAATGATTTAATTAAAAATATGTAGTTCACTGATATCACTTGTAGTCACCCTGAAAGAAAATATTGAGAAGTTGAAAAAAATAAAAAGTATTTTCCTTTCTTCACGTCTCTTGCTGTCCAGCAGGCACTTAGGATATAATGAGACAATAAATTGGAAAGGAAGGGCGGGGTATGAAGGGAAGGTCGAAAGGGAAATGGTGCCCATGCCTCGCTAACGGGCATGGGCAACTTCTCCTGACTTCGCACTTATTTTCCCTTAAAATTCAGAGAGGGATGTACATGCACAAGCTGAAGTGATGCGAGGCGCTGAATAGTGTCTTCATACGAAGATATGTTTGCCAGAAGTTTTCTATCAAATAACCGAAAACTTACATCCTTCACGACTTATAACTATTTATTATATATATATATATATATATATATATATATATATATATATATATACTTATAACTGTTTATTTTCTTACTAAATTCTCTCTTATGTAAACGTGTTTACTAAGTGACATAAATATGTTTGAATGGCGAATTCTTTCCTTGTTTTTGTTTTGTGTTGTGTTATTAAATCTTGCAGTTATTTATTTAGCAATAATGTGAAATAAATTAACAACTCTTTGTAAGTTAAAAATTCTCGCTTTCGGACGGACAGCGCTTTTAACAGACAAGAATATTTGTCTGTTAAATCTTCTAACCTGAAATCAGAAAGTTCATGCTTTTATATCACATAGATTAAGTAAACAGAATTACAAAATCAAGATACTTTTGATTCATTTTTTTTATTTTACTCTGAATTGAGAATTTGAAATCTGACTGATGTATTATTTCATTTTAATGTGTATTTCTTTACTTTAAAGAGAAATTGGGAAGTAATGTAGCTAAATTTGGGGCAATAACTGTCAACTGACTTCTACTAAAGACTGTCGTGGACCAGGTATCCAGTGATATTTGTACTACTCTTTCGTATAACTACTCCGGAGATATTTATACAACCCTTTCTTTTAAATCTCTCGCCATTTTCTTGGGACGCAGTGTCCACGAACTGTGGAAAGCTTCTTCACTTGACATGCCTGATCTAGAGCCAATCCCCTTTAAATATTGTTATTAGTAGTAGTAGTATTAATATATTCTTTTTTCAGTTTTCTGATTTTACAGTAAACACTGATATTGTAATCACAGATAGGAAAGCATGACTACATTTACTTACAAATAAATACTAGACCTATTTTAATTGCAAGAAAATAATTCATATTATAGGTAAAAACATAACAAAATTGTAAGCCTCCAAGATTTCTCTAAACAATAGAAAATTCGTTAATGCACTTTTTATTAATATCTGCGCCCATGGACCATAGAACACGTATAGATTATGACTGCATTCTGGGACGTATTAACTGCATATTTATTGATACCCAATTCATTCTGTTACTTGATAGCGTTTTTGCACAACACCAACGACTGACAATACCACAGGCACTGTTTTCACATTTTGCAGAGATCATTTCTCCTTCATGACATTGACCAATTTTCTGTATTTTTCCTACTTCGCCTGGTGGATGATTATGATTTTATTAGTGTGTATCACAGCGAAGTCTACAAAGCTACTTATTGAATACCTTGTCCCAGATGATGATATCAGGCGTCTTGTGATAGATCGCACTTATAGTAAGGTGTAGCATTCTGAGGGAACGTATTTTCCAGAAAGTTTGGCGTGAATTATGTCTCACGTTATGCTTTAATTTGAATTCAGTGGGTGCCAATGTACAACAGCCGACTAATAAATGCTGGATCGTTTGAGGTCCTTTGCCGCACTTCCTAAAATTGTCCATTACTCCAGCATCCTTAACTATGTGTTTGAGATATTTTTACTCTCTCGCTACTGCTTACACAGTACAGAGAAAGTATTGTATTCACCGGAAAAAAACGGTGAATTTTCGACAGAAAAACCCTTGTTGCAGGGCTGTGGTAAAGAAAAAGTAGATAAATATTGACCCTATATGTAGTAAATTACTTCCTCTAACACGCTGTGTAATCAGAATACATGTTTTGTGGGTCCTTAATACCAAAATATTGATTAACGGCAAAACGTCTGTATGTCTTGCCGTCTTTTTTCTCCGACAGGCTGTGGTCACAAAACTTATGTTTCCCAATCTGTCTAATGGCCGCGATGTAAAAAAATGGTACGTACGGAATAAAATTGAACTTCGTTTTAATATTAGCCCTCCATTTAATTATACATTTTTTAATGTGTAATTAATTTCCAGGTCTATGTTATTCAGTATGTCAGTGCGTTCTGAATTCAAAAGTGTCGCATTCTTTTCCGTTCTATTTACTCTGTAATGTATTGAACGCCGAAGTGAGCTACTTTTGCACAAGTACCTGTTGAAATAATTATTATTCTAGATGTAAAACCATTTGTGATCATGGAAATCGATTAAATAAACCGCCCCAATGTCTCAGCACTCTATAGATGATGAATATATCTTTTTATTTTCTCTTTATCTTAGGAATGTGCGGTCCACAATTTTCTTCAGATGTAGTCATAAGTTACCTTGCGACGAAGTTACGATCAAAGCAAAGACCTCGCAAGCAATCCAGTCAATCCGGTTTCTGGGAGCAATCGAAGGTACTTCTCGACTGCAAGGCAAAAGGCGTGTGTAATCGTCAGACTTTGTTTCTAGGAAAGGACTATTAACCACTGATTGTTGGGTTGCGTGTTCGCAAGATATTTCTTTTCAATGTTCGAGATGTTTGTTTGACTTCCAAGGTTATACTTCGGTTTTTCTTTCTTGGCGCACGGGGGTGTGTCAATAAAATGAAATATCTCACGGTATTTTGCGTCGTTCCCCTTTATGCCGCCAGGAGTCGCATGATCGCCAGCACTGCTCGATACAGTCGCGATCATGCGACTCCTAGCAGCACAAGCGAGAACGACGCAAAATACCGTGAGAGATTCGTTTAATTGACACCCCCCCGTGCGCCAAGAAAGAAAAACCGAAGTATATAGCGGTGGTCTTGAAAATATCGATGCTGCTTATTTCTTTCTGCATGGAAGTCGTTATCAATCCCCAAGCCACTAACTAGAAAATATGTAGGTAGTTAGTTATAAACGATGTAAAGTAAATCACATGAGTGAAGTTTGATAGAAAGTCATTCAGTCTGAAAAGTGAAGAAAGAAAAGTTCGATCTGTAAGGAAAATAAAGGAATACTAATGACCTGCATTTGCAAAAAACTCTACTAAATAAAACCACGCAAAATGGTTTCCATAAAGTTGCACACACTGCTCAAGAAAAGGGTAAAATACCATCGTATAACAATGCAAGGAATGAAATATTTTAACAAAGACAGTCTTCATGAAAATTGCAATAATGTAAAATAGTATACATTCAGTACACCAGTTCTTACCTACCAAGAAATGAAAATAGTTGCTGTTCCATAGCGCAACAAGTGATAAGCAAATATTTAATGGTGGCAGGCCTCTTCCTTTGACGCAAGCAGTGACGTAATCACGAATGGAGATAAATTATTTGTTGTTCGAAAGAACTGACAACTTAATTAATTGATGAAACAATATATACAGTTCGGGTCTTGGAATGGAAAAAAAATGTTTACTGGTTGCAAATTCTTTTGCAGCCCTATATAGTAGTATCATATAGCGGAGCAGTTAGAGATAATGCAAGAAAGTATATGCTTTTGTAGTTTAATCGACCGTTTTAATAGTCCGTTCTTTTGCAGTTCTAAATTTATTTCTGAAAAAGAAAGTGATAACATGAGAATATATAGTCATATCACTTACATAACGCAATAATAATTATAAAAATACAAATAATATATAATTTTCAAAATATGCCTTTATTGTTGAATTCTACACGTCTCAATACAGCGTGCCACAAAGGCACGTTTTCAAGAAAACACAATATTTGGTAATCGATCGACAATCGATATCACTTTTAAAATGTTCATAAGCGTATAATTTCCCCCAAATTTTTCATTATATTTAGGACCTCAATTATCATGATAGGTGTGTAACGTAAGGAAGAGATACAAAATAAAGTGTTGACGCAAACATCATTATTGGCAAAATATTTCTGTGTAATTAATTGGGAGAAGATCGTTTAGGTTTAATTTATAATAATAAACTTTATTTCATACAAAATTGGGTTGGTATTAAATTATATGCTGGGAAACCAATTACTAAACAAAACAAGTCATCCATATTTGACAGAGAACTCGTAAAAGTAGGTAATGTAACTTCTCTATAAATATGAGAATTTACTCTGAAGTGGAAAAAGAATTTGCAAGTGATATTCTTTAATAACTTTCCTTGAAGCCATAGTTTAAAAAACACTGAGTTCGGAGTTCTCTAACGAAGCTGCACTTCAAAGGTGACCGATATCATTCAGATTGCAAGTACGCATTGAAAGTTAACTTGTGCGATAAGACAGAGCCTTTTTCACTCCTTCAGAAGGAGCAAATGTGATTTAGGAATGGAACATGGTGTTTGTGCTTAAACTATGTGTAATAGGCCGCTAGCCTACTTAATTTACAGAGATACTTGATATTAGTGCACCGCAGCACAGCACAACTTTAGAGAAGATACTGTCTCATTATCTTGACTTGCATCTTGAAATAGCCTTGAACGAAATTGAGGCAAAATTGAATGTCGAAAATAATATTTGTAAATGGATGAAAATACAGCAAAATAAAAAATCTTAAGTTAGAAGAGAAAATGGAGCTAAATAAATTAAAAAGTAATGGAAATGGATTGGGCTATAAAAATATTGGATAAAGGATAAAACATTTTTAGAGAGAAATACATTTATTTTGAGAATAACATTTGAATTGCATGATAGAAAAATAGCAGTAGAGAAACATATTTTAGTATGTATGATTATTGTTGTAAATAGTTAATCTTTTTTCTACAGATGCAATGTGAAGAAGATTGAAAGCCACAGTGCCACGTACAAGAAGGCAGATAACGCAAACTTTAAATGCAAAGCACGCGCTTATTGGGACAAGACTATACTCTGCTTCTTTGTAGCATACAAGAGAAAGACGCATTCTTTCAATTATTCACTTCTCATAAGCTGACAAAGGGTTCAAAAAAACGGTGAAAATTCAGAAATCAATAGTATTTACAAAATTAATGTGATTTCTCTTCTTTTTGTGTGTAATACTGGTTATTCCTTAAAAATTATTACAAATGCCTCATAAATAATACCTTTTGCAAATTTTATATTATTGATAAAGTACAGTATACATACATTTCCCTTCAACTTTGTGTTTCCAATAAAATATTCTTAATAATAAATAATCAGCCATTAAAATGAAGTTAAATGTGTACTACCTTCTACAAGGGGGAAAAACTCAATTTTTTTTAGGTTAATTCCTTCTCTCTTCCATTCTTTCACTTATTCGTTCATACAATTATTTTTTCCTGGTACTTCATTCTTTCATTTCTTCATACACTGATTTGTCCATTTATTTTCTACGCTCCATTAGTTCATTTTCCATTCATTCATTCTTTGACTTGCAGTGGAGTTTATTCATTCATTCGTTCGTTCGTACATACATTTGTCTGTTCTTTCATTCTTTGATTTACTAATTTGTCCATTTATTTATTCGTTCTTTCGTACTTGATTTGTTCAGTCATTTCATTAGTCATTTATTCAATAATTTACTCATTATTCCTCTACGTTTGTTCGTTATTCAATTCACGCATAGTATACACTTATTTTGTGTCATTCAGACGTTCACTCATTTGTTCGTTTTTTCAGTCACCACTCATCTATTTACTCATTCGTTCGTTCTTTGTCTTTGGCATATTCGTTCATTTCTTCTTTTTTATTCATTCATGCGTTTACTCATTAATTTATTCATCCATTCATTCATCCGTTTGTTCGTTCCGGGGCGCTGTAGCGTGCAAGAAAAAACGAAGCGAGGCGAGGCGACGCGAGGCGACGCGAGGCGTGGCGAGGCGAGGCGAGGCGAAGCGAGGCGAAGGGCGTCGGGCGCGGGCCTAGGCGTTGGGCTGCAGCGGGGGCTCGGGCAGGCACTCGCAGGTGACGTTGACGAGCAGGCGCTCCACGGTCCAGCGCTCGGCGAGGGCGCGGGGCAGGCCGGCGAGGGCGCGCGGCGTCTCCGAGGGCAGCAGCGGCCGCAGCACGTCCACGTAGCCCGGGCGCGCGCGGCAGAAGGAGCCCGTCACGCCGCACGGCGCGCGCACGCACGTCACCGACGCCACCGTCGACGGGTAGTAGGACGGGTAGTACTGCCACTCCGTCACCCTGCGCCCAAGGGCAACACTTCAACAGTTATACTTCGGTGTTTCTTTCTTGGCGCACGGGGGGGGGGTGCCAATAAAATGGAATATCTCACGGTATTTCACGTCGTTCTCCGTTGTGCCGCCAGGAGTCGCATGATTGCCAGCACTGCTCGACAGTCGCGATCATGCCACTCCTAGCGGCACAACCGAGAACGACGCGAAATACCGTGAGATATTCCATTTTATTGGCCCCACCCATGCGCTAAGAAAGAAAAACCGGAGTACATAAAGAAGGATGCACCATAAACAATCTGCAATGGTAAACGGAGCTTCAATATATTTGTGGGCTTTGTAGTTCCATACAACTTCACGTTGACGTATACCTATACTCCGATTTAAACACAGTATCAAAGCTACAAGCTCGAAGGAGAGGAGAACTTTGTTGTCCAATCAGGAGCTTCCATACCAACAATTGAAGTGGTAACGAAACTCACGATTGTATGTCCCCTTCTCAGTCCAGCTCGTGACATTGAATTGCTACTGTGTTTAAATTTGAGTATAATTGGTGCTCTTGGCTGTCCGGGTAACGGCGCGTTGAAGGATGTGTTGGCAACGTTTCGATCATCTTCTCTGAGCTGGTTCGCAAACCAGCCCTAAGGAAGACCACGACGAGATGGTCGAAACGTCGGCATCACAGCCTTCGACACGGCGTGAACGGGACAGCGTGAAAGAGCACCTCTCAAGGCTGGCCGCCGAAGCCTACGACTTCACATAAACCTAGTTGTTTACGTAACTATGTAGTGCAGAATGTAAATTTTTGGCGTAAGAATAAAAAACTGACGAATGTGGCGATGAGAGCAGCCGATTCCAAACTTTTGGAATAAGAATGCCATAGACACTTCCGTACGCGTTGCATATATACGCTGCCAATTCATGGAAATATACAAGAATAGTCTTGGAATTATTCAAGATTATACGATACAGCATCTGTGTTCTTTTACTTCCCCCTAGCATACAAAATTTCCGGGAAAAGTTTTCATTAAAACCTCTGAATGTTTGAAAAATGCAAGGGCAACTTTCTTTTTGACTCGTCGGGAGAATTGGCATAACAAGCCCGCGGGCTATGAAATGTAAGAGCATTGATTTCGAAGGTAATGCGCTTCGTTTCAAATCCGAGCCCAGGAAAATCTTTTTCCATGCTGGAAATACTTTTTGAATTTAACCAGTGTTAGAATATTAGTTACTGTTACAAATAATTTGAGAAAGGAAGTGTTGTGTTAGCGCCATTATTCTGATGTAGTTTTTGCGGACTGGTTTGTTCATCTCCGGGTGTTCTTGTTGTATAATACGAATATTTTCACCGGTAGTCTGCGCTGAAGTGAACACGGCAAAGGAACATGAGTTTGATAAACGGCATATAAATGGAGGAGTATTAAGTGAATGTAGCAAGAGACATTTTAGTTAAATATTGTTTTAAAAAATAGTAAAAAATTAATGAATGACTCGTTTAAAAAAGTCACGTTTCATAATTGAAAGTTAATGATTCTACAGCGTATTCGAATATCCTTGTCTAACGTCTTGGGTATCTGTAGTTTACCTGTGGTCTGGTTTCCTTGTCTGCGCTAAGTTAATATTTACAACTCCTCCACTCAAGCTCTTTAGATGCATGACGAATAAACCTCTCATGCATTCGTAGAAACAAATTTCTCGCAGTGGAAAGTTAGCGCAAAGAGTAAATTGGGAGAACAATGTGAGTGCTCTGTCACTCCAACAATATGAGATATTTTGCCAGTTAATCAGTTCCAAGCAACTTTTTTGAGATTTTTTTCAAAAAAGTTACACTCGTTTCCTGATGGATGCTGGTATTGCTTTTGATTCCATTCCGTGTAGAACAGAAAGCAGTTGATTGTTTAATTATTACCTTCGTAAATTCGACCTTCTCAGGAATTAAGAACCATAATCCTCATGGCCTGAGTCTCGCCACGTAAAATAAGGCAATTTAATTCAATTCAATAATCTTGGATCTCGACGTGTTGAAATATTTCTTAATTTCATCTTTTAACTTTCCATTCAGGTTTGAAATACAGAGGTAATAGAAAATATACGAAATATTGTTCTCCATAACTTACTCAGACAGAAACACGGAGATCAGTCTTTTTTATTTCCAAATAAAACAATTTGCTCAGAAAAGAAAGCCTTTTGAGAATGATCATGTCACGTCTTACATCATGTAGGCCGGGTATTACGCGTGAGTAAGAATTCTCATATTTTGGGCAGTTACTAACAAACTGAATCTTGTGAATCGAAATCACCTATAATATCAAACAGTACAATATTAGGCGAAGCTGCACTCTTCCGACAACTCTCGGAAGGTGGTTGCTGAGTAGAAATGATTGACAAATGTTTTACGGACAAGCACGAAAGAGAAATTCTGTTCGAGAAATTTTCACTTTAACTCACTGTTCTTTGACAATAAAAAATTACCGGAAAACCTAGAGCAAAATGTTTTGTAGCAAACTTTTGAACAGTAGATGTTTTTAAAGCTTAGGAAGGTCCGAATTCTAAGGCGTTGTCTCCTCAAAAGACCTCAAAATAAAGCTTTAAATATATCGTGATAAAATAGGAGTCATTTGACGTAAAAATTTACGTGTCATTATTCTGACATTCCTATTCTTCATACATACATCATTATTCTTCATATTGATGTCCATCTGATAATTATTTCATCTATCATCATTCTAATGATAATACCGAGAAGATACGAGTATATGCATACGCATATTGCTCTATGTTTAATAACAATACTTTTCAGAAAAATAAGGTTTCTGTTTCCATAACGACCGTAAATATTATGTCACTACCACCGGGAATCGTGGATCTTTCGCACTCCGCAAGATCAACATAACCCAAATGCCTTACCGCGCGTTTCCTTCTGGTAGCAATATAATTCGAATTAAGATTCGGTGTGGTCGGAAAAGTTAAAAAATTTCTCAAAAATATTTTTATGTAGGTTTGCGCAACATGGTTGTGTACGAATTCGTCTCGTCACGCTCGCTAAAGAAATCTATAAGGTTCCACTTAAAAACAAAGCTGATCTGATGTATTTTAAATAAGCTATAGGTTAATACTATGCGATATCACATACGTACATCACATTATGTGCCCCCTTATACGCTCATTTGTATGACAGCAGCATCGGACCATGTGCAGCGGTCCAGGAGATATTCCAATAGAACATCTTCAGCAGGGCCTTTTAACTCCCATATAAGGAGGTGGAAACCATTACAGTTGTGCCCTCTCCTGCAGCACCTTCTTACAGAAAATAAAATACCAACTGCTGCCAATGATACTTCAAACGTGCGTGGCTGCTGCGTAGGTTCGCGAGACGCAACCAGGCGCGTAATGTTACAAAAGCTAGCATCGATGTTCGCGCTTTCTTCAGGGGATTGTAATATGCATATATTATGAATAACTGAGCGTTTAGAAGACACTTTTCGCATTTATCAGACATCAGCCAATTATTATGTGCGGAAGTTTACGAGTCTAACCTGCAGCTGAATCCGGCGACACTAGCGCCTCCTATAGTAGCCCCCTCCAGCTGTTTGTCCCCAGTTTTGATGGAGAGTTGCAAGACCCTGATCTCAAGCGAACCACTGTAAGGGAGAGAGTACTCACGAGGCCTCCTTGCAGGAGCAGGGCCGGCAGTCGACGCCCTCGCTGGCGATGATCTGGTTGCGTTTGGCGGCGAGCAGCGCGGCGGCGTTGGCGGCGGCCGGATCCAGGCCGAGGCGCAGCGCGCGCAGGTCCATAGGCGCGAGGGCGGGGCCGGGCCCGGAGGCGCTAGCGGCGGCCGCGCCCAGCGACAGCTCCTCGCACAGGCGGGCGAGACGCGCGGCCGCCGCCGGCTGCAGCGGCGGGGGCGGGGCCGGCCGCCCTGCCTGGGGCAGCCACCCGCGGCCCGCGCCAGCCGCCGCCACTCCCAGCAGCAGCAGCGCGCACACCGCCACCTGCACAGCGGACGCGTCATCGTCTCCCCAATTGAAGCGGGCCCGTCATCGTCTATCCAGTTGCAATGGACCCGTCATCGTCTATCCAGTTGCAGTGGAGACGTTATCGTCTACCCAGTTGCGGCGGACCTGTCATCGTCTACCCAGTCGCAGCGGACGCGTCATCGTTTACCCAGTTGTTCCACGCGATGAGGTCCGATCCCTGACCGGGAGGTGCTAGAGTTAGAGCCCCGATGGTGGCAGGAATTTAGACACTAGCTAGATAGCTAGGTTGGGTTCAGTCGGCTGACTGCTCTGATGGGTAGTTTTCCGTGGTTTCTCCGATCAACACCAGGCGAGTGCGAAAGAAAAACCCTCACAAACGGGCCACTGACCAATTCCTCCAATCGACACATTGGCGCCGTGGGGGAAAATGTTCCACCCAATCATCAGCGGCATTCGCTGGTAGGGAGGCCTTGTGGATCCTACAATAGCGCGGGACTACGTCTTTATTTTTCTCCGAACACTACATCTTTATTTTTCTCTGATATTATAGTGTTCAAACAGATGTTACCTTACTGTTTCCTATTATTCCAGTCATTCAACCTCGAGACAAATTTGGGGTCTTGATGGAATCACATGTAATCGCTTCTCCTGAAATCTCCAACGTTTGTGACTTTGATTCAATGGGGATGGGCTATGAAAGGTTGGGATATCGATCAATTGCTCGTTCCTAAAATGCGAATGAGGACGGGATGAAGAGGAGGGAAAGAATAGCGCGCAGTCTGTGGTTAGAATGTTTTATCAAATAGAAAACTTTAGCAATGCTGAGTTATAACAAGTTCTCTAAAAGCGAAATAAATAAATTGTACGACAGAAAGAGAATTCTAAATATTTTACTCTTAAGGAGCAGTGCAAGTAAATACATTCGAGTTATTTGCATGATGATTCTTTCGTGACTTTAGGGAGAAATATTATATCAATTTCATGCATTGCAATGCACATTCTTCGATTGTATTCAACACTCATATTATACGAGATGATGATTTCTAAAAATAATGGTTGTTGATTTTAGAGACACCACCTTTTAGTATTATTTTCAGGAAACGGTCCAGGAAAAAGGCGGTTTTTTTCAGATTTGCTGCAATCCGTGAAAATAATCTTTTTTAATATACTTAATATTAACTTATCGGTGTATTTCGTCTTTAAGAATCAGTATTATATGAACCAAAAGTTTTGATATTCAGTTTCAATACTACAAAAATATATTTTATACACAATATAATCCTATTTTTAAACACAAGAATTTTGCCTTCATTTTGTAAAGAAATTTTAATATTTGCCTGCTCTAACATGGAAGTTTTGTATAACAATTTACATGCAAATTGTCATTACGGTTACGCAAGCTGTTAAAAATGATAATGTTTGTCATAAAAGACCCATTGTAATCAGCTTTCAATCATTCTCAGAAATAACCTCACAACAAGATTCTAAATTCCCTTGTCTTTGATTGAAGTTCTGGACGGTAGAAGGTACCTATTAACCTATAACCAAGTTCCTCCAGAATCTTAAATGAATGGACCACTCGTCTTTTTTCTGTTATTCATTAGCTTCTGTCTAACTTATGAACATAATAAAGGTTTCTATAGTCAGCGGAATTCAACTGATGTGGGCTGCATAACGGTCACTTGCTCGTTAATTTAATTACCCATTCCGAGAACTAATTGTGAACAGGTATCCACAGCGCTAAGCTTTCACTAAACGCAAAGCCAATAATGTATGTCATATTGCGAAAACGAGCGATTTATTTATTGAATCTGCCAATGAAATGCATATTCACTTATCTGTACACGCCATATAGTCTCATATTCATCACCAAAATTAATTTCCCGTTGTTCATTAGCAATTCTGATCGAAAACATATCTGTCACTTCTGATATTCATAGTATTAATTTGAGGCATAATTATGAATCATAAATAAGTGTTCGTCCTATTCTAAGAGTGATTCTGTCTAAAAATAACTGAAAATATTTGCAATCATATCATGTTTTACAGAATTTCGTTATTTGTGAAGACTGAAAAAAAATATTTAAGATTCTTTCAACAAGTTATCCACAGAAAATATTTGTTTGTTACTGAAAATCATTTGTTAATATATTATGAAACACGTAATTTGGTATTGAAATAGCAATTCTTAGCAAATCTTAATTTTCTCCTTCTTGATTTCAAACAAACAATATTTTAAACAAACGCCAGAGATCTACGATTACGTGAAATTTATGAACAAACATATTATTCTGAGATATTCGATTCTGGCAATACATTAAATTTTTCACTTAAATAGCCCGCCTAAAACGCTAGAGTCAAACGATCATTATAGACTCTTAAAGAGCATTTTCGAAGACGATACCATAATAAGTAGAGATGAGATTTGAGGATTTTTTTAACATTTCGAAATAGTATTCAACGAGCGTAGAATGACAGCTATTATTCACGAGTTGATGTTTACGACACGAGCGAGTATCGGAATTTCTACGAGTGAATAATAGTCATTCTACGCGAGTAGAAGACTATGCTTTTTCTACGACTTTCAAATTGATATTTGAAAAATATTTAATGGGAACCTTAAACTAACAGAATGGCTACAGAACACGCTATTTTCTCTGACCCTAACAAACATCAACTCACATACTGTTTCGTGGTTCACCTGACTTACGACAGTTGCAATCTGCCGCGGCAGAGCAGGCAGCGCCTCTGTAGGCGACTGCAAGGACCCTCTACCGTTTATAATGAACAATGACGAATTTGATTGGTCGACAGCCGTGCGAGAATAATATTCCCGCATGGCTTGTGGAATCAGCATTATTACTGCATCCGATAACGTGCACAAATGTATACATTCTGGAGTAGTCATAGAGAAAATTTATTATTATTACAGTTGACGAATCATGAAACATTAAGTACAACTAGAGTACAACTAATTGGTTTCAAAACAACTACTCCTTTGAGTACCTTAAAAGTGTTATAAATAACAAGTGGTAACACATCTGCAGTCTGCGTTTTGAATCAACTATTACAAAAAATACCAATCGGTGGCAGAGGGTGCATTATACCAGAATGGAAGAAAATAACTGCACTTTTCATGTCAGGTCAAACCGAATGGAAAGGAAGAATTTTAAAAACCGGGAGAGGTGGCTCAGGGCATCAACTGATGTCACTGCAGTGCCTGTGACCGGGAGGTCCTAGGTTCGAGTCAGAATTTTCGTCACTAGCTTGTCAGCTGTGTCGAATTCAGTCGCTATCTTGAGAATAATTCTAGCGGCCGGCTGTTCTGATTGGTAGTTTTCCGTGGTTTCTCCGATCCACACCTGGCGAATACCGGAGCAGTACCCTAACAAATGTGCCGCAGGCCGCACATGATCTTTCTTTTCTCTTCCTTGTCCTATACTCACCCCTTACACACACACACACACACACACACACACACTAACATGCACTACACTAACACAAGCCGGGATACCAGTCGGGAGCTTAGAGCTTGTCCCGGGTGCTGTGATGCCCCCCCTGGTGGGAGATATCTGGTTAAAGGAAACCCCCTTAGTCGACAGTAGGTCAGCGCCGGATCTCGCCGTCCAGTGAGGGAAGACCAAATAGAGTACACTTACGGGACTAATGACCTTAGCAGTTGTCGCGCCCGTAATCACTAAAATCAATTAGTTTAAAAGTAACTTTTCAATCATTCCAATGCCTTAAATAGAATATTTTGCGGATGGTTAATATCGTGCTATTTAATTCAAAAAAATCATCTTTAAAACTTCCCAAGTTTCCGTATGTTCGCTTGATCTACCTCAAAAATGTGAAATCATCGAAAAGATTGAATATATGTACTTTTAAATATATCTACTTTTGCAAGTTTCTGAAAGGAATCAATCCTTATTTGTTCTTCTTCACCCACGTTAGCATGATATACTTTCAGAAAAAATCCCAAGGTTATAAACTATTATTCTTAAGAGAAAGGTGAAAAAAAACGATTTATTTTTGTATCTGAATACTGTAAATTGCCATATTCAAAGGAATTTTGCTGGAGCATAAAGCTCACCTGTATAGCTCAACATGCGCGTGTGTATATATATATATATATATATATATATATATATATATATATATATATATATATTGTAACAAATCTGGCTCTTCTACTGTTACTGAATGCCAAATCTACCATTTGCTTACCATGAAACTGTTTGGGCCACCCGACCCGCCCGCCATACGGCGGACGCGAAACCTCCGTGAAAGTTTTTTGGCTATTGATTGCTGCGGATTTGCTCGTTGCTTGCAGACATTTTCTCACTTCTGGATCACAATTCAACTTCTGACTGATCTTAGCGGTCGCTGCACCTAAATAACTTCAATCACTTTCAGGTTGCACTACAATCAGCAATTTTATTTTTACTTCAATGAACAAATACAACTTCGCAGAACTTTTAGTTACAACTCTCACTCGTCCAAACCAAAACCTTCTTCCTCACAAAAAGTCGACTTCCATCTTATTATCAACAAAGCCCCCTAGCAACCACCTGCCATTGTCTACTCTTTTCCTGAATAATTGGTATATCACTATATATATATATATATATATATATATATATATATATATATATGATGTAAGTACCAATGTAGCCATCCATTGCAATCATCTCACTCGTCATCCACCTCCAACAAAAATTATCAACTTCATGCATGAAACTTCAAGCAACGCAAAGACACGAAGTATCTCAAACTTACGTTCCAAGATCCAGACGACGATAGAGATTTCATGGCTGTCTCTGAAGGACTGACTCCGATCCTAGGTGCCTTGGTGATCTTTTATAGGGCGCAACTTGGTGAGGGGAGGGTGTGACACAATGGATGTCCACCCCTATCCTCCCTTCCACCCTTAAACCTCCCACTCGATCGTCCTCATCCCCTCAGCTCCACCCACACGGTCTCTGCGGGGACTGAGGACACGAGGACGTGAGGACACGAGGTCAGGCGCGTGCGAGGGCAAGATTCTGAGAACAAAGGACGGCGTCAAGAGAAGCGACACCTGAGAGCAGGAGAGAATTCCATAGAGCTTCACTAAAAGATGCGAGACGCCACGAAAGAACAAAACAATCTCTATGGGATCAGGTCAGTACAACAATGTGTTACAAAAACCGCGGATAATTTTTTCACGACTTGGCTGGGCCTCGCTAAAATTCATCATTGCCGTCTAAATAATCACCATTACCATTATCGTTGTCGTTATCGTTCTCACGGTAAAATACATCTGGTGTTTTTCGCGGCACAATTTGTTCGTTCTTCCAATGTTTCATTTGTCTTCTTGTGATTGATTTTTTGTGAGGTTTACCGGGAGAAGTTCTTTAGTACCCCATCATCGGAGGTTCCGTTTAGATTATCAAAATACTTTCTTTGTCCTTTTTTTCTTTTCAATTCAGAACGGTTCTTTTACAATATCTATTCTAAACTTGTGGCTAGTCAGATAATACCGTACTTGATTTTTGTAGTGAAAAAATGTTTTATTAGAAGTATTGTAAATTTATTTTGCTTTATGATGCGCAAAGATGGTTGTGTACTTTCCCTGTAATTTTGTAGATATCATCGTCCCTTCATTCCTTTTGAACCTAATAACGAATGGTGATGGAAGAGCCAAAGGATTGAATTCGGACTGGACATCATATAAACAGTACACAATTACTTATATTAAATATAGCAGACACGTATAAAAAATTGTTAATTTATTTTATAAATGTCGTATAAACTACTCTGAATGGTTGAAAATCGCTTTCGGCTGTCTGAAGAAAACAGTGTTTTAATTTGGTATTTTAATTAAGTTTATGCGAGCATCCGAATTTCTTAAATTTTTATTAATTCTTGTTCATTCGTGATAGTCGTTGAAGGTTTTGAGTTACCAATATTTGAGGTTTTGAGTTCATGAATACGATATTTCAATCTTATGGATAATAATTCAATTCTTATTAACTTACTATTCAAATAATAAATTTCAGGTTGATCGGGGTACTAAGAACTTCTGATAACCTTAAAAATAATTTTGTGACAATCATTGTTTAAGTGTTTTAATTGGCCTAATTAGTTTAAAAAATACATTAAATAACTTTTTTATGATATCGTTATAATTTTAACCATATTTCAATAAATTGTTCAATTATAGACGATGTATTAAATCTTTTGAATAATGACGTGTGATTATTTTGAAGATATTATCATTCTATTATAAATGTACTTGTATCAAAACGTAATGATAATTTTAATTCATTTTTTAATTAATAAATGGATTGTGCAGCGTATATTTGACATCTACGAAGAAATTAATGTGCTTCTCTTGTGTACACTTTTTAACACAACCTTCCATGTTAGATAAGTGTCTGTTACCGCTTTCGCAATGTTTATATTCGGTACAACTGACAATATATAATAATTTCACTTCTTGACTATTCATTATCACTCGTAATATTTGTTTCATAAATGAACGATAAAATTGTATACAGGTTCCCGAAGAACGGTGATTCATTACTTGCTTGCTATTGAGCAGTCACGTGCGCCCTTCCGATTTTGCGTTTGTAAACGGTTGGCGACCGTGGAAGCAACTCAGTGTCGCGTCTCAGTGGGCACCATTAGCAAGGTCCTCGTGCACAGAAACACGACTCGCGGAGTGTAATGCAGACGGGAGCGGCCGTCATCCCAGCAGGGGGGCGGACGGCACTGCGACCCGCGCGACGAACTAGGTTTGATCGTAAATCGCTGCGAACTCCCTTTTCGTCAAACTGTACGTGCACGAACTTCTAGAACCCAACGGGACCTGCTGAACAGGCCGGTTGCTAACTCTGCCGCCAATGGTGGCTTGTTGCCTCCCAGCGTGGTCATGGACAGACGTCTTATAACTTTACCGAGAAGAACCACATGTGTTCGTTTGACGTCTCTATAGCCTTTTGTAACTTATAATTACGGGCGACCGGTTGTTCTATTTTATGGGTCCCAATTGGACAATTGGAGCACGTTTGTGTTTGACTCTGTATTTAAGGCATGCCGATTGAGATAGTATACATAAACATGTTCTTTTCAAGCGGGAAGCCAGGCTGCAGACTGGAAGAACGGGATAATCTACATTTGCAACATCTGATCGGACACTCGGTAAGTGTGCTTCTGTCAATAGGCTTTTTCTTTTACTAGAAATAATTCTGGGTTGGAGGGATACAATTATAATTCCGGAAATGTTTTATTCTATTTAGTTGAACGAATGATGTACGAGTTGGAGTTTATAGAACAAAGCTCATGCACAGTTGGGAAAATCTAATAATGAAATATTTTTCTTTCATGAAAAAATAGTTGAATTATATTTACTTTACATTCATATTTTGAAATGCGTATAAAAAACAAGTAGACGACCTGCTCACGATTTAATCATGTTATTCAAGAACTTCGAGGATAAAAGTATTTTTAACTTTTTATCATATTTTCCCTGTTTTAAGAAGTCGTTATTTTAAATATGAAAAGCAACAGAACCATTTCATATTCAACTCTAAGACAAAATAAAATTCGTTTTTAATTCGTCATGTCTCATAATTTAACATTTTCTGGTGTGAGAATTATATTATTTTATTTTATTTTATTCAAGATATTATTGGTGTGTGTTCAAAAAGTTTAAATTTTATTTACATTTTAAATTATATTAAGCAACCAAATTTTTATCAGTTGTAATTGTATTAATACTGAAAGGAAATAAAAGTAAGAGACTAAAGTAAGGTTTTCAGTAGATTATGGTGTATGTAAGTTCGATTTATACGGTTTGGCCAATTTCTTACGGCTTACTGGCTTTCTTTCTGGCTTCTGTTCTTACTGGTAGACGTTCCCATAAAGATACTTTTTCAGCCCTTTCTATATTTTGTACAATGTGATCTTTTGCTTTCTTGTTTTGCTTTCTTGTTTTAACTATCATTTTAGGAAGCTTGCTTAAAATTGGTACAAAGCTATATTTCAAACATTTTCTTATCTAATTTTAATTTATTTTCTATCACGAAATTATTTCCACTGTTTATTACGCACGGAATAGTGAAGCTTTTACACATTTTTTTCCTATTCCATGGCTTTTTTATAAGAATAGATCAGAAAAATGGTTTATTTTTGTTTCAATATCATAGGTTTCTAATTTCTCGTTTAAATGTAATATCCTTTAATAATTTCTGTACAAACTGTATTTGATGTCTTTTTACGACATGAGGTGACAAGGCTCAGTTATTTGACTGTGATGAGAATGCTCTCCTCATCTGCGGCGAGTTTTCATGGATAGGAGCATGACCAAGCAGCACCAACGAATCTTGTTGCAAGAATTAGAATGATTATTGCACTCGTGACATTAAGATCAATAGTGTTTGACTATACGCACAAAATGCCCCAATCACGGTGGGTATCTCAAAACGTTTATCGCTTTTTTATCCGATTTTTCGTACCGGTTCTCCAAACTAGCCAATCACAAACTGTGACTTATGAATCTTAGGAGGCAGTATACATCGATCGCTATGCCTATGACAAATAAACCGATATCCGAAACTCTTTGATTTTAACATAGCTTTCAATTATTTTTAATATTTGGCGAAATTGGAAATGTTGGACGTCATTTAATTTGTGGAATAGCCCCATTAAATACCACTCGTGCTTTGAAAATTCTCTGATAAATCCTCAATTTTCAAAACATTCGTGGTATTACCCATGATAAGTAATAGACTGACGAGAAATAGAAAGAATAATGAGTTGGAAAAACAACACTAAGTTAATAAAAATGTGCGTTGAACATCTATTGTATAAAAGTTAATTTATGTATGATTTTATTTTGTGCATGTTCCAAAAAATATTTTGAATCGCTGGAGCAACTCCTTCCACATTTTACGTAAGACGTTTGGGCAGCCTAGAAACAACCATGCAATATAACCCCAAATATATTTTCCAAATTTGGTTTAGTACCAAATCCAAGTTTGAACCAAACGGCATTTTCGTTGTTTGTGGGTGCCCCGGGATCTGGCCGGGCAGCGTATGGCCTGAAGTGGGCACCGTAAGTGGAACAGGCGGAGCTGGCGAGGTGGGTAGAGTGGGCGGGCAAAGTGGATGGACGAAGCTGGCGGGACGGGCGAGGGGGCGGGAGAAGAGAAAGGAGTGAGCAGGGCAGGCGAGGCTGTTAAGTAGTTGATTGTGATAAATATCCACGCAACACCGGGTAATCAGCTAGTTTTCCATAAAGGTTGACCTTGACCAGAATTTCAGCCGGAAGGAGGCTCCAAACGAGGAGAGCGATGGGACCTCTACGCCACAGGTCACCCACATTTTGTTCCCTTAAGACCTGCATAGGTCGCTCAGCATTACAATTGATGACACTGCAGTGCCTCTGACTGGTTTCGAGCCCCGACGGTGGCAGAATTTTTTACACTAGCTTAAGAGCTAGGTCGAGTTCAGCCGCTGTCTGGAGGAGAATAATTCTATCGGCCGGCTGTTCTGATAGGTCTTTTGCGTCGTTTTCTCGATCACCACCAGGTGAAAGCCGGAGTAGTACCCTAACGAATGGACCACGGACAGCGCTCGATTTTTCCTTTCACTAACTTGTTCTAGCCTCACCTCTTACATACAACTTGCCACTACACAATAAAATTAATTTTCTTATTATGACATCAAAAACAATTTTAAATGTGCTCTTAACTAATTACAGTTGGCAATATTTCACCAAAACCACTGAAGAGAAGAGTCGCGCGTGATATCTGGGTCATACCACCAACAATGACGTCAGTTTCCAGGAAAATTCCACCAGGAAAATTTCACCGGTTTCCACAAAAGGGATCATAAAACCTTCGCGGAAGAGTACAATGTGGCAACCATCCAAGCGACACAATATTCCCATACACGAGATATTGAGAAAGCTGGGATGTTGAGGACACCCCGCACGACCGCTTGAGGACAAATGGAATATTCCAGAGCGCGAGCCTTAAAACGCCTCTATTGTTGTCTCGAAGCACCCGAGGAACATAAGCCCTCTGTATCGAGCAAGATCCATTAAGTGGAGGCGCGTGGGCGTCAGTGAAAGAGTAGACGCACGTGGAGGGGCAAGGCGTCGACGTCAGGGGAGGTCGGTGCCGAGGACGCCGCCGCGTCGCGACGCCTCGGAAACGCGACCCTACATTGTGTGTCGGGGCGCGAGGAGGGGCGGGTGGCGGGGCGGGGCTGGAGCCAAAGCGGTTGGGAGCGGCGATTTTACTGGTGGTGAGAGATTGGCGGGGACGGAAAAGTACTGGGAGCCGGGGAGATGGTTGCGATGGAGCTGGTGATGGGAATGGGATGACCGGAGGGTGAGGGGCGGAGTGGCGGGTGAGGGATAACAGGGGGAGGGGCGGCGGCGACGACGGGGATGCGACACTGGCGGAGGCGACAAGAAGGGAGCAGTGGAAGCGGAGGCGGTGATCGGGGCGCCTCGCCGAGGCTAGGAACAAGGGCTAATGGCGACACTGGCAGAGCCATGGGGGCGGGCATGGGGGCCATGGCCCCCTCAAAAGGCCTAGAGTTTTCGTTTACCTCCCTTTACTTGGCAAAATTTATTTAAATATTTATGTTCCAATTATCTATCTAAACAGTAATATTGTACAGTATCATAACTACAGTATATTAATAATATGCGATATAATAACAAAATATGTTTATTATTTAACAAAAATCTACGATCCTTCTCTCCAAATGATCGGCTGGCTCCGCCCCTGAATGGCGGTGTGCATGCGGGGGCGACAGTGAGGGAGCGGGCAGAGGCGACGATGGCAGACGCGGCAGCGGCGAGGATGAAGACGGGCTGAAGGTAGTAGCCCAGGTAAATTAGACCAAATAATGGCGGACCTACTGCATAACATACCAAAAATTCTGAAGTGTGCAGGAAGAGCCTGAGGCGAAGCAGCCTTTTGAAGGAGCTTTTTCGAACTGTTTTGTGTATATCTGCAAACTATCGATCCCACAAAAATTATTTTCTATACCAAATTAAAGTAGATCAAATTTACTACAAAAATGTCCTTATAATATTTTGTTGTAAAATTAACCATTTAGGTTTTATAGGCTTGAAAAGTCTTGTTTTGTTTACAATGCCCTGGTTATCTCTCTTATAAAAATTATATTACGGTAAGTTCAATGCACAGAAGTAATTCCGTTTTTGTTCAAAATTTATCAGCAATATGTATTTGTATATTCTGAGCGAGAAAACAGGGACATTTTACTCTTTACATATCACAATGTTAGATATAGACTTGTGAGTATCCGCGGTCATTGGGGTCCGAGATTCCCTCGGGAACGAAAACTGATAATCCATAGTTTATTTGACATGGATCGAGTAAAAATATCTGGTTAAGAATTATACACACTGCTAACATGCCTCCAAACGGCCACCCCACCTCATGCTCACCCCACACTTCAGGATTTTTTAGTATGTTATGCAGTAAGTACTAACAAACAATCATACCAAGTTTCAAACCTCCGGTATTTTTTACTCGATTTGTTTAATTTGGCTGGGCTTTAGTGGTGTGGACGGTGGCAGTGTTGGCGAGGGTGTTGCTGAAAACAGTGAGAAGGAGGGACGGTGGATGTGGGAGCAAAAGGAAGGGAGAGAATAAAGCTGGAATGGCTGACGGGACAAGCAGTGGGATGTCAGGATGGTAGACGGGGTGGCAGTGGCGAGAGTGATAGCGGGGACATTCGTAACACCATGCGCGGGCTACCCCACTCATAATCTTGTTCTACCAGGAGAAACAAGTTCCCGAGGTTGGACCCTGATCTTTAGTTCTTACCCTAACCCCCCGACGACGCACAAGTACGCCGACAGACTGGTACAGACAGATCCGGCCGGTACCCAGTTGCCCTCACGTCAAACTCCCCATACAATACCTGGGTAATGGGCCACCGTGCCAGCTCAGAGCAACTAGCTATCCGGGCTAGTACCGGAGCCTCGACAACACGCCACTCACTTGCGCCGGGAACAAGTCCCTCCTCTTTTCCCAGAGTATCAGACCACTGCTACGATGAAACTAAGAGTCCAACTGGGGGCCACCCGAACTAAGGTTTGAACGACTCTGGGCCCCAACCCATCTCCCCACTCCCTACACCATTAGGCTATCAACGTGAGTATCGCCAAAATCTCGGCAACCTCGGCAACAATACGTCTCAGAGTCACGTCGGACTTCTATATTTAGATTCCAGAGCATTCCAAAGAATCTCCTTTACTCGATACTACCCAGAGTTCTCCAGGAGCTCAACTGGTGGGTTGCCGGATTGAACCGGACAACCATGAGCTTAGCATCGTCTACTCACTGCCTCCACGTTGAAGCTAATGACGTGAGTGCCGCCATGAAACTAAGGGTCCGGTTGGTCGTCTGCATCTCTCCACTAGATATCTTGCCCACCTAAGCAGACAAGATCCCCTCTGTGCCTCCCCCCCGCGGGGAATGTAAAACACTAGCGTGGTCTACAACTCCACACTGGCGGGATGGCGGGGGGTTGCTGAAGGCAGTGACAAGGAATGGCGGTACGTGTGGGAACAAAAGGAGGAAAGAGAACGAAACTGGGATGGCTCTCGCAACGTGGCAGCAGCGAGGGTGTTGATGGTGATAGCGGGGACAG
Organism: Acheta domesticus; assembly: GCA_031308135.1. NCBI lineage: Eukaryota > Metazoa > Arthropoda > Insecta > Orthoptera > Gryllidae > Acheta > Acheta domesticus. The sequence continues at coordinate 196,213,070 of JAHLJT010009436.1, read as the reverse complement.
TGCGAAGGGCATTGGTGGGTGGAATGATGACAGGGAGGAAGTGGTTGAAGCTATATCACGAAGGCGGAGACGGCGGAGGTGAGAGCAGCGCCATGGGTGATGCAGCTGCGTGGGTGAGAGGGAGAGAGCAGCTGAAGCAGGGACGTCGTGAGCAGGTGGTGACGGTGGTCGTAGCAGCGTTGTGACGAAGACGAGGTGGGAACGGTGGTGAGGAGAGAGATGACGGAGAAGGGACAGTGACGGTGGCGAGGGTGGCAGCAAAAGCACTGACGTTGTGTGAATGCGGGCGACAGGAACGTTGATTTATTAATTGATTCATGATTCCGGGAGCGTCAATTACAAAGGTAATTAGTCCCGTACGTGTAGTGCGGGTTTTTTCCTTGTGAGACGGCGGTGATCTTTTGCCCGCTGGATGGCGAGATCCGGCGCCGACTAGCGGGGTTTCCCCTCAACCAGGTATCTCTCATTAGCGGGGCACCGCCCCAGCCGGGAGAAGCTCTAACTTCCCGACTGGTCATCCAGCGTGTGTGGTAATGTAGTGCATGTTAGTGTAAAGGTGTAAGAGTGTCAATAGAACAAGAAAGAGGAAGGAAAGATCACGCGCGATCCATGGCCCGTTCGTTAGAGTACCACTCAAGCATTCGCCTGGCGTTGATAAGAGAAATCACGGAAAGCTACCGAACAGAGCAGCCGGCCGCTAGAATTGTCCTCCAGATAGCGACTGAATTCGGCCTAGCTGACAAGCTAGTGTCGAAAATCCTGCCGCTGTCGGGAGTCGAACCTAGGACCTCCCGGTCAGAGGGACTGCAGTGACATCAGGCGAAAGGAAGGCAGCGCCCTCGGGTGACAGTATTCGGCGGCGGTGTTACGGGTGGGTGGCGAGGGTGGTAATGGGAGCAGCGCTTGGGGGGGGGGCGAGAGGAAGGCAGCGCTACATCCGGGATCGGCGGCGCCCGCGGGGGCGTCGCTGGCGCCGGATGGTCGGGCGCTGGGGCGTCTCGGCGCCATCCACGCCGCCGCTTCGCCTCTCTCGCTCTCTTCGATCCCAAAGCTTTGACGACATTAGCTACAAAGCTAATCAAATTCAGCCGCTTTCTGCAGGAGAATTCTCGAGGCCGGCTGCTCGGAACGGTAGTTTTCTGTGGCTTCTCCGATCAACACCAGGCGAATGCCGGAGCAGTAAAACGGACCATGACTGCCCGATGTTTCCTTCCTCTTCCTTGTCTTATCCTCACCCCTTTCACACACACACACACTTACATGCAGTACACAACCACATATGCCGGGAAACTAATTGAGAGCTTAGAGCTTGACCCGGCTGGGGCGGTACCCCGCTAGTGGGAGATACCTGATTAGGGAAAACACCGCAAGCCTTTGGCTAGGTCAACGCCGGAACTCGCCATCAAGCAGAGTAAGACCACCGCCTCCTTCCACGATAAAACATTTACTACAATTACGGATCACTTTAGCAGTTGACACGCCCGGGATTATAAATCAATCACGTCCAGTCTTGGGTCGGAAATTCACAGCTACTTCCGGACATTTTGAATCTTCCATTAGAGGCTCTCAGCGAGAGAACTTACGTGAACGCATGCGACCCTCTGAAAAGGCAGTTAGAGTCAAACTTCTTTAAGAACTAGAGACTTATGTTTTCCTCCTTGGAGTAAATCATCATCAGAACCAGATTACGCGGAGAAATTATACGTTATTGAAACACTTCTGCATTTATTCAAGTCTTGGTATTTCAGAAATCCATATCTCTGCTTATTTGCTTTAAGTTTGCGTGATCACTTTAAGATCAATAAATTTGTTACTAAGTAATACATTCCGCGCTCGACTGTTGAACCCAACGGACCTCTCTTATCGTTGTGAACAGTGATAGCCGTGTGAATTTGAAATGACTGTGAACCAGCGCAAATCTTGTGGACTGTGGAAACAGTGCCACTAGTGAGTGCTACGTATTATGCACAACGGGTACTGCCCGACAACCGAACAGATCATCAGTAATGCCTTAACAACACTAAATAGTGATTATTCCATCCCAGAACTAAACGTATCGATGTTGTATGAAGAAGCAACGGAAACCATCAGTTCAGAAGTTACATCAATGGAATCTCAATCAAGCCAAACAACAATGGGACCTCAGCCAAATCAACAGATCTCGTTCGGACAGCAAAACCTGGACTCATTACAAGGTAACGCTTCAGGCCAACATGCCGCAGGGCAAAATTTAAAGTGTCCTTCTGATGATGTTACCTCGGCTAACGAAACAAAAAGGTCTAATCTGCAATCAAAGCAAGCCAGTATAGACAGTTCAACGCAGTATTCACATTCGGTCCCCACGGGCAACAGATTTCAGCCACTGAGCAGTGAACTAGAACACAACAATCAAAATTGGTTTAGTTACGTAAATGAAACATCGCCAAGTGTGTCAGAATCTGTTAAAATCCCGCCAATCTATGTAGCAAATATAACTAACATAACGAACTTTAGCAAGGAAATCAATACCAAAGTAACAAATAGTTTCACACTTCAATTCATAAATAATAGAGTAAAAATACAACCAGAGAAAATCAGTGACTTCAGAGTCGACGAAATATCTAATAAACACAGGAAGACAATTTCATACTTACAAGGACCCAGCAAATAAGAAATTCTCAGTTGTATTCAAAAACCTACACACATAAATCACAGAAGAGGAAATATACACTGAACTGAAAGAGAAACATCCATCACTCATTAAAGTTACCAGACTCCGTAAAAGAAAATAACCCAATTCCAGTAATAGCAGCCGAATTCAATGGGGAAAGAAAACATAGAAACTATTTTAGAAATAAGTGAAATTTGTAATCTCATTGTAAAAGCTGAAAGGAGAAGAAGACCTAAAGGCCCCATTCAATGCATGAGATGTTTAGACTTTGGTCATACAAAAAATAATAGTAATCATAAAATAGCATGTATTTATTGTTCCAAAAATCATTATTCAGCAACTTGCCCCCATAAAACTGAACCACTCAAATGTTATCATTGTCAAGGAAACCACCGAGCGGACCTCAGAACAGTAGAATGGCCCTTATTATAAAACTAGTGGTGCTACAACAGCACTTACTTTCCCGTATTAGAGGAAACAGCTAAGTAGTACTGTAATATTGCACTTATGCGCTACTAATATCTTCGCTTGGAAATCACTATTTCCATTGCAGTGTTGTCAGAACTATGTGAATTCTACAACTTCACAAAAATTGAATGCAAAAGTTTTGTAACCCTGTATTGGAAAAAGAAGCCTGATACCCTGGAAATATAGGAATGCCTTCCATTGGGCCATGATTAGGGAAGAGTATTTTAAAACCATGCAACAAATTCTGCTACTCACTACAAATGGTACAGCATTTGGTGCAAAACTAAATATTTGCCTGCAAATATCAACATAAATTAGACAATTATAACTCCTTTTCATACAGCTCCATTAGGTCACAACAATGACACTAATTCACAGATATTCGCGAGCGCAAAGTGAATTCCATTGTTGCAGACCCTGCATTGTCGCTATTCTGAGAGCTATTAATTCTTTTTACTTATTTCAAATATTTCAAAATAAACAATTTCTAAAATATTAATGTGTAAGTCTATAACAAAGTTCGAATGTAAGAAACGAAGAAAGAAATAATATATAAAATTGCACATTCTAATTTACGACGCATCCAGCTGTCTAAAGCGCAGTAAATTTACAGCGGCCTATTACGTTTGTCACAAAATTAAAGAAAAACTACTAGTATTTTGAAAAAATTAATCATGACCGTATTTATTTTATTTACTTATTTGTCAATATTCGGAAATTGCCACATACTCTTTCTTGCCAGCTACCATCTATCATCGCCAAAAGTACATTTTTTTGTCATTTTCTTAATTTTTCGGTTTCCTATTGGTAGAACAGAAACATTAATTTTAGAATATTAAAGAACACAAAACCTAGCCGTAAATGGCAATTTTCTTTTAAAAATTATGTGCCGTTTAAGAGAAAATGGCGTTTTAGCGCTACTAAAAATGCGAAATTTGAAGCTCATTTTCACAGAAAATTTTTGAGTTTTCAAAATACTTTATTTGAAGTTATTTGAAGCACTTACACTCACAAATATAATCATCTTTACAAATTGCGGATAATGTGCATATTAAAGATGTGAGAGAACTTTCAAAAAATTTACATTTATATAATTTTTGAAAAAAACAAAAAAAACTCAAAATAAACTTCACGCTATACTAATGAGTGTAATTAGCACTATCCGTTACAAAAGTTTCAAGAAAAAAATTGCAGCCATATACGAGAAAATGACGTTTGAGCATTTCTGAAAATGCCGAAATTTGAGCTACTTTTCACAGAAAACGGTAGTGTTTTCGAGAAACTTTACTTGACATTATTTAAAGCATATATACTCGTAAATATAATAATGTAAAAAATCGCCGATAATGTAAATATTAACGACGTGAGAGACAAGTAAAAAAATTTACATTTTGGTAATTTTTGAAAAAAACCAACCGATAGACCAAATGGCTTTTATGTCATTGATAGAGTACATTTACCACTATCCCTACCAAAAGTTTAAAGAAAAAATTTGGAGCCGTTTTTGAGAAAATTTTGTTTTTGTAATTTTTTAAAATTGCACATATTGCACGCAATATTGCACGAAAACTACCAAAATTGTGAAAAACATTTACATGACCTTTATTAAAGAACTCAATATGCAGAACAAATTTTATTTGAAGAAAAAATCTCTATCTTCAATTTTGTAGTTGGAGAAAGACGCCGAAAAAAATTCAAACTTTCACAATTTTCAAACATTCAGAGCTGTACGTGAAAATCGGATCTATGCCATGTTAAAAAGTGTATTTTCCTCTATTCATACAAGAAATTTAAAGAAAAAATTTGGAGCCGTTTTTGAGAAAATGTTGAAAATCCCCGGGGGGCTTCATATAAAGTACCCCCAAATTTTAAAGAATCTTTTTCAAAATCACAAAGCTTCGACTAGAATGAGATCGACTGGGGAATATCAATTTTGAAGAAAATCGACCGAACGGTTTAGGCGCGAGCGTTGACCACAGACGGACAGACGGACGGAATGCCGTCAATCGATTTTTAAGTATAAAGAAGCAACACATCATGGATTTTGACCACACCACGAGATAGAGGATTTTTTTTTCTTAATTTAGCAACTGGTTTTATCCACTTATTCGTTTTCACGGCCCGGCAATTAATTTTTTTCCGCCGAAAATTGGCCATTTTTTCGCGCAGCATTACGTAACTTTCCCTATACTACGTATATCACTCCATGTATACGTACGTATACGGGAAAGTAAAAATCAGCCAAAACCCTAACCTCAACAATCCCCAAAATAGAACTAGAACCAATGAATCTTCAGCAGCGCCACCTTAAAATAACCAATCTAACTTTCCCGGACTGAGAACCACTCAAAACAACCCCCAACTTTAGACACATAAACAACAGAAACACAGCTCAAAATTTTAATCAACATAATAACTCCCAAAATCTAAACTCTTATGCACACACAAACGAGAACAGCTTTCTGAACTCCTTGATCAACACGATAGCTACTCACATAATCAATATAATCAACTCAATTATACCATCCATAATAAACAACATTCAATCATCCATCTCAGCATACATTAATAATAATTATGCAACAAACACAAATTAATAAGTTAATCATGCTCAATTGGAATGCAAATGGATTAATCAATAAAGTCAATGAACTAAAATACTTCTTGCAAGATAAGAAAGTTGACTTTGCATGTATAACTGAAACACATTTAAACAACAGTGTAAAATTCAGCCTACCAGATTATAAAGTAATCAGGACAGACAGACAAAATAATAATAATGGAGGAGGAGTAATGATACTCAAAAGAGCACAATATCATGTTATCAAATAATACTAGCACCAACCCCTGGTATTGAGACAGCAGCAATTAAATTCAATAATAACAACAATCTGGAAACTACACTAATAGTAGCATATAAACCCCCAATATAAAAATCCAAAATACCAATCTCAGCGGTATTATTAATCAACACACTCCAACAATAATCTTAGGAGATTTTAATGGGAAACACATATAGTGGGGAAGTAAAAGTAATAATTCAGCTGGTACACAATGACTACAATTAATAAACTACCACAAACTTAATATAATAGCACCCAATGAACCAACCTACTACCCATATGATCACTCTAGGAACCCAGATATATTAGACATAGGTATAACAAATTTACAACAAACATTTTTCTCCACAGTACACCATGAAATGGACTCAGACCATCTACCAGTAATAATAACAACACAACATTCACTCCCCACACACTCACCCATTCCTCAGATCAACACACACATAATCAATTGGCACAAATTTAAAAATAATGTAAAAACATCCATCCCAAAATTTAAAATATTAAATACCCCTCCAGAAATAGACCAAGCAATAACAATACTCAATACTATTATATTAAGTGAAC